>BTPG01000002.1:195673719-195776219 GCA_036245525.1 Semisulcospira habei | reverse complement strand
ACGACTCCAGCCCGTAAGCTCCCAACTCGGAGAACAAAACACACGATGATTCCAGACCTTACGACTCCAGCCCGTAAGCTCCCAACTCGGAGAACAAAACACACGATGATTCCAGACCTTACGACTCCAGCCCGTAAGCTCCCAACTCAGAGAACAAAACACACGATGATTCCAGACCTTACGACTCCAGCCCGTAAGCTCCCAACTCGGAGAACAAAACACACGATGATTCCAGACCTTACGACTCCAGCCCGTAAGCTCCCAACTCAGAGAACAAAACACACGATGATTCCAGACCTTACGACTCCAGCCCGTAAGCTCCCAACTCGGAGAACAAAACACACGATGATTCCAGACCTTACGACTCCAGCCCGTAAGCTCCCAACTCGGAGAACAAAACACACGATGATTCCAGACCTTACGACTCCAGCCCGTAAGCTCCCAACTCAGAGAACAAAACACACGATGATTCCAGACCTTACGACTCCAGCCCGTAAGCTCCCAACTCAGAGAACAAAACACACGATGATTCCAGACCTTACGACTCCAGCCCGTAAGCTCCCAACTCAGAGAACAAAACACACGATGATTCCAGACCTTACGACTCCAGCCCGTAAGCTCCCAACTCAGAGAACAAAACACACGATGATTCCAGACCTTACGACTCCAGCCCGTAAGCTCCCAACTCGGAGAACAAAACACACGATGATTCCAGACCTTACGACTCCAGCCCGTAAGCTCCCAACTCGGAGAACAAAACACACGATGATTCCAGACCTTACGACTCCAGCCCGTAAGCTCCCAACTCAGAGAACAAAACACACGATGATTCCAGACCTTACGACTCCAGCCCGTAAGCTCCCAACTCAGAGAACAAAACACACGATGATTCCAGACCTTACGACTCCAGCCCGTAAGCTCCCAACTCGGAGAACAAAACACACGATGATTCCAGACCTTACGACTCCAGCCCGTAAGCTCCCAACTCGGAGAACAAAACACACGATGATTCCAGACCTTACGACTCCAGCCCGTAAGCTCCCAACTCAGAGAACAAAACACACGATGATTCCAGACCTTACGACTCCAGCCCGTAAGCTCCCAACTCAGAGAACAAAACACACGATGATTCCAGACCTTACGACTCCAGCCCGTAAGCTCCCAACTCAGAGAACAAAACACACGATGATTCCAGACCTTACGACTCCAGCCCGTAAGCTCCCAACTCAGAGAACAAAACACACGATGATTCCAGACCTTACGACTCCAGCCCGTAAGCTCCCAACTCAGAGAACAAAACACACGATGATTCCAGACCTTACGACTCCAGCCCGTAAGCTCCCAACTCAGAGAACAAAACACACGATGATTCCAGACCTTACGACTCCAGCCCGTAAGCTCCCAACTCAGAGAACAAAACACACGATGATTCCAGACCTTACGACTCCAGCCCGTAAGCTCCCAACTCAGAGAACAAAACACACGATGATTCCAGACCTTACGACTCCAGCCCGTAAGCTCCCAACTCAGAGAACAAAACACACGATGATTCCAGACCTTACGACTCCAGCCCGTAAGCTCCCAACTCAGAGAACAAAACACACGATGATTCCAGACCTTACGACTCCAGCCCGTAAGCTCCCAACTCAGAGAACAAAACACACGATGATTCCAGACCTTACGACTCCAGCCCGTAAGCTCCCAACTCAGAGAACAAAACACACGATGATTCCAGACCTTACGACTCCAGTCTGTAAGCTCCCAACTCAGAGAACAAAACACACGATGATTCCAGACCTTACGACTCCAGCCCGTAAGCTCCCAACTCAGAGAACAAAACACACGATGATTCCAGACCTTACGACTCCAGTCTGTAAGCTCCCAACTCAGAGAACAAAACACACGATGATTCCAGACCTTACGACTCCAGTCTGTAAGCTCCCAATTCAGAGAACAAAACACACATTTGTTCCTCTTGAAATCACGTAAAATTCAAGCCGATCACTTTTCACGCAAACTTGACTGCGTTTTGGTTTAAACAAACAATTTCCGGTTGTTTTGAAGTTGGTGTTTTCGAGGTTTAGGCTTTAAGCGTTTAACAGATCTCATTAGCCCGGCAAAGGTTGATCAGTTTGACACGTGACTGGCAGCTTAGCGGGTGGAATTGGCAACTGAACGTTGAAAATGATGTGTTGTTTTTGGCAGGTTGTTTGTATTACTAGCGTTCTTGTACGCGGCCATTTTGTAACACCGACTGAACCCTTTCACTGTCAGTAGACGCAGACTGTTTCTGCCATCTTGTTAATTCAACGGCAGATAACCCCAGCCGTCCCAGGAACGTGGATTCAAAGTGGTGTCATCAAGAGGCATAGATCCTCATGAGCCCCTGCAAATGCGGGGCCTCATGAGGATCTATGGCTCTTGCGCTTGTGCGGCGTTCAGTTTTTCGCGACAATGAAGGGGTTAAAGTTGCACGAACTTTTTCTACTTTCAGAGTCAAACGGAACTTCCTTTATGATAATATGACACGTTATTGTTCATGATGCGGTTGATGGAATGACCATTATCGTTCTGTCCTTGAACGTTCTTTCTCGATTTTCCAGAAGAAAAAAAAAGTTATCTCTGTAGACCTGCACATTGGAAGGAAACAAACAAACAAACAAACAAACAAACAAAAAGAAAAGAAAAGAGGGTGCTATTAGGTGTGAACATTTAGAAACACGCGTGTATTCGCTCACCGTGTTTGCTGTACCTGTTTCAGACCTTAACTGATACTTGCCTGTCAGTGAACCTTTCCATCAGAACCACAGGCGAAGGTTGATATATGACGCATGTAATGACTTGCAAGTCGCTTAACTTCATAGGTGTAGTTGCAGTCGGTTAGAGGACTCTCTGCTCGTTGGTATCTGCACGGACGTGACCGCGCTGTATCCGGTTTCGCGATATTCTGATGCGTAATATTGAGGTTAATTCTTTTCCACATCTGCTTTTATTGATGGGGTATTCTTTAGCAGCTTGCACTACTTTCGGTTGCTTCTGCCGCAAACTTTTCTGTCCCTTAACAGAAGACGGATTGGCCATGATAGTTCAAGCGGGGTGGTGCCAGAATAGCTTGGTGCCTACTATCATGGTCAATCTTTCTCCTGAAAGGTATTTTCACTTCAGAGGATAAGTCCCAAATATAAGAATTGAACCCATTCACTGCCGGGGAAGCTGAGCATGGTCCAACTGCAAGAGACTAGATCCTGATGTGCCCCCGCAGTCGCGGGGCTATGCCTCTTGCTGACATCAACTTTGTTACATTGTTCTTTGCCGGACGGACGGGGCTCTTTGGTATTGAACGGAGAAAGAGTTCAGAACACAATCTGCGACCGCTGGCAGTGATGGCGTTAATAAAACACGCAGGCACACACGCAGGCACGCACGCACGCAGGCACGCACGCACACAAACAGTTTCAGGAATAATTTTGTTTCCTTCTTAAAGATCAACGAGCATACCAGCTGCTGTAAAAATCCTTACAGCCTTGTTTTCTGCTTTTCGTCCATGGTCATGTGTGTGCTGGTTTGTGATTTTAGACCTTACGACTGCATTCCACAATGTCCGAAATAAAGAGACTATCAAACACACCGTGTCAGGGGAAAAAACAAAACAAAACAGAAAGCACATAATTATGCACATAGGTCCATTAGCAAGTATAAAAATCCACACATCTTTGTTGTACGCTTTTTATTAAAGACCTGTCATCAGTGTGCTGGTCTCTGATTTTGGACTTTACAGTTCCAGGCCACACATTGCTAGGAAAAAAGAACAATTAACAAACATTGTTGATCGAACTGATAAACTAGCAAGTTAAAACCCCCATGAATCTTTGTTTTATGTTTTTTGACAGCATAGTTAATGTTGTGTGCCCAAGGTCACTGCATAAATAATTTTTTTAAAATTTGTTTAGGCCTATATTTTTTATGTTTTTGACCCTTTAGCTATTTGTTTTCTTCCAATGTCATTTCTGTGCTATTCTGTGAGTTTGGACGTAACTCCTCTACGTCGTAAGGTTAATATCGCAGATCAACACACAACACTAGATCCTAGACTGTTCAGCCGACAATCTAAACTAGTATATTTATCTTGAGGCATTCGAATTGACATGAAATGAACCCGTCCTACAGGATTTTAATGAGGCTCTACAGTCTGCAAGGTTTAGCTCATTCGAGACGTGCCGCCTCCGGATACGCGGCTTGAGTTAATGAGGATCTATGTTTCTTGATGATGCCCAGCGTCGTTATCCCACATCGGCCACCGGCCGCATGCAAGGTGTTTTCATCATTGATGAACAGAATCCTACGCGAGCAGTGGAACAGGATCCAACAAAAAGTTATCAAGAAGAGGCATAGATCCTCATGAGTCCACGCAACTGCGGGGGCTTATGAGGATCTATGTATCTTGGAAGTGGACAGTTGAGTGCGGTCACCGAATCGCACTGCTGACAGACAAGCGTGACTGACAACTGGACATTTGAGTTCGTAACAACTGGAAAACTCTGGCTCGGCTCACCGACTGCACGCTGAAACCCGACGACATCCTGAAAGCTTGTGAACTCTTTCCTGCTCATCGCCAACTGCTGTAAACGACTGAGCCTCCATGGTGTTGATCATCCTTGTACAAATGGCTGTACTGTGATAGCGCGCTGGTCAGCTCGTCGAAGAAGTGCTCATTTGGCTGAGGGCAGTCTATCATCCCAAGGATGATAGGAGGTCCTCTAAAGCTTTTGCCACCGGTACAACGGGTCCCCCTTCGGCTGTCGGTAGCGCTTTCAAGTTTGGTCACGGTGATTCCTGCAGGATGTCAGGGTGTTGTGATTCATGCAGGATGTCAGGGTGTTGTTATTCCTGCAGGATGTCAGGGTGTTGTTATTCCTGCGGGATGTCAGGGTGTTGCGATTCCTGCAGGATGTCAGGGTGTTGCTATTCCTGCAGGATGTCAGGGTGTTGTTATTCCTGCAGGATGTCAGGGTGTTGTTATTCCTGCAGGATGTCAGGGTGTTGTTATTCCTGCAGGATGTCAGGGTATTGTTTCCTGCAGAATGTCAGGGTGTTGTTATTCTTGCAGGATGTCAGGGTGTTGTTATTCCTGCAGGATGTCAGGGTGTTGTGATTCCTGCAGGATATCAGGGTGTTGTGATTCCTGCAGGATGTCAGGGTGTTGTTATTCTTGCAGGATGTCAGGGTGTTGTTATTCCTGCAGGATGTCAGGGTGTTGTGATTCCTGCAGGATGTCAGGGTTTTGTTATTCCTGCAAGATGTCAGGGTGTTGTTATTCCTGCAGGATGTCAGGGTGTTGTTATTCCTGCAGGATGTCAGGGTATTGTTTCCTGCAGGATGTCAGGGTGTTGTTATTCTTGCAGGATGTCAGGGTGTTGTTATTCCTGCAGGATGTCAGGGTGTTGTGATTCCTGTAGGATATCAGGGTGTTGTGATTCCTGCAGGATGTCAGGGTGTTGTTATTCTTGCAGGATGTCAGGGTGTTGTTATTCCTGCAGGATGTCAGGGTGTTGCGATTCCTGCAGGATGTCAGGGTGTTGTTATTCCTGCAAGATGTCAGGGTGTTGTTATTCATGCAAGATGTCAGGGTGTTGTTATTCCTGCAAGATGTCAGGGTGTTGTTATTCATGCAAGATGTCAGGGTGTTGTTATTCCTGCAGAAATCACCTCGAACAAAAGCGCTACCGACAGCCAAGGGGTTAATATGCCAACAAATTCAGTTTGTGTCCGTCTGACAATAAAATGCACAAAGAGCAGAAGGGTTTAGGCACCCATGCTGTAATTTAATCCGAAGTCTGCTTCAAGTTTCCGCGCTTGTTTCAACGTTTCCTGAAAAAGTTTTATTTACAAGGCTTTAAGATGTTAGATTTGCAAGAGACTCATTCAAAAATCAAAACAAAAAAAAATTTCGAAGCAGATTTACAGTAGTCTTGTTATGCGAAAGTCTTCTGGATATCATTTTTTTTTTTTAGATTTGGTTTCTGAAATCTTCGTTCATTAACGACCAAAGTCGCGACCGTCCAAGGAACATAGATGCAAACTGGTCTCAGCAAGAGACATAGATCCTCATGAGCCCCGCGACTGCGGTGTCTCACGAGGATCTGTGTCTCTTGCAGCTTGATTTTTCTCTGCATTGAAGGGGTTAAGAGTCTAAATATGTGAACCATGTTGGCTTTGGAAGGGACGGAGCAAATGGGCCCTATAACCTGCGCATTTTGATTAGCAAATCAAGTTTCACCTCGTGAACTTTCCGCTGTATGCCGTGTTTCCTATTACCACACCTTCACATGCGGATTTCAGGCATTCCCACAATGGTGCTGGTTTTTTTCGAAGAATAACGAGAGGCATAGATTCTCATGATCCCATGCAGCTTGCGGGGGCTCATGGGGATCTGTTCGTCTTATTGTATTTGTCTTTCTTCCTTGGACTCTACAGTTCAGATGCGAGTTGCTTGGCATTCCCAGAATGGTGCTGGGATTTGTTTGGAGGGAGAACGTTTATTTGCAGTGAACGGTTGCCATTTGCCGACATAGACGCTCATCAGCCCCCGCAAACGCGGGGTCTTATGAAGATCATCTGTGCCTCTTGCAGACAATGTCTACGTATCTGCAGCGGGGCAGTAGTTATTTGGTGTTCGCCTATGTATGCACCACAAAAAACAATAACAACAACAAAACAACAACAACAAAAAACACGATGAAAAGTAGATACCCCGCAGCTGCAAGAGGCATGGATCTATATGAGCTCCCGCAGGGTGCGGGAGCTCACGAAGAGCTGTGCCTCTTGCTGAGTTTATTTGTGTGGATGTATGTTTGTAGCGGGGATAGTCATGTGTTCGAGCATTAAGATTTTGTTCCTAGGGAAAGAGAGTAATGGAGTTAATACCCACATCTTCTACTGAGAGAGACATAGATCATCATCTTTCCCCTGCACATGCGGGGACACAAGGGTCTACGGCTCTTGCTTGCGTTATAATACGTATAAATGTGTAGTCCTTACATGGAGGAGGTCTTGCAGCGTGCCGCATCAATAAAGCCGATTCTTCTTCTTCTCCGAAAGATGTACGGCACAAACGGTGCAAATAAAACTCCGGAGCTCAGTTGCACGAGTGAGCTTAGTCCTGCGCCAGCCACTAAGCAAGGTGCTCCGCTATAGCGGAGTACTGTGCTTAGTGGCTGGCGCAGGACTAAATTCACTCATGGAACTGAGGCTAGGTTCTCCCCAAGGTTCTCCTTCAGCAAAAGATCCTCAGGCGTATGGCTGACGGTCAGGCGTTTTTGTCCCGCGCTTGGATGTGCACGCCAACTGTGGCCAAAGTCGGTCTGATGACCTTTTGCTCACCGCTAAGGGTTCGCTAAGTGTTTGTATAGTTTCCTGAGTTTATTGTTGTGTTAAGGATAGACGAACCGCGTGCTCTTTGAGTACTGACGCGAGAACAAACAGGCGGTTAGCGATGTCACAACAGCCACACTTCGCCCGGCTACTGCACTCTGCTGCCAAACACTCAAGACGGAATTATAGTGTACACCTTTACACCTACAGCTGCCTGTCTTTATTAACTCATTCGAGACGTGCCGCCTCCGGAGGCGGCATGTCTCGAATGAGTTAAAGAAGCAGTCTCGAAGATTTACGCAAAGCAGCACTGTTATTAAACAGTTTACAACAGACGATGTTGAGATTTCGTGTACAGATCTCATGTATGCCATCTTTTCTTGTGAGTATTTTTTTTCTCTGTGTGAACAAAAAGAAATTCCCAATAAAGAAAGAAACACGCTTAGAAAAAGGCAGTTACAACAAAGTTGTGTTGCAATTGTCTCCTTCAAAGCTTGTTTCTTTCTTCGTTGAAATTTTGTTTGCTTACACACTTGACAGTCTTTTACTTGGTCTGGGTTTTGCCGTGTGAGCACATCTTTTGTGTGTGAATACGTCCTTTCTGTGTGCCACATCTTTTGTGTGTGAACACATACGTGAACAACCTTTCTGTGTGAACAATCTTTTAAAGAACCGAAGCTTAAAGTATGCCGCAGATTCAATTTCGGCGTAGAGGACAAACTCGTTCTGGGGTACAACCGGATACGCGAGATAAGCCGTCTGACGGACTGTAACGCACGCAGACTTGCCCACAGTCACACGTACAGACTCTCACGCAACAGACGCATACACCACCACTGACTCAGACGGGCGCATTCATGCGGTAAAACTCAACACACGGGCTCTCTTTCTAAAGTGACTTTTATACAATATAAAAGAAAAGAAACGCTTAAAACACTATCAAACTATACAGACTTCTCTACTAACATCCGAACATCATACACACACAATTCACAATATCTCGCCAGGCTAGGTGTTAGTTCTCAGTCTCCAACCTGTTTGATGTTATTGCCTGGTTACGTTGGTCCTTCTCACGTCTAGGCGTGCAAGTCCGTTGTATGCTCTTTCCTGTCGTCCTGTCTGTAACACGGACGTCCTTGTACTCGCACCGTAGCGCAGTTCTCGCTGTGATCCGGGTATCTTGGTCCCGATCAGACTCACTCTGAGTGAAGAGCTGGAGGGATGACCTCACGTTAGGTCCCACCTGTGACTGACGTCTCGGCGTCCGTCGTTCCACTCTTTACAAGCACTCTAAACACAGCAACAAGGATCCAAACGTAACGCTTGCTAAACACACAACATATTGGATCAATGAGAAACGTCACGTAACCTGGCTGATACAAATAACTCACACGTTCATTCCCACACACACACGTGCTTCATAAACTGTCTACTTCCGTAACACCCCCATATCTCTGTCACTATCTTGAAACAGACTATAGCCTAACACTCTTGCTATCCACTACTCTATACACTGGAAAAGACTATGCTTAACCAACCACGTACTACCTTCATAGCGACTTAAGCATACACACCTTACATTCCTTTAGTCGTCCATCTCGGTAAATAACTGTATTCCAAAAACACCGGTTACTTCACTGAATTCTAAATCAACATAACTAACCCAAACCGGTCAACACCATACAAGCAAATTACTCTTAGCAACGCATACTGTCTTTAACTAAACAACTATCAATACTACATTTATAGAAACATACCTGAATTCTAGGCTTCAGAGTCTTGGAATGCGGGCTAAGGTATCTCGCATAACGTCTGTCCAGAATGACAGTCAAGCCCCGCACTACCGTTTCAAAACCTCTGACAGACTAACTTCCGCCTAGAACTCACTATAACAGAACTCACTAAACTCCCCGTGTTAACCATGTCTTAAAGATTTCACGTGAGCAACGGGCCACACGGACTATCGGCACAAACAAACCGTTAACAAAAAAACGTACCGTACTAACCCTAATGTGTGAGCACTATGTACGGGCATAGAGCTTCATCACACGGACACACAAACTGTTTGTTGGCACCCGGCTCCGCGCCTCTCAAAAATGTCGTCTGGATAGCATTTTAAAGGTACGGTAACAAACAACATCGCTGCTTCAGTTCACGTAACAAGAGAGATATGATCAGGACCTAATCAGCACCTAATCAGCACACGCAGACACACAAGACCACTCACGGAAAATGTCAGTGACCGTTTAATGATCAATCTGAGCACCGGTGCAATTTACACGATTGAGCTTAGTCCTGCGCCAGCCACTAAGCAAGGTGCTCCGCTATAGCGGAGCACCTTGCTTAGTGGCTGGCGCAGGACTAAGCTCACTCATGCAACTGAGCCCGGCACTCCCTCTATCACACCCTTCCATTTGCCAGAAGCATAGAGTGTGAGGCCCTGCAGTCGCACCGGCACCTCTCAGTGCTGCGTTGGTAGGGGCTCATGAGAATGTAGGCCTCTTGCTGACAGAGTCGGGTCCCATTTACATCCTCCCTCTACGGCAAGTCATATGTTTTTAACCCCTTAATTACCGGGGCAAGGCGAACGCTACCCAGCTGCAAGAGACATAAACCCTCATGAGCCCCCACCCTCGCCGGGGCAGTCGTACGGATTTACGTCTCTTGTTAGTCCTATGATTCTGCAAGATAAAGTTGGTCCCATTTACGTCTCTTGTTAGTCCTATGATTCTGCAAGATAAAGTTGGTCCCATTTACGTCTCTTGTTAGTCCTATGATTCTGCAAGATAAAGTTGGTCCCATTTACGTCTCTTGTTAGTCCTATGATTCTGCAAGATAAAGTTGGTCCCATTTACGTCTCTTGTTAGTCCTATGATTCTGCAAGATAAAGTTGGTCCCATTTACGAATGTTTCTTCTCACGAATGTCGGGCAGCGTGCAGTGGTGTCCGACGCAAATTTAGACTTGCTGAATAAATCAAAGTTGATAGTTGTGTGCAGCGTTTATGTAAGGCATACCAAGACCACTACATTTTATAAAGGACGGAGGTACTGTGAGCTATGTTCCTTTTCTTGCCTGTAGAAGGCCACTTTAGGTTTATGGCCGGCTAAAACATGGGTATTGTCAGGTAGGCGCCAGCTAACTTGAGGAATCCATTATTGTACTGAGCGTAAAATGATTCTTCACAGCTTAAAACCTTTTAAGCAAAATCGATATTTCATCTATTTTTGCTGATTATAATTGTGGTCTTTGCATCCGTTGCATTGTCAAAGTTTTATTTCGCTAGCTTTTTGAAAAAGAATCTCAAATTTGCTAATTGTCAATTTACTTGCGAGGTTGCCACTCTTCCACTCCACCCCCTCCTGACAAAAATACACGCGCAATAACAGAATACGCCCATGCCCAAGATATAAAACTGCACACTGCATTGACTTTTTAGGAGAATACTTTGTGGAGTTGTGCTGTTTCCATAGACAGTCAGTGCATTCAATACATGACGCTCATTGCTTTGTGTACGTTTTATACAGCTGTCTATGGTTGACACTTTCTATAGTTTGCTAATTTTCAATTTATGTCAATTTAACTCTAGCAACTAAACACGACAAAAATATTTACGAAATAAGATATACACAAAGACGGCTTTTAGATTTTATTTCATTTTCCTTATTTCTGTAACGGTATTGACGCTTTCAAAGAGCATGGTAGGATTGTATAGGTCTAACAAACAAACCAAAAAAAAAAAAAAAAAAAAAAAAAAAAAAAAAAAAAAAAAAAAAAAGAAGGGGGGGGCATGCAAGCGAATTCAAAATTATCTTGACTTCTTCTGCAAAAATACGAATTTATTAACTCATTCGAGACGTGCCGCCCCCGGATACGCGGCTTATGCCGCGTATCCGGGGGCGACACGTCTCGAATTAATTAATGACATAATTATGTGCCGATATTTTTTATTTTGGACTTTACAGCTTTGAGCCGTAAGGTCCAAAATCACAAGTCGCTTTGCTTGTATCATTGTCAGAAATATATACAAATATACAATAGTGCTAGGCAAGTCTTGTCCATGACAATCACAAGGAAGGAAAGAAGCAAGCATTTATAGGATGAACGCAAAACAGTTTATTTTTAGTGAACTCTTCTGTGCTCCTCATTTCTAAGCAAGGTTCTTTCATTGTTGGTTATTTCCTGCACTTCACACGCATGATAGTCAATTGTTATGGTTTAGATTAAGTCTTGTCAGTCGAAGGAAACACATGAGCATGGTTTGTCCAGACTGTATGATTTATCGATGGACTGCGCGAGATAAAATCAGCGTCATGTGGCATATATACTGCATGTTTACTGGCAACAAAAGGCTTGACACTAGTGGCGTAGGAACCGGTGGGGTTAACGGGAAGGCCCCTACTCAATTACAAAGGTGTGTGCGTGTGTGGGGGTGGGGGTGGGGGGGGGTGGGGGAGGAGGGTTGGGGGGCGGGCAGAGTATTCCTTGCTCAATCCACGCCCCTAATATTTTAGAGAAAGATATTTTGCGGTAAAATATTTTTAGAGGGCAAATATTGAAATTACGTATTGAGTCTGTTCTTTGGAGAAAATGAAATTGGGGGGGGGGGGGGGGGAAGAAAAGGATATACAAGATTGTTATTTTTTCTAGGTTTTCCGGCCTCCTTTTCTTCCTCCCCCGTTTTCGATTTTCCGACTGAGTCTGGAAAAGTGCATGAGAGGCACTCTGTTCCCCTCCCCCCCATTAAAAAATATATTCCTACGCCAGTGGACGCACAATATCGCCCCCAGTAGCAAAAAGTATTCGGGCCCACGCGGGCCGCATTAGGTCCGCGCACAGCCGTGCGCGGGCCGCTACGGCCGTCGTGTGCCCAAGGGTCTTTGCTTACTGGGGCAATGTGGGTAGAAATGTAACACTTCCGCTACATTTGCGTCAACCACCCAGACAAGATGGTCGGTTCCTGTAAACATGTCCAGCGTTGAACCGACCTGACTTAGCCTCCCAGCGTGCCATTGTTCATGCCGTGCGCACTCCTCAATAAATATCATCTGTCTGCTGGAGGCATAGATCCTGATGAGGCCCTACCCGTCCTGGTTCACTGCAACTCAAGATGGAGCGGACGGTCAGTCATAAAATTAACCCCTTCACTGCCAGTGGAAGCAGACTGCGTGTTTTTTTTTTTTAACCCATTCAGCCCTGACGCACTACAGCAGGAGATGGGTCGACCATGATAAGTCAAGGGGAGTGACAGATTAGCTTGGCGCCTGTCGGCGCAAAGCTAATCTGTCACTACCCTTGACTTATCATGGTCGATCCATCTCCTACAACAGGTGCATAGTCGTTAGATGACGCCTCCCAAATTTGGGAAATACGTGCGTCGGGTTGAAGGAGTTAAATGATTGTCACAGTTCAAAGCTCACTTAAAGACTTTTCTTTTCTGTCGGACATTTAACACTTAGCTCTCATCTTTAGCTAACTGTTGACTGCCTTTTATTCTGATCCTAGAGGAAGTGAATGTATAGTGTTGGGAAGAGATGGGGTGGTTTAAAGTAGTGTATAATCGTGCGTGTGTCTGAGAGAGAGGGTGTGCTGTTGTGCATGCGCAGTGAGTCCAGTGTTTTCCTGGAGAACAGCGCTATACAAGAACTATGTATTATTATTATTATTATTAAATTCAACGTCAAAGATCCTTAGCCGTCAAAGGAAGATGGATACAAAGTGGTGGCAGCAAGAGGCATATCTATAGATCCTGCGCGGGCTCATGAAGCACTATACCTCTTTTTGCTGGGCGAGGTTCGTCTATTTTCGACAGTGAACGGGTTTAGGCTTGTGCCGGAATCAGTAGACTGCCTCAAAGTGCCAAGCTATTCTGGCACCAAGTCTCATGGTTCTGTATTGAAACGTATACTCTTGACCAGGATGTCTTTGAACATAATCTAGTCCTGAAATGACCTCATTAACCTTTCTAAGCTCGGAAGTGTCCACAATTTAAGCACACATTAACAAGATCGCTCCGTCTGAAAGCGGCACACATTTTCATAGACTCCCTCAGATCTTAGCCGTCAAAGGAAGATGTCTGTCCTGTCTGTCATGATGATTTTGACCAAACGTTGTGCGCACAAATGACTCATTAACTTTCCTGGCACGGAATTAACTGTCCACAGTACAAGGGACACAGATCTTCAAGCGATCTCGCAGATTGCGTGGGCACGTTAAGAGGGATTCTTGCTGACTTGAAGTTGATATCTGTGTATGGTAGACCGAATAGGAGCGAATAAGTCATAGGAGCGAACTTGGCGACGATGCGGAAAACATGTCAGAAGCAGAGCTGACCACTCAATGAAGCTGGCCATGGCGTCATGCTGATTACTTCCGGATATCCCAACATGCAAAGGTTTCACTTCCGGTCTTTAAGACGCTTGCAGACCCGGCTGACTGACTAATACAAGTGATCGGGGACTGGCTGATTACCTGTCGGAGTATTTATGACAAGGGTCAAAGAAAAAAAAAAAAAAGGCGAGTAGGCAAACGCGCAACAGACGAATGAACAAACTAATGAATGAAAACACGCACGCACGAAAATAAATAAATAAATAAATAAATAAAAAAATAAAAAAATAAAAAAGCAACAAACAAACAAATAAACAAATAAACCGCTGACAAAGAAAATTAAAATTTCGTCGCCTTGTTGAAAAGTTCGTTTCCATTCCTTTAAAGAAAAGAGTGATTTATTTTCAAAGAGCTTTACAATCAAAGAAGAATTCACTGTAAATGTCCAACGTCTCTGGTCTTTTCTTGTGTGACATATTACTAAAATAAATCACCTAATTATTTTGTTTTCTCTGAAGTAGGTTTTCGGGCATGTGAATGTAGAACAATGAGGTTTAAAAAAAATTAATATTTTTTTTATATTATTATTATTTTAAATCACTTAAAAGGAAACCTGAGACCCGGTAGCTGGACTCGCAATCCAGGGAGAAAAGGCGGATTTGTTTAATAGCATGTCCGTTGAAAGGTCCTGGTAAATCAAGGTGGCACAGTTGGAGCGCGCCTGAATTGATCAGTGTTCAGGTCGTACTTCATAGGCAATAGGCCTGTCCCCCATAACCCGCCCGTCAGGGCCGTCCATTATCACTTGTGGACGTTAAACCCGGAACTAATCAATCAATCAATGGGGTCAGTTGCATGAGAGAGCTTTGTCATGCGCCAGCCACTAAGCAAGGCCGCTTAGTGGATGGCGCAGGACAAAGCTCACTCATGCAATTGGCCCACGCTCCGTTTCGGATCGAGGCAGATCTTCTCCTGTGCTTATAGTCTAGCAGCTGCCCTTCATAGAAGATCAGCCGTTTACGAGATAGTGATTTTCTAGAGAGTAACAAAGGTTTGGGTATATCAAAATGAAGTATAGTATGAATAAAAGCAGTGCGCACTCGTTTTAAACCGCCGGAGGATGGAGACATTTTTCTGTAGCACATTTTGTTTCCAGTATGGCTGCAGACGAAACCAGGACCTTCGCGGCCATGTTTACAGGGGATCAGTAGTTTTTACGGGTCTCATTGTTCCTGTATTCAGTGGTAGTATGCACTATATGTCACTTAAAAGGATTTCGTTTTTTAAAGTAATATTTTCACACTTAGATATATTAAGAGAAGAAACAATTACGAAAACGCTTGCCTTGAACTCAAAATTAATATCGTTTCGCAACAATAAGGTATCCCAAAATCACGTGATCAAAACATCACGTGATGCCACGACCTCCACGGACGTGAATTTCGGTGTGCCGACGGGTTCTTTTTTATTTGTTCTACATAAGCTTGTTTGTTTAAAAAAAAAAGCAAACGTGTAAAGTTGCTGTGTGGATTTTTACGGCTTGATAAAGGTTTGACACGTTTATTTCCATTCACTTTACCATCGCTTTGCCCGTTTCATTTCGACAACACAGCACCAAAACAAAACGCAACCCACAACACAAACGCTATCTTCAAAACCTATGCTGCATTCTGTAAAAGAAAAAGAGTGCCACACCACTTGGTTTCAACTGTCATGGCTGAGCAAAGTTTCGGAACTTGATTAATTATTTTATGCAGCAGTAACATTTATTTTAATCAGTTGCACTGACAAGCTAATTGTGATGTGCGATCACTGCCAGTGCCAATTATGCAGTCTCAGTGATCACTGATGGTACAGTACACTTCACACTGAAAAAAAAAATACACAGCACAATGTGAACACGCTTGGAAGTTCATGCAATGCTTTGTTTAAAATTGAACCCTATCTTGCTAGCAGTAGCCTACTGCACAAAAGAGGAACTTGTTTTGCTGCTGTGTTAATTTGCAGTTTGTCTGCATATAGACATTTGCAGTTCGCTGCAAGGATTCTTAGCAGCTGACATTAGCACTGACATATTGGGATTAAAACGAGAAAGAAAACGGAGAAAGGTGACACAGAGATGATTTAATAAATCAGTCAAGTGATCAAATGAATGAGATGTCTATGTTTTATGATAAACAGCTAGTTATGGGAGGGTGGGGGTGGGGGGGAGGAGGCACATACTTTATAATGTACACGTACTATTTCTTTCAGTGTTTCCATCACCCACTCATAACACCATTAGACTCGATGAGTTGTCATGTTTTGAGTGGTTTACAAAATACATGTACTTGCTGTTACATTATCTTCTTACTGGTTTTGACATTTCGCTGTAAGATTTACAGTCCCATACTTTAAGCGTGTTCCCCCCAACGCACACAGAGGTTGACTGTATCATTGATATGTGTGTGTAGGTAGCGTTTGGTTTTGTTTGAGGTGGCAGTTGGCCTCACCTTTAAGTTTGGTGCCGCTGTGCATGTGGCCACCAGTACTATTTACAGAACTGATGACTGCATGTGCAGGCTAGTTCACGGTATCAAAATGTGAACTGGGCAGCCTATTGTTTGAAGTGATCAGTGGTAGCAACATCCATGATGTATGTGTGCATTTGGCCACTGATACTGTTTACAAAGGTGCTGTTTACAGAACTAGTGGCTGAGTAGGCATATTATTATTAGTACTGTTATTGTTATCAGGTGTGGCCTTATCTCTAAGTTTTGGTGCCCCTGTGCATGAGGCCAACAGTACTTTTCACAGAACTGATGGCTGCATGTGCAGTGTGGTTAACTGTACACATGAAATTTGTAGGTGGGCAGCTAAAATACAGGCAGTCAATACAAGCCACTTGCTTAACCTGAAGTCTCTATATATAGATTTTACAGTCCACTAATGCCAATCAGTATACAATTGTGCATGTCTTTTGTGGGTATTCTGTGGTTTTGTATGTGGGCTGGGGTTGAAAGTGGGGCGGTATGGCACCTATTACCGTGTATGTACAAAACCTTCATTACAAACAAACATAAATTAATAATTTTAATAAATAGTTATTTGGGTTTAACGCCATGCGGTAGACTACGGCCATCTCATGGCAGTTAAATAAATAAGATAAAGTAAGTCAAAGATACCTGGGACATAAGAATGCTAAGTAAAGTATAGATTATGATCATGCACAGATGTACATTGGTGGATGTTCTGCGGTTTTGTGTGTGTAACTGGATTGGGGTTGGGGAGCGAGTGATACTGCACCTATTACCATGTACCTGTATAAGACATAAGACATTTATTCACCAAGTAAAACGTTACAAGGATTTTTGTGTGGCATGGCGACAGTAAAATATGTCCTCACTTGTAGGGCATTCATCATGTCATACACTTAGTTGGCGATCATCCTATATACAGCACTAAAAGATAGATAAACACAATATTAAACACAAATCAGTCATATGTCACAAATCATGGAATCACGTTGTTCCGTGCATGGTGATGTATTGAGGACAGCTTCTGGGAAAAAAATTGCATCTGAATCGAGAGGTTCTGGCTTTAAAAGCACGAAACCGCCGGCCAGAGGGCAGAAGCTCGAAGAGATGATTGGCTGGGTGTGACAGATCTGACAGAATAGTACTGGTGGCCACATGCACAGGGGCACCATGGTGTATGTTCTTGAGCTGTATGCCGATGTGTATGTACAAAACCTACATTACAAACAAACAAAATAAATAAATAATTTAAATAAATAAGATAAGTAAGTCTAAGGTACCTGGGACATATGCATGCTAGGCTAGGTAAAGGATAGATTAAAAATTATGAACATACACAGATGTGTATGTCCTTTTGGTAGGTGTTCTGCGGTTTTATGTGTGTATTTAGGTAAGGGTTGGGAGCAGGCAGTATGGCACCTATTACCATCTATATATGTGTATATTTTCTTGTTTGCTGATGTGTATGTACAAAACCTTCATTACAAGCAAACAAAATAAATAATTTAAATTATATACTTATTTGGGTTTAATGTGGAGCAGGCGACCAATGCCATCTCATAAGTCAAGATACCTGGCACATATGAATGCTCAGTAAAGGATAGATTATGAACATGCACAGATGTAAGTGTCGTTTGGTGGGTGTTCTCTGGTTGTGGAGTGGGGTTGGGAGTGGGCAGTATTACCATATATGTGTATGTGAACATCAGCATATGAACAAAACCTACTTTTCAAACAAATAAAAATAAATAATAAATTTAAATAACTAGGACATATGAATACCAAGTAAAGGATATATTATGAACATGCACAGATGTTTGTTCTGTGGTTTTGTATGTCGGGTGGGGAGCGGGTGGTATGCACCTATTACCATATATGTGTACATGTTATGTTTACATCATATATGTGTATATGTATGTTCTCATCTTGTATGCTGATGTCCCCCACCCAGGTCTACCCTGGGGGACTTGGGTGGGGTTAACTACTTTTTAGTTCCCAGGGTGACCCTGGTCAGCCCCACAGGGTGGGTTTTCCCCTCTATTCTGGGGCGTGCGTTTCTGTCTACCCTTGGTACATTCACCTGTATTTACCTTTTTTAAACTCTTCCCACTGTCTGCACTGCTTGTAGCTCTTGATATTGGATGTGTGTTGCTAAAGGGTCTAGTTAGGTTTATTTAGTATATTAGACCAGCTGGCGACATAATTCAATATTCTGTTTAGTTTGGGTTTTTTCACAAGCAGTGCAGGCACGTCCTGAGAAAGTCTTGTTGCTGTCGGGACGTTAATGTACAATCAATCATTTTATGCTGATGTGTATGTGCAAACATACATCACAAACAAACAAACAAAAATAATAAATTAATAAGATAAGTTGGGGATACCTGGGACCTATGAATATGCATGTTAAGTAAAGGATAGATTATGAACACGCACAGATGTAAGCATTATTGAAAACAAATTTCCTCTCCTTGGTGACCACTACCATACCACTATAGGGATCATGTGCATCAAGGAATTCCTTCCATCCATAATTAAAAGGATAAATAATAAATAAATATGTAAGTGAATACATACATGAATCAATAATAAATAAATAAAACATGTAATATGATAGAGAGGGCTACTATCTGTATTGTGTCTCATGCAGTCCTGATAAAGCTTAATCATAAGAGTCCTTGTGAGTACTTGAGTGCGGATTGGTTGAATTGGTTGCAAAAACTAAAATTTTATATTTAGGTGTTTTGCTGAACATGGTGATTTTGATGGAAACGGTTCGGAGATGGATTTCACTCTGCCTGGCTTGTGCTTAAGACCAGTCGGATACGAGTGTGCTTGACCAGTTAAAAATCCCATCTCCACTAATAAAATAAACAAAAAGAGCAGACCTGCACTTAGAGCCGTTAGGCTGAAAAACAGACGAACAACATGCATGTTGTATCCGGCCAAAAAGTCTTCAGAATGTTGAAGATGGTCGGCAGACACATTGCACAACATGCACAAAGGGAGTTTACTTTCGATATGCTTTCCTCCCACAAAAGACCGAGTTCTATGGAAAAGGCTGTTTTCAAGACCAGGAAAAATAACGTATTTGACGTTGATAAGATGTTCAAATCGAAAATAATCTCTGTTTCAATTCAGGAGCAAAGTAAAGCTTCATCAACCGTGCGCGTCTGATTGACTTCTTTAGAAGGCTTCTCGCTGACCGCCATTTTGAAACTAGCGACGCGACCATGCTTACCGCATTAAAAATAATACTTTAAAACTTATTTTATCGTATATATGTATGCATGTTTACTTGCTGATGATTTTAATTTACTCACAGGAATAAACTTGTAACTTGTATGCTTGAAATTTTCAATGTTATGCACAAAAAATGTCTTGCACCTTATCCGGGCGGTGTACGAGGACTGGTTCCCTCACATCGAAAAATAGCTTTCGAAAAACACTTCTACAAAAATGTCTCCATCCTAAGGACAAATATTGTTGCCATGGCATTAGTACTTTCGTTTCGTACCTGCAAACCATTGTTACTCTTTTGACGAACTACTTAGTGTGCAAAAATTGCGAAAAGCTGCTAGACTATTATGGATACGCCCGGGGGGGAAATCAACACCTTCACTGCTGGCCGCAGCCTTTCTGAAATCCCAAGCACTCCAAGGATCAAGGACACAAAGTGATGTCAGCAAGAGGCATAGATCCTCATGATCCCTCGCAACTGCGGGGGCTTATGAGGATCTATGTCTCTTAAAGTTGGATTGTTTTCTCGGTAGTGGAAAGATTAACCGAGAAAGGAAAAGATCAGTTGATATTTTCTTTAAAAATCAGTATTCTGTTCATTTGGCGCTAGAAGAAAAACTGGCTAAAACACGCACTTTGTTCCTGATTCTTCCACATGTATAATGACTCACTTCACAGAAACTGGACAGAAAGAGGCCAGTTTTTCTGTTCATGTGGCAGTTACACTGAAATTTGGAGAGACGTGTTAATCGTTTTGCTCTTTTGTTCTGGAGCAGAATGCAGCGACTTGTCATCTTCATCTGCACGAGACTTAGTCGCATCGCAGCCAGTAGACGCAGATTGTGTTTCTGATCTCTGATGAATGCAAAGCCAAGGAGTCCAAAAAACATGGAAACAAAGTGGTGTCAGCAAGAGGCGTAGGCAATTGCGGGGGCTCATGAGGTTCTATTCCTCTTGCAGATGAATTGTGTTCAGTTTTCCTCGGCCCCAGACACACCACAGTAAGATAAGGATTGACCATGGGCGCCAAGCTATTCTGGCATCACCCTTGAACTATCATGGTCAATCTGTGTCCTGCACTGCAATGCAGTTTTCAGAGGACAACGGCAAAATTTGGGATTTCGGTGTTGGGGTAGAATGAGTTAAGGAACACTGATACAGCCGCAGATGTTGATGAAAATCAGTGCCTTTTGCTGACCCAAGAGTATTATTTCTGGTCGAGCTATCCCTATTTTGTTGCCTAATGATACGTAACACAACGCAACAGCAGTGGAGATTGCATTTTATTTCTGGCTTCGTTTACATTTAGTCAAGTCAAGTAAAAAAAAAAAAAAACTGTATTTATCCCACGCAGGGCAATTCCAGTTTGGACTGGAGCGTATTCATATATCAAGTGAAGTAAAAAAAAAATGAAAAAAAAAATGGATAAGACGGACATACGCACACATATACACCCAGGCACCTATGCACGCAGAATTCTCTTGGCTTGACTTCGCGAAGGAAGAGTCTATAGGGCTTGCCCACGTCATCTGCAGGCATTTTAGAACTATACTAATACTGACAGCTATGCTAATACTGACAACTATACTAATACTGACAGCTATACTAATACAGACAATTATGCTAATATTGACATACATGTATAAAAAAAAGCTATTAATATAAAAAAATTATAGACTGGCACTTTCCATCCCCCTCATGCTCGAGTACAGGTGTCACAGCTGAATACATTTAATAAAAGTCTATGCCACTTTGTTCAAAAGAACAACAGCGGTGGGAATAACAGAGAACTTCCTTCTGTTTGTATTACTGCTGTGACATCTGTACCGGCGGGCTGAGGGCAACAGCTCAAATATTGTATCCAAAATATGGTCTTTTCGGCTAATAATTGACATTGCCTTCTTCACTCTCTGCTGGTCCCAAAAAAAAAAAAAAAAAAAAAAAAAAAGAAAGACTGCATAGTTCTCTGAGGCTCACCAATGATCTTAGAGCAGATTTTTACGGTCGTTCAAGGCTGTTTACGTTTTTTGGCGCTTTTTAAAATTTTTTTAAAATTTTTTTTTTTACACATAATAATATGTTTTGGTGTGTGCTTTTATGCCTTACTGCTCAAGGCCGTAAGGACCGAATTCACAGACCAACAAACAATTTAGAATTCAGTATTTCATTCTGTGCGTTGCCTTTGTAGGCTTGTACAGAACTGAAAAACAACAACAAAAAACCCTTTTTTGGTTAGTTCGGGGTTTAACGTCCACGGCACCGAAGTCATAATGGACGGTCCTGACGGGCTGGTTATGGGGGACAGGGAAATCTATTGTCATGAGAAGGCTCAAATGGGTTTATCACTACCTTTTACTTGACAGTGAACCTGCCAGAAAGTGCGATTTATTTCGTGATAAGCACAATATAATCGTATCGAACCTGCTAGAAAGGTCGGCTGGCCTGGAAATGGGGCTGCCGGCTTAGCAATATGTCCTAGGGCCAATGTCGGCATTTGTTCGCCGGCTCACAGATGTACGCGGGCTAACAAAGGTCGACGTCGGCCCTAAGGCCTTTTGGTTACTAACTGGCAGTCGTTGCCTTCTGCGTCAGCCTATTTTTTTTTTTCAGTTTATCAAATTATTGTCTGCTCGTGCGGGGTTTTCCTTGCAGAGCGTGCTCAGATCAAATCGCATCAGAGATTCGTTAGTGTCAGATAGTGTTGGGGTTTTGTGTTTCTTACTTCGTGTCTTGCTGCAATGTGTGTGGTGGTCTGTGATTTTGAACCTTACTGGCTAGAGCCAGTAAGGTCAAAAATCACAGACCAGCATACATTTGTATGTACTGGTTGTACTGCCGTGTATTGGTTGCGGTACTGCTGTGAAAAGGTAGTAGAAACTTGCGCTAAATTCCGACAACAAATCAGTGTTCGATGTTACCCAGCAGTGAACTGATTATGAGCGTGCTTGTTGGGTTCAGTTCGCGGCTACATTCTGCGCATTGAGTTATATTATAAATATGAGAAATGCGCCATATAAATGCTATGCATTATTATTATTAATCAGTTATCGATAGGAAAAAACTGGTAGTGGTGAGGTTTCATTTGCAACAAACGACTCCAAAGAGCGATGCCACCAGCGTGTGCCATCAGCATAGACTAGAAACCAAACATCTTCAAGAGGCATAGATCCTCATGCGCCCGGTGGGCGCATGAGGATCTATGCCTCTTGGAGATGTTCGGAATGTTGTCTACGCTTATGAAAGAAGCTGCCAGTGATTACTCGCTGTGACTTCGCTCTCGTTTCTTGTTGGGTGTTGTCCGGCGTAAACGTAACCTCTCTAGCAAATGCACTGGCACAAATACTGATGCTACCTGCAGGAGACACAGATTTTCATAAGACCCCGCAACTGCGGAGGTCTTATGAAAATCTGTGTCTATTGTAGTTTGCTTGTGTCAGTTCATTGTAGGTGGGTCAAAATCCTCCAGATAGGCGGAACCGATTACTGGTAGTCACAACCGACCACACGTGAGGGGGTGTGGGGTCAAATGCGGCGTCAGTGCCAGAGGCGTCACAGGCGGATGTCGTATGAAACTCTGTGCTGTTGGGCTGCTTTTTGGGCAGAGCCAAAGAGATTTCCGGTAGCGGAGTAGCACGTGCGAGGGTGATAGGTGAAAGGTGAAAGGTGAAAGGTGAGGGTCAGGCGCTTCCATCACTGTGACTGAGTCTGACCCCAAAAGAGCGATTGATTGGGGTGGGTGGGGGTGGTCCCCTCTTCCATCACTTAAATTACATTAATTGCTGTAGGGGTAGGAGTGTTTTTTTTTCCCTTCTATTCCTGTGATGAAATTTCTTTTCGCGGTGTCACCTCCGGTGACCACTGGAATGGAATGGAGAGAGGGGGGGGGGGGGGGAGAGGTAAAAAGAGAGCGTGGTCGACTTTGATAGCTGAAGAGGCAATCGGGCCGAAAGGCAATCAAGCCGACTTTGGTCCGATAGCCTTTGTGTACTGATATAATTTAAGAGACTGTTTGGCTAAAGTAATGTATTGGTGACAGGCATATCAATCTTTTAGCTGGCTTGGCTTCATTTGGCAGAGGATACCGAATAACTATCCTATGAAGACAGCCGCGCAGTAATGGAGGAGTGGCGGGCATTAACTCATTCGAGACGTGCCGCCTCCGGATACGAGGCTTATGCCGCGTATCCGGAGGCGGCACGCCTCGAACGAATTAATCGTTTGACTGTTACTGACGATCCCCGGCGCCAGAAAAGACGCATGGAGTATTAACCAGTACCCAAATACAAGAGGCATAAATCCTCGGCTGCAGGGGCGCATGCGAATCTCTGCCTCTTGCAACAGTGGCATCCCCATTTACATCCTCCAAATGAGGCAGTCACCTGGGCTTTATCCACAACTGACTACAGATTCACAAATGATTGGGGCGCGCGGGGGTGGCTGGTGTTCACATAAATAACAGTCTGAATTCAGTCTCCCTTTGTTTACTGCCACTTACAAACGGCAGTGCAGTCGGTTTTCTCATATTATATCATCCAAAGTAAGGTCAGTTCTATTGTGTACTGAGGCAGACTAACGGCAGTTCAGTTGACAAGAAGGCCTAAGGTATGCGTCTCATCCGGAAGTGACGTCTGACACGGAAGTCATGCAACTGCGTAGCATCTGATAGAAAGCATGCACCTTATGCATCAGTTGATAGAGCTGAGGGGAATTTCACTATGGAGTGTATGGGGTAGCCTGTTATGTTGGAATTATAGGTGCAGTGCGGAAAAGTTCTTTTTTTCCTTCTGGAAGTCTTCCCTGAAAAAGGGAGTAAATCCGTTCACTGACGAGAAACACCACCCAGCTGCAACAGGTAAAGACCCTCATGAGCCCGCGCAGTTGCGGGGGCTCATGAAGATCTGTGCCTCTTGTTGACACAACGTTGTATCCATGTTCCTTGGACGGCTTCGGGTTTGAATCAACAAAGATTCCAGAAACACAATCTGCGTGCAATGGCAATGAAGGGGTTAACCCATTCAGCACAGACGCACTTCAGCAGGAGATGAATCGACCATGATAATTCAAGGGTAGTGCCAGATTAGCTTGGCGCCTAACGGCGCCAAACTAATCTGGCACTACCCTTGAATTAGCATGTTCGATCCATCTCCTGCAACTGGTGCATAGTCGTTAATTGACGCCTCCAAAATTTGGGAAATACAGGCGTGGGGTTGAATGAGTTAATACGTGTGATGAACTGTGCATTTGTATCTCACGGCCTTCGTGACAAAATATTAGGCGCACATGAGGTTTGAAGAGTTAATCTCGGAGCAGGCTTTTATGACTAACTTCAAACAATTAGACAGTGCTTGAGTAAAAAAAAAAATGTTATTGTTGCATCTTGCACATCTTCCATTCTGCAAGTCTTCTATCATCTTCCACTCTTCATTGTCAGCGGACACAGATTATGGTTTTGAAGCCTTTTTGAATTCATTGACATACGTATAAACTCATCCGTCCAAGGAACACTGATATAAATGTAGACAGCAAGGGCTCATTAAGTTCTTTGCCTCTTGCTGACTCCATTTATATATGTGTTCTTTTCTTCGCATTTAGCAGTGGCATATGATATTTTTTAGTCTTTAGTGATGGGGTTAATATACATGATTCTGTTAACCCTTGAAAAAGGAAAGTGAAGCGTAATTTCCGGGTCAGACGCATGCGTGGGATTGGTCAATAGCGACTGGGATCTCCTGGTCACGCGGACTGTCCTTTTTCCGTCTCAGATTTTACGCTTTGAAGGACGGCAGTCTAAATGATAGCGCAATCCAGACCAAAAAGTTGACTGCTAAGCGTGTAAAATGCAAAGAAGTACCCAACGGAGAAAGAAACACGCTCAGAAAAGACAATTACAACACAATGTATTAATATTTCGGGTAAATACCCTTTTTCAAAATAGACACACAAACAAATCGATAGATCAGTCGCTACTTATCTTCATTTATCGCATAAGGAATGTGGCAACTGAAGGATGTGACGTAAAATAAAATAAAAAAACAAAAGTGCGTAGTAGTTACTTCTTTTTTTACGCTCTTTAAATATTAATAAATTGTGTTGTAACTGTCTTTTCTGAGCGTGTTTCTTTCTCCGTTGGGTACTTCTTTAAATGATAGCGGCCTGGTCCAAGGAGAAATTCACTCTCCGTGTCCTCGAGTCCCCGACTGTGTACTTGCCGCTGAAGGTCGTGCGGTTCAAATTCGGTGGAAAGAGACCCCAATGAGCGGGCTGACGTCGGCCCGATGACCTTGTGCGTATTGGGATGTAAGAAAACCGAAAAGCGATCCCTTTCAACATAGTCTCATAAGGTTGCAGGTTTAATGTCCGGTGACTGAAGTGGAAAAACAAAACAAAAACAAAAACAAAACAGATATACGGACACAGAAGAAAACAGGCGCACAAACAAACAGACAAACAGACAAACAAACAGACAAACAAACATACATACATCCGACCTACCAGTCAAACCACCAAACGAACGAACGAAAAAACGAACGAAGGAGCGAATGAATGGCTGAAGAAATGAATAAATGAGTTAATGAATGAATGAATGAATGAATGAAAAATGCAGGAAGGAACAAAGGAAGGGAGGGAGGGAGGGAAGGAGGAACGAGAGAGCGAGCAAACAAGCAAGCACGCAAACAAGCACACAAAGAAAGATCCAACTAATCCACCCACCCACCCACCCTTGTTTTCATATGTCCTCTTACATCGCTCTACTGCGAAGTACAACGACCTTTCAAAGCATTTAACCCATATCATTCGGAATACACCAGTGTCTGAAATAAGTTTGACTAAAATAGTTCAAGGGTAGTGCCAGAATAGCTTGGCGCCTTTAGGCTTTAGGCCAAGCTATTGTGGCACCACCCTTGAACTCAAGCCATTGGTCTATAGCCTTATCTGTAAGTACTATAATGTAGCTTGCGTATGGCATTGTACACATTTTAAGCTTTTAGCCTCAGTATGATATGGGTTAAGGTGAGACTTTCCGCCACTCAGCAATCTGTGTAATGCAATACGGGTTTACACCCTTATACGTTTGTGTCTCCCTCGCTTTCTTTCATACGTGTGCTGATCTGTGACTTTGGACTTACGGCATCAAGCACGCAAACAAGCACACAATCTCCGACTGCTGGTCTGTGATTTTGGACCTTACGGCGTGATGCCGTAAGTCCAAAGTCACAGATCAGCACTCGGAGATTTCAATTTTTTTCCGAAAGCGAAGATAAATGTTCAAATTTCATTACAAAATGTCAAAAGTTAAAAGCTCAGAAACGTCACAATTCATTTCAACCCTGTCCGCCTTTGCGGTCTTACTTCGTAACCCGTGTGACTCCCGTAGTCGGAGGATAAATGGAACCGAGCAGGGGTAGCAAGAGGCATAGACTCTCATGAACCCCTGCTTTGCAGGGGCTCTTGAGAATCTATGCCTCTTGCAGATGAACTGGTCTGACTGATGGCCTTCTACGGCAATTCTCGTTTACAAATTGATTTCGCTATCTGCCAAAAAGAATGCCCTGGCGGGAAATTGTGCATATTTGCACTAAACTCTTTTAGGTGCAACGCTCTCTTTCTTGACGGAAGTTTCCTTGCGAATAAGGAACGCATTTTCTCCTTTTCTCGTCTGAGAGTCAAGAGAGAGGTCTGGTTAGTAAACAGTGGCTTGGGAAATAGGGTGTGTGGGGGTTGGTGTGTGGGGGTGGGGGTGGGGGGGGGGAGCTGTAGCCCCCAGTGAAAATGTAGGGCGGGGGGGGGGGGGTCCAGAGTATCCCCCCAGACCCCACCCCACCCCACCCCACCCCTATTCTTCTTGGCAAGACAATACAATTTTGCAGTATTGAACATTTCCGTGTGTGTAGACAAAATCAGATTTTTTTCCCAGGTGGAAAGAGAACGCTACCCCCCCCCCCCCCCCGCGCCAGCCCCCCCTCCACCCCGCACCCCCCCCCCCTCCCGCATAATTTAAGCCCCTTTACTGCCGGAGCACACCGAACGTCAAACAACTGCACGAGGCATAGATCCTCATGAGCCCCCGCTACTGCCTGGACCTTTGTATCGATGTCCTTTGGATGGATGAGGTTCTTTAGCGCTGAGTTACAGATTTCACAAAGGCAATCTGCACAAACTGACAGTGAAGCCAAAAGGGGGTGGGGGGTGGGGGTGGGGTAAAAAACAGGCCATTTCTTTCTTTTCTTATTCTTGTGTCCTCTACGTATTGCAGACAATTACATCCGCCTCAAGCTTCGCCATGAGACAGCTCCTGGTGCTTGCACGACATGGAACCACAGCAGACGAACAAACACACGCAAGCAATGAAAACAAAAATCCGCCCAAAAACCGATAACGTGCATATTTGCAGTACTAAATATTCCTTATTCAATTTCCGTGTAAAAGAGGCATAGCTCCTGGTGAGCCCTGCACCTGCAAGGGGTTCACCAGGATCTGTGCCTCTTGCTAGCGAGGATCAATCTAATTTGCATCGTTGGATTGAGGTCCTTTGCTGAGACTTACTCAGGACTGTGTGTGCTTGTGTATGCATCTGGGTCAGTTGCATGAGTGAGCCTAGTCCTGCGCCAGCCACTACGCAAGGTGCTTCGCTTCAGCGGAGCGCCTTGCTTAGTGGCTGGCGCAAGACTAAGTCCATCTTGTGAAAAATCACTTCGCGCGCACGAATATGCATTGTGTGCATTTTCTCCTCCAATCCGCGGATCAGAGGAGAGACGACGACATGCACGCATTCTGGCTGCAGTGCTCGAGGGAAAAATCCCTTTTAGTAGATTGTGCTGGGTGGCGATTTCTGTTTCTTCTTGAGAGTCCGAAATAGCTCAGGCGGTTAAACATCGGAGCATGCAGGAGAGCGAAGGGAATCGCCGGGTCGTGGGTTCGAATCCCGTCCCGGCCCCGGTAGCTGGACTCACAATCCAGGGGGAAAACGGATTTGTTCAATAGCACGTCCGTTGAAAGGTCCTGGTAAATCAAAATGGCACAGTTGGAGTGCGCCTGAGTTGACCAGTCTTCAGGTCGTACTCCATAGGCAATAGATTTCCCTGTCCCCCATAACCCGCCCGTCAGGGCCGTCCATGATCACCTCGGTGCTGTGGACGTTAAACCCGAACTAACCAACCTGGTGATTTCTGACCTTACGGCTGTTTGCTGGCCAGTCACTTTGGTCCTTACGACTCATAGCCGTAAGGCCCAAAACTAAAGATCAGCACACACATGTTGCCTCAGCATAAAGACAGAATCTTATGGGACACTCTACTGGAATTATCGTCTCAGAATATTGAAAATATTACGATCTGCAACTAGATGTTACAAAAGTCATATTGGCATAAACAATGTAATGGGGGCATCATCCTATAAGAAAAGAAAAAAAAGTCGTCCTCCTCTTTTTATAATGACGCATATTTTGCACACGGAACACATCAGATGTGAACTAATTTTCACACGTAGCGGAATAAATATTCAATAACAATCTTCGGCACAGAAAAGAGATACGCATCTCAACATATTTTGGGTTCGATGCTCTATGGTAAAAAACATCTTCTTTCTTCGGTATTGCCTCAGCAAAAGGTCCCCATCTCAATGCGACATATTCATGTCTCAGAAGATTCAATCCTTGGCAGCCTGCGTCTCATACAGCAATCCCCCCAAAATTGGATTTGTCCTTTGAATATTACCTTACGGTTCAGGAAACAGACTGACAATGATAGTTCAAGGGTGGTGCCAGAATAGCTTGGCGCCTGTAGGCGCCAAGCTATTCTGGGACCACCCTTGAACTATCATAGTCGACCTATATCTTGTTGTAGTTTGTCAGAGCTGAGTGAGTGAAAAAGTTACACGCATATAAACTCTGTATTGGTGCAATGTCCTACAAGAAAAAAATCACCACTTTTTACAATATTGCATTGTTTGCATATAAAATGAATCCGGTGTGAAATAAATTTCCATCGGAATCTGCAGTTCAGAAAAGATGTACACACATAAACACATTGTAGATGCAGTGTTCTAGGGAAAAAATAAGTTCCCTTTTCATACACGCATCATTAGCATGATGTGGAATGATTTCAAGCTCCTGATTGTCGATTCCAGATCATTCCGCGACATTGCATGGCTCAAGGGAGAGAGTCGTGAACACGCTTTACGAGTTGCACATAAAAAAGATTCTTTAGAATGTTTGTTTCAAGAAACACATTCACATAGAATCCACACCAAAAGGTAAATGCCAATCTTGTGAATTCAGATAAATTCAGAAGACAAGAAAAAATATGCCCATAAAGGCCGTGTACAACATAAATTGTATGGTACTTGTCCTTTCTAAGTGTGCTTCTTTCTTTGCTGGGAATTCCAATGCATTATGAGTATAACACTCCCTGCCTTACACACTTCTCTTTAAAAAAAGAAAAAAGAAAATAAAGAATGCAACTGAGAAAGAAAAAAGAGCGCCAACCCTTTGGCTTATTTTGGCCTAGGAACTGAATAAAGACGGTTTCTACCGAGTACATAAAGATCATCGGGCCCATGACGGCCGCAGTGGGTCCGCGCACGGCTGTCGTGGGGCCGACGACGTTTTGATACTGGGGTAATGCGATATAATTCACGTTAAAGGATCCCAATCCGAGGCTCAGGGGAGACATGCACTTGATTTCTTCATTTCCGGTGACGCTGAAACGGCAGTGTCTGTCAGAGTAACGTTCCCTGAGGTCAACATCCGGGCAAGCTTACAAACTCAGTGACAGCCCACTCAAAAAAGCAGATTTTTTTTTCAATATTCGAAAAAATTTCGAAATAATTACAGTCCCCTTTAAAGACACTATAGAAAAAAAAAAACACAACTTTTTTGGAACCAAATGGAAAGGCAATGCTTGTTCCATTTCTTTATCGCAAAACTTTGGTTGCAGCTGAGTTCTCCTTGAAATAAAGAGAGGGGAAAAGAAGGGAAAAAAGAAAACCAGAAAGGAGGCAAGTACGGCACCTAATCACGTAAGAATAAATGAAGAAAGAAAGAAAGAAAGATTGACAGAAATATTTTTTACTACCACAGTGGGAATATTCTTGTGGACCTAGTCTTCATAATATCTAAACATCCAATGAAATCAAGCAGATCTATTCCTGATTGAAGTACTAGATCCTCGTTATAACGCCCTTGCACCGAGAAACTGAGAGAGAGGGCCTAAAGCCATAAGATCCAAAATCGTAGACCAGCACACAAAAAGATACGTCTGGCCTTTTTCACAATGTCATCAGGCCTTGGCCGTGATTTCATCATAAAAGACCAACTTGCGTTGTCAATGCGCGGATGCTATGTGAGTCTGGTGGCCGTCAAAGAGAATCGTTTGTAATTTTGTCGACGTTTGTCAAGCGTGTCACCAGTTGGAAGCCAACAAAATGGATAGTGGTAATCTCCCCCTCCCCCATCATCCAACGGACCCCCCCCCCCCCCTTTGCCGCCCCGTTTTTTTTTTTTTTTTTTTACCCCGTACACCAACCCTACGGCACAGCCCCATGTGGCCCAATCCCCAAACGTAAACAAAAATGAAAAACTATTACGTTAGAAGTCTTTAAAATGTACGTCTCGCCGCGATGGCAATTTCAACTGAGGAGGGATCGCCAAAAAGGGGTCTGTTCAACGTTTAGAAAATAGCTCTTATTGTCTTAGATACTCGTATCAACATGGTGTCGCTTGGTCCAATAGCTGATACTCGTATCAACATGGTGTCGCTTGGTCCAATAGCTGATACTCGTATCAACATGGTGTCGCTTGGTCCAATAGCTGATACTCGTATCAACATGGTGTCGCTTGGTCCAATAGCTGATACTCGTATCAACATGGTGTCGCTTGGTCCAATAGCTGATACTGCCTCAATAGCAAAACGTCTTCGGGCCCACGACGGCTGCCGTGGGCCCGCGCACATCCCTCCGCGAGCCCACTGCCGGCGTCGTGGGTCGGAGGACCTTTGCTTACTGGGTGGTACTATCCACCCCCGCGCTGCTCCGAAACAAGAAAGATCGACATCAGAACTATATTAGAGTCTAGACGAAACCCTCCATGGCTGTAATCTTGTAATCGGTGTCTCGCTATCCTGTGTACCGCATGAGTGCAAACATTATTGAAACACCCCCCTCCAAAACACACACACACACACACACACACACACACACACACACACACACACACACACACACACACACACACACCATCACACACACACACATACACATACACACACACACTCACACACACACCATCACACACACACACACCATCACACACACACACACACACACACACACACACACACACACACACACACACACACACACATACACATACACACACACACTCACACACACACACCATCACACACACACACACCATCACACACACACACACATACACATACACACACACACACACACTCACACACACACACCATCACACACACACACCATCACACACACACACACACACATACACATACACACACACACTCACACACACACCATCACACACACACACACACACCATCACACACACACACCATCACACACACACACCATCACACACACAAATACACATACACGCACGCACGCACGCATACACGCACACTCACATGCACGCATATGCACGCACGCACAGGGAGAGAGAGAAAGAGAGAGAGAGAGAGAGAGAGAGAGAGAGAGAGAGAGAGAGAGAGAGAGAGAGAGAGAGAGAGAGAGAGAGAGAGACAGACAGACAGACAGACAGACAGACAGAGACAGAGACGCACGCGATTTCTCTGCCCAACTCCGCGCCTCTCCCCGTCCCCCTCCCCCGCCCACCCCCACCTTCCTCCCCAAAGAAAAGGTTTGAAAATAGAAGTTCACTAGTTGTCATGACGACATACCGCTTTGCTATTCATCCAGATGCCCTGCTGTCGTGTATGCCAGCGCTAGAGTGCAGATTATATTAGATAGTGACTGACGATTATTTTCTGTACACAGCAGGCCAGAGACGACTGGATTTCATGAACTACCACTTAGAGACAGACGGTCGAGAGTGTCTCTAATCAGCAACATACTGGAAAATACAAGAAGAAAAGACGAGAAAGAAAAAAAGACACAAAAAGTCTGACAGCCGTCGGACAGATCAGTCTACAGGTAATTTTCATGACTGGCTGTCAATAATGCTAACGTGGACGAAACTAGAAGCTGGTAGATGAAAAAGAAAATTGCGAGTAGGAATGACCTTTAGCAGCTCATTTCACATCGCTGTTGGACCTGCCTACGCCACGCTCAGAATTAGATTTACTTGACAGAAAAAAAGTACACGATGTGACCTATCTAGCCAACAAATTAACCCCTTCAATACCGAGAAAAGTAAACACGATCCAACATCTTCAAATGAAATGGGACGCAAAGAACACAGAACTAGCAAGAGATATAAATCCTCATGAGCCCCCGCGACTGCGTGGGCTCATGAGGATTTATGTCTCTTGCGGATGTATAGCGTTTGCCCTTCCCTGGCATATACACTGAGAGATACTCGCGATAATGTGTCTCTCGACCCCAGTCTGTGTGAAATGCAGACTCTGACTGGCATTTAAAAAACATTGCCATACAAAGTTTGAAAAGCACTAAATGCGAGTGGCGGTAATTCGTTCGCCCACACAAGTAAATCCCAACAACAAAGAAAGGAAAGCGGTTAGAAAAGCAATCACAGCACAACTGTCTTGTAACTGTCCATTCTAAGCCCGTTTCTTTCTTTGTTGGGATTTTCTTTGAATTTTATGCGCTCGGCAGTCGCCGTTCTGGTCTGGAACTCACACAAATTTGAGTGCAGAGGCTTGGTCAAAATCATTTGATTGATTGATTGATTGATTGATTTTTAACGACGTACAGCGAAACATAGAAGGTCGATGAGAGAGATTAACGCCTTCACTGCCAGATTGGTAGCAGATTGTTTGTCTGATATCTTTTGTTCAAGCAACCAATAGAACTCCAGACCGCTTCCAAGGAACGTGGAGTCGTAACAGGCACAAATCCTCATAAACCCCCGCATCGGACGGGGCTCATGGGGATGCATGACTCTTGCATTTAGATCGTGTGCCGAGAAAATGTGAACACCATCCAACTGCAAGAGGTACAGATCCCTCTTGCCGACACCACTTTGAACCCATTTCCCTGGGATAGCAAGCGCTTACAGCCGGTGTTGAATTAACGAAGACTGCCGAAACAGTGTGCGTCGTCTGGCCCTGAAGGGGTTAAGGGGGTTAATCTTGTGGCAAAAGGGGTTAATCGTGTGTGGTGAAGCTTTGTCCTTGAGTAATTGTCAACTTTCTATTTTCTTCTCGTGGCAGCCTGAGGGCGAGTTTGTCGATAAAGCACGACGTGGGAATATTTGTTTTTTCCATTTTCGGTTGTTTTTCTTGTACTTATTTATCACTCTGCAGGCAGGCATGTCTCCATTTTGTTGTTCGGCTGCTTTTCTGCTACTTTGCACCAGGCTTGTTTGAATTCTCCAAAGCACACAGAGTTCCTTCAAACCGTGCTGTGAATAGATTCTATCTTGTGTATCTTTTTTTTTTTTTTTTTTTTTTTTTTTTTTTTAAAAAGCTAAATCCAGGCCGAAGGAGTGACCTTTAGGCGTGTAGATTGACTCACGCTGGACGGTTATGAGGCGCATGAAGTTAGCATTAACCGTTTCACTGCCAGAAAACTTGAAAACTTGAACACCACTCAACAGCAAGAGGTTGAATTTACATTGATTTCAAAAGCACAGTCTGCGGCCACTGACAGTGAAGGGGTTAAAGACGTGCCGCATACGGATGTCATGTGGCAAAGGAAGTTAGCATGCAAGCCGTGACGCAGACGATACGCGGCAAATGAAGTGAGCGTTTGAGATTGTCGCCTATCCCTTGACGGCACGTCCCGAATGACTTAATTTTGTTTTTTTACTTTGGGGCGTGGGGGTGGGGGTGGGGGGAGGGTAAGGGGGAGGGGAGGGGGACCGCAAAAGGACAAGGATAAAGCAGCTTGCAGATCCCGAGTAAGCAACAGGTCCCCGGGCCTACATCGGCCCAATGATCTTTTGCACAGCGCGTTGTTTTGTCCTAGTTTGTTTGTTTGTTATCCCCCCCCCCCACCCACCCCAGCACTTTGCATATCGTTCTTTATTTGTAACTTCATCGTCTTTGTTGCAAACGTGTGTTATAAGTTTGCGCAAAGGGCACTTGAAGGAGGTTCACAACAGTCTGTTCAATCTTGAAATATGACTCATATATTTGGAAAATTTTCTTCCTGCTTGAAAGTAAAATGAGATATACTTGTACCGCTTTCTCTGAAGTCTGACTTTGGCCACCAACATGGTTGGGATAGTTAAAAACAGCCACACACGCAGTTCTCTTGCCCTGCCGAGTGATCCTGGGAGTGTTCAGCCCAGGAGCACCAAGAACTGCTTCATATGACACCGGGAATTAGAGCTAGTTGTCCCACTTGCTCTGTAGATGGTTTGGTTGCAAACTCCACCGCAAAATAGATAAATAGATTCACCACGCTTATGTACGTTCCAAGGATAACGTGAGTTGAGATGATGTTAACAAAAAAATTACAATTATATTTTAAAGCTGTAGCTGAAGATATTCTGAGCAATAATTACTAATTGAAACTTGAAACCAGGTACAGCGCTATGTGCTCATGGCAAACCAGTCATGATGTAGCATTCACGTCTTTAAATACTCGTTAATCAATCAGTCGATAGGCCGGGAAGCAGCCTGGGGCATAAGGCATAGACCAATTTACTTCGATTTTCAACAGATTCTATTCGTGTATGATTGGAACACTATAATAACTGCCGCGCTGAAACTACTCCCGTACAACGTACGCAATCGAGCGAAAAGGCGGTCGGACACGGGAACATCATCAATCGAACACAACTTCGATCGCACCGACAGGAGCAATGATTTTTACGCCAATGCCTCGATCTTAAACATGTGTGGTCTGTCTTCGGCAGAGACAACCATGATCTTATTTCGCCCCACGAACCCATTGTGCGAAAGGTCTTCGGACCGACGTCAGCCTCAGCTGGCCCGCGCACAGCCGTGCGCGGATCAGCTAAGGTCGACGACGGCCCGAGAATATTTTGCTCTTTTGGAAGACTGATAATCTTTGCCGATCGTTGCCACCAAGAGGCACATGTCATCATAAATCATCTAAAACCCAGCAAGCAAAGGCCATCAGGCCCACGTCGGTCCGAGCCGAGCACGGTTGTGCGCAGGTCAACCGCGGCCGACATCGTGCTGATGACCTTTTGCCAGTGCGCACTAGAAAGATGCGTAGATCCGCGAGGGTTCGTGAGGGAGACGAACATGACTCGCATGCCAATAACAGGCTTCTCTAAACTCGCCGATGTTTCGCGTGGGCGGATGTTGCTTCTTCCCGTGTGGCCCGGCAGATGTCGCTATATTTGCGGTTTTTCTGAATATTCATGAGGTGAAGGTTTCGTTTTCCCTTTTGTGACTTTCGCACAGTGGTGTGTCGTTCTTCGGAGTTTCACATCACTGCAGACCACTAATCCAATGGGAGATGTCGCATTTTGGAACAATTAAAGAAGGAACATTGCACAGAATGACTGACGTCGATGTTGCAAGTAGCGGCGATCCAAACAACAATATCTTCCCTGTACTAATGTTCTTGGTATGTCTTAAAATAATGATAAAAAGAGGCTAGCTTAACGTATTAACTTTTCTGTTTTTCTTCTCGTTTGTATATCAGAGAGTTCCACCGACACCGACGAATCAGGGGCAATTAAAATCCTCTGATACTTGTGCCTACTCTTTTGGCTTGTGACAAGAAGGGTAGAACGGCCTTGGTTAGGCAAAAGAACATTGAGAACCTGTTGTATTTGCGAATATTTGCAAACAAAGCCTTCCCTGGAGCAGATGGCTGTAATTTTCTGAATGATGAATGACGTTCTTATTTCTCGACACGTCAACTGAGAGTTTGTCAGCGGAAAGAGGCATGGACCTCACGAGACTGCGGATCTGACAATGGATGAAATCGAAAATTTTGGACTTAACTCATTCAGCCCGACGGCCGTATTTCCCAAATTTTGGAGGCGTCATCTAATGACTATGCACCAGTTGCAGGAGATGGATCGACCATGATAATTCAAGGGCAGTGCCAGATTATCTTGGCGCCGACAGGCGCCAAGCTAATTTGGCACTTCCCTTGAATTATCATGGTCGACCCATCTCCTGCTGTAGTGCGTCAGGACTGAATAGTGAATGGGTTAATTATTTGAAAGATGAATAGATTGAGTTGGAGGTATTAGTTTATAGATCTGCAGACAGGGGCTCAAGAGGATCTCTGCGTCCTGCAGACATCATTTAAAAAAATTAACCCTTGTGCTGTCGGTAGTGTTTTTCGTCGCAGTGGGAATCCTGTCGGAATCATCGCAAAAACGAAAATGCTACCGGCAGCCAAAAGATTATCTGGAAGATGAATGACTCCAGGGTGAAAGTCTTAGTTTATTGACACTACAAAATTCTGGCTGACAGGAGCTAGAGGCATGGATCCTGCAACCTGCAGGGGCTCCTGAGGATCTATGCCACTTTCAGACGTTAACATGGATATAATACAAACATTATCTGACTTGATCATGTGAATGATGAATGATATTCCAGGTGAAATCGTTAGTTTATTGGCACGCAAAGATTTCGGCCAACAGCAAGAAGCTTTGCTGGGCCCCTGCGCCCTGTTCAGGCCCATCAGGATCTACGCTTTTCGCTTCGTCTTGTTTGTGGACGGCGTACTTTGACTGGACATAACGAAGATAGATTGAGCTTGAGGTTAACCCCTTTCCTCACCTCACGCACATTTTGTGTCTGATTAAAAACAAAAATTGGACAACGACCAAAAGGCCATAACCGACCAAGGGATATAGACACACATTGGTTTGAGCAAGAGGCATAGATCCTCATGGGCCCCCGCAACTGCGGGGTCCCATGAGTATCTATGTCTCTTGCAGATTGATCGTTTTGACTTTTTCTCGGCAGTCAAGGGGTTAAATGCGCGGTCCACTGATTACACGATGAAGTTCTCGTAATGAGGACTTCGGTCGTTTCTTTACCGCAAGATTCTACAGTCTGAGGGGTGGTGGTGGAGGTGTGAGTTTCGGGGGTGGGGTGGGATGGTAGGCAGGGCAGAGGAAAGGGAGGAATGGAAAGTGTTGAGGACGAGTCTAAAATTTCAACAAACTGGCTCTGAATGTGAAAGGACAATTTAATTCAACATTTCTACACCGCATGGAGGTGTCAGTCAGCCTCTTGTCTGTTTTATTTAGTTATTTTCTTTATTTTAAGTTTATTTTTCTTTATTTTATTTTTGCGCGTTCTTAGGTGATTTAACCCCGTCATTGCCGGAAAAATGCGAACAACACCTAACTGCAAAGGCAGAGAACCTCAGGAGCCTCCGCAGGGATCGTGGTGTTCTTTAACCCATTCAGCCCTGAAGCACTACAGCGGGAGATGGATCGACCATGATAATTCAAGGGTGGTGCCAGATTAGCTTGGCGCCGACAGGCGCCAAGCTAATATCGGCACTACCCTTGAATTATCATGGTCGATCCATCTCCTGCAACAGGCGCATGGTCGTTAGATGACGCCTCCAAAATTTGGGAAATACGTGCGTCGGGCTGAATGGGTTAATTACCCGACCCTGTTCTGTGGATTGATGGGAATATTCGGCGATGAATTTCCTTTGCTTTCACAATCATGATTAGCGTCATTTGATAGTGAAAGATTTAACCAGTTCAGCGCCGAGATAGTCTGAACTGCAAGAGGTATAGTCTCAACTGCAAGAGGTATAGATCCTCATGAGCCCCCGCAGTTGCGGGGGCTCATGACGAGCTATACCTCTTGCCGAAACCACTTTGAATCCATGTTCCTTGGACAGCTGAGACTTTTGGTGCTGAATTAACGAACACTGCAGTAACACCTTTTGCTGGCACTGAACAAGTTAAACTACATTCACGCGAGGGCCACAATTTACGCCTGCACAGAAATCAGCCTCCAACTTGCCTCAGCGATAGAGTCACGGTCGCGGTTGAAATATGTTTCCAAGCTATCGCCCCACACTTTCTAGTGACACTTTTCCCGCCAAACCATTATGGATAAAAAATAAGTCGTCTGCCACGCCGGTGAACAAAATACTGAGGTCATCGGGCCGACGTCAGCCTTAACTGTCACTCACGGCTTTTGCGCCGTCCACCTAAACTGACGTCGGTCTGAGGACCTTTTGCTCACCAGGTATCAGGGACCTTGGAACTTGTCAATTTAATATAAGCATGACACGCATCCAGTAATCAAATAAGTCAGACGCAAATTGTGTCTTTTGAAATTTTTGTTTAGTCGACGCACAAATTTGTTTCAGCGAGAGGCATAGATCCTCATGAGCCCGCGTGACTGTCTCTCGCAATTGGAACGTGTTCAGTATTTCTCGGAAGTCAGTGAAGGGGTTAAACAGCGTGCGCTGGCCAACTTAGGCTGACATCGGCCTGAGGGTTATTTGTTTACTGGGCATGTAAGACCTTGTAAGAGAAACTGGATTGTTCTATATGTAAGCCTGACACGCATCTAAGAGGCAAATCAGTCTTGCTGGTGTTTTGGTGAGTGAGCACAGGAACACGAATCTTTGCATCCGGCATCTGGTCGCCACAAGTTTGGCAGAATGGGGTTAAATTAGGCGTTAACCCCTTGGCTGCCAGTGGCTGTGAAGGAAATCCCTTAGAACTATCGCAACAGAGCACAATTTAAGTAAAATACCCCCCCCCCCCCCTCAAAAAAAAAATAATCAAAAAAAAAAAAAAAAAAAAAAAAAAAACCAGAAAAAAAATTAAAGTAAATAAATAAATAAATAAATAAATAAAATTCAATAAATATAAATAATAAATAATTGAAAATAAATTAATAATAAATAAATAAATAAGTATAAAAAAGAAGAAAAATAAACGAAGAAGAAAAAACAAAGTTAAAAAATTAGACATGTGTCTTACAGCTTCCAGTCTTTTTGAATGGAGTGCACAGATATAAATCTATAAACAAACCAGCAAGAGCTATAGAACCTCATGAGACCCCGCGTCAGCGGGGGCAAATGAGAGTCCATACCTCTTGAGGTTGGGTTTTATCTAGCGCGTCCCAGCAGTGAAGGATTGAGACTGATAAAATCTAGGTTACGGGTGCTAAATATGCATTTGCAATGACGTTAAATTGTATCTCGTATCGTAATCCCCTACACGCAATCCAAAACACATTTTACCGCATGTCCGGTTTTTAATGGGTTGCCTGATGGTTGATCTGACACGTTTCGATAGTTGTGTGACCTTGAATAACCGCTACATAGCCAGAGGACGCAAAATTACGTCTTTGAAAACAGGGCAAATTCAGAACCCAACAGTCCCATCAATCCAACAAACACGCACATGAATAGGGTCAGCTAGAGGCAAAGAACCTCATGAGCCCCCGCGGATGCGGGGGCTCATGAGGTTCTGTGCCTCTTGCAGTTGGGCGGTGTTTGTATTTTTTTCCGGCAGTGAAGGTGAAAACAGAGAAAAACAAATATTAATGTATGCATTAACGCACACGCAACGCACATCAATACACTGTATTTACGAGGCGGATTGCTGCCATTAGAGGTTTACGCTCAGATCTGGAACACGTGTGACCTTGAATAATTGACCAAAACAGATAAGCTGCTGAAAAGGAAACCAATTTTCAGCACGGTCTGTAATTTTTCGACCCTACGGCCAACAGCCGTGAGGTTCAAAATTACAGACCAGCACACAATTGTAGACCTGAACTGAACCGCCTTGACAACAAGGCGAAAACAGCTACGTCACGCCGTCAGGTCCAAAATCACAGACCGACACACAAATCTAAATTTGGCATATCCTAGTATCCCTTTGGCTGTCGGTAGCGATTTTACTTACTTACGCCTGTCACCCCTACCCGGGTATAGGCCGTCGACGAGAGACCTCCAGCAACTCCTGTCCTGTGCTTTTCCTTCGATTCTACTCCAGGTGGTTCCCAGTCTCTTGATGTCTGCTTGGAGGTCTCGACGGCAGGAGTTTCTCGGCCTACCTCTTTTCCTCTTTCCCTGGGGGTTCCATGACAATGCCTGCCTAGTGATACCGGAAGCTGGCTTTCTCAGACTGTGACCGATCCATCCCCATCTTCTTCGCCCAATTTCATTCTCTGCTGTTATCTGCTCTGTTCTCTCCCAGAGTCTGACGTTGCTGATCTTCTCTGGCCAGTGGATTTTCAAAATTCTTCTAAGGCAACTGTTCATGAAGGTCTGTACTCTGTTGACTGTGGTTTTTGTCAATCTCCATGTCTCTGCTCCATATAGGAGAACTGCTTTTACATTGGAGTTGAAAATCCGGACTTTAGTGTGTTGTGACAGCTCTCTGGAACTCCACACTTTTTTCAATTGGAGAAAGGCTGCTCTGGCTTTACCGATTCGTGCTCTGACATCTGCATCAGTGCCGCCTTTTTTGTCTATGATGCTCCCGAGATAGGTGAAGGACTCCACCTCCTCCAACGGGGTGCCAGCAAGCAAGACTGGTTCTTCCCTGGTTGCGTTCAGCCTCATTGTCTTTGTTTTCTGTTTGTGAATGGTGAGGCCCACTTGAGACGAGATGTCAGCAAGCCTCGTGGTCTTGTCCTGCATTTGTTGATGAGTGTGGGACAGTAATGCCAAGTCGTCTGCAAAATCGAGGTCGTCAAGCTGTGTCCACAGTGTCCACTGTATTCCACTTCGTCTGTGCTCTGTGGTCATCTTCATGAAGGAAGGAAGTAGGAAGTAGGAAGAGGAACGGAGACAGCAGACACCCCTGCCTGACACCAGTTCTGACCTGGAGCTCCCTGGTGAACTGCCCTTCGTGGATCACGCGACATGTCATGCCATCATAGCTGCTCTTGATCAGGCGGACGAGCTTTGTGGGTACACCGTAGTGTCGTAGGAGTTTCCACAGAGTCTCTCGGTCCACGCTGTCAAATGCTTTCTCATAATCCACAAAGTTGACGTACAGCGGGGAGCTCCACTCCAGAGACTGTTCCACGATGATGCGGAGAGTGGCGATCTGGTCTGTACATGATCGGTTCTTCCTGAATCCTGCTTGCTGGTCTCTCAGCTGGGGGTCAACAGAGCTCTTCATTCTCTCTAGGATGATCCTGTTGAAGACCTTTCCTGGTACGGACAGCAAGGTGATTCCTCTGTAGTTGGAACACTTGCTGAGGTCGCCTTTCTTGGGAAGCTTGATTAGGTACCCCTCCTTCCAGTCAGCTGGCATCACCTCCTCTTCCCAGATCTTTCCAAACAGTGGGTACAGCATCTCCACCGTTGTCTCTAGGTCTGCTTTCAGAGACTCCGCTGGGATGCCATCTGGGCCTGCTGCTTTGCCGTTCTTCAAAAATGCCACTGCTTTTCTGATCTCTTCCCGGCTGGGTCTGTCACAGCTGATGGGTAGGTCGGTCTCTGCTGGCTGGATGTCGGGGGGGGGGGGGGTGGGGTCGGGTGGGCTAGGTTTGTTCAGTAACTCTTCAAAATACTCGGCCCATCTGTCAAGTTGGTCTGCTCTGTCTGCAATAGGCTTGCCTTCTTTGTCTTTTACTGGTCTTTCTGTATGGCCATACTTACCCGACAATCTTCTGGTAATGTCGTAGAGCCGTTTCATGTTGCCGCTGCCTGCTGCCTTTTCTGCCTCTGCTGCCAGGCTGTCTGTGTAGGCCCTCTTGTCTGCCCTGATACTCCTCTTCACCTCGCGGTTGGCTTCCGAGTATTCCCCCTGTGCCCTTACTTTGGCTGCTCTCGTGCGACTGTTGTTGACCGCTGCTTTCTTCTGCTTCCTCGCTTCTATCTTCTTCAAGGTCTGTGCCGACAGCCAGTCCTTGTGGTGGTGTTTCCTGAACCCTACAGTGTCTTTGCAGGTTGAGTTCAGCGCCTCTCTAACTGCCTTCCACTGCTGCTCTGTGGTGACCGCCTCCTCTTCATTTACTAGCTCCTGTAGCACTTGAAACCGGTTGGACAGCACCAGTTTGAACTCTTCTCTAACTCCAGTTTCTCTCAGGAGGCCTACATTATAGCGCTGTCTTCTTGTTGTCTCTGTGCGGCTTTTCTTTAGCTTGAGCTTCATTCTTAAGGTAAGCAGATGGTGGTCTGAGGCGACATCTGCTCCCCTCCTCACTCGAACATCTTGAAGGGATCTTCTAAATTTCTTGCTAATGCAGATATGGTCTATTTGGTTCTCTGTCGTATGGTCAGGTGAGACCCAAGTTGCTTTGTGTATTCTTCTGTGTGGGAAGATGCTGCCTCCAATGACAAGTCGGTTTAGAGCACAAAAGTCTACAAACCTCTCCCCGTTCTCACTCATCTCCGAGCCTAGTCCCTGTCTCCCCATCACCTCTTCGTATCCGGTGTTGTCCTCCCCTATTTTGGCATTAAAATCGCCCATGACGATGGTGATGTCTCGCTCCGCACATTTGTCCACGGCACTCTGGAGTCGGTCGTAGAACTCTTGTTTCTCTTCCTCGTCACTGTCATTGGTGGGCGCATAACACTGGATGACGTTCAGCTTGAGCTTTTTCTTGGTTCTAAAGGCTGCTGTGATAATTCTTGGCCCAAGAGGTTCCCAGCCCATCAGCGCTCTCTGTGCCACTGGTGACAGCATGAGTGCTACTCCTTCTGTATGGGGGGCATTCTCCTCTTCATGACCTGAATACAGAATCATCTCCCCACTTAACAGCCTTTTCTGGCCAGACTGCGTCCATCTGGCTTCACTGATACCGGTAGCGATTTTGGTCGACGTGATTCCGACAGGAATCACCTCGACGAAACTCACGAAAGTCGCTGCCGACAGCCAGAGAATTAGATGACCTTGATAACTTAACGAGAACAGACAAGTCACGCCTACGCTCATAAGGTTCAAAATTATAGACCTCTGCACGAGCAGACAACTGCTCTAAGCAGACCTGTCCATTCTGAGATGGCCCTTTAACCCTTTTTATGCTGATAATTATTGCTTGAAATAAATTCGACAATGGCAGTTAGGTGGTGCCAGAATAGTTTGGCGCCTAAGGCGCCAAACTATTCTGGCACCACCCTTGAACGAAAATGGTTACATCCTAATCTGTAATGTACTTTTCACAGGACAATAAGCAAATTTTATAAATGTCAGCCTCAGGATATAGTGGGTTAAATGAGGGCGAAGACAAACAAGGCATGCTAATCGACGACTGTCCAACATATAGACGTATGATCAAGTGTAAACCTGGCGCGTCCTTACTTAGAAGCCCGCGATTACCAGACCAAAACAAGTCCTGTCGTTATTTAGCAAAAGCCAGTACTTCCATTTATAAGAAAAGCGAGATTTTCATTGTATGACAATGAAAATCTTTGTTTTCTTAAAAATAGACTTATTGCCTTTTGCCAAATCGCGGCAGAGCTGCGCAGGAGAAATGCCGCCAGACACAGTTTATTGGCTTCAGACGCTCCAATTGAACTCATGCAAATGCTGCACTCTGTAGTGAAACAAACGTTATCTCTAAATCGAAATTAGGTTAGAAGATGCACGAAGATGACCCATGCATCAAGAGGCATAGATACTCATGACCCCTGCTACTGCAAGGGCTCATGAGGATCTATGTCTCTCGCGTGCTGATCAGCCCGGCCAGGTGGATGAGCCAGATGACCTTGCCCTCGGCCAGTTGACCTTGAATACCAGATTACAACCGCCGGGCGAAGAAGCGTCAGGCTGCCAGACACAGTCGTAATTCCCTGTCGATAGGCAAGAGCTCCTCGGGCCGTGTGCGTGTCGACACAAACCTGCGGCGACCGGGAAACGTTTTGCTCGTCGGGAACCTTTGTCCAGTATCCTTCTCTCCTGCTCCAAGCGGTCACTTGACATGGCCGGCATGCACTTGCGCAAATACAGAATTCCTGACGTTGTTTTTGACTGGGGGTATTAACCCTTTTAGCCGCGGATCCTTACAGCAGGAGACGGCTTGACCATGATAATTCAAGGGTAGTGCCAAATTAGCTTGGCGCCTGAAGGCGCCAAGCTAATCTGGCACTACCCTTGAATTATCATGGTCAAGCCATCTCCTGCAACTGGTACATAGTCGTTAGGCAACACCTCCAAAATTTGACAAATGGGACCTTGGGGCTAAAAGGGCCTAAGTCCTGCTTTCAAAATTTGCTTTTAACCTGTCCAGTGCCGAGAAATGATTTGAAAGTTACCCATTTGCAAGAGGTATAGAAGATCGGAACTGAAGTGTCAATCCTAACGAGATTAGGCTTAACCCCTTCGCTGTCAGTGATCACACATTTCGCGTTCTGAAACCGCTGCACACTGACCGTCATTCGCGTGAATAAAGAAAAAATGTAAATGGGACCAAAACAAAGGCTTAAAGAACATCGACTAACAAGGGCCATAAACCCCCATAAGCCCCCGCGACTGCGCGGGCCCATGCGGGTTTATGTCTCTTGTAACTGAGTAGCATTCGCCTTGCCCTGGCAGGGGTTAAACGTTTGTACCATTTCCCTGTGTTCTCGAGGGTCTTGTCTGATGTAGAGGAGGGTGGGTGGGTGGGCGGGTGGGGGGGTGGGGGGGGGGGGTGGGTGGGTGGGTGGAGAGACAGAACAGAAACCTATAGCCTCCCAGTTTTGCATAATTCTTTTCTCTAGTGGCTTGCTCACAGTGGCACAGAGCCGCTAATCAAACACAATGACCTACTAAGACGTCACTGATACTCGAGAAGAAGCTGAGCCTTGCTAAAACCCAGAACGGCCGTACAGTTAGGCCTGACGACCTAACTCAATCTGAGAATGCAAAATGGCCGATCTCTGGAGGCAAGAGTCGTAGATTCTCACGAGTCCCTATAACATTTAGAAGTTCATGAACATCAGTATGTCTTCTGGATGGAAGAGGCTGAATAAGTAGGGCTGAAGTGACCTAATCACAGACATAGTGCGTGTAACTCTGCTCTCTGGTGATTCGCCTGCAATTAATCATGCATGGTGACGTTGTCCTTAATCTGATGCTTGTCTGAGACACACAGGCGTAGGAAGCAGATATGCTTGGCCATAATATTTATTATCTTCTCTGGACATCTTTTACTATACCTCTTTTCTTTTAAATTTCGGGCCATACCTCTTCTTGGTTCTCACCATACGAAAGTTTACTGCAATGTTGGGCAATGCCTCGTTCATCCCGACCGTCAGACGACTCAATGGAGCACTTGTTACTCAGTAGTACAGAAAGCGTGACAGGCTAATATGAGCGCATGATACAAATGTTTGTTTGCATCGGGCAAATTAAAATATGTTTTGGCCACATTTTGTTTGATCTCTCTCTCTCTCTCTCTCTCTCTCTCTCTCTCTCTCTCTCTCTCTCTCTCTCTCTCTCTCTCTCTCTCTCTCTCTCTCTCTCTCTCTCTCTCAAGTATATTTATATGTGTACAGTAGCAGGACAGTTTGGAAATAGACAAAAAATAAAACGTTTCATCATCATCGTCGTCATCATCATCATCTCTCTTTCTCTTTCCCCCCTTACTGCCCCTCTCTCCACCCGTGCCGTGTGCCATACCTCCCCAAATGATCTTCCTACGCCACTGACAAGGGACCGGCCCAATGGCTCCACTAACGACAATAAATAGCTCAGATGGACTAACGCTACTCTCGTGTGGCTCTTCAAATCAACCCCTTCACCGCCGGGACACGGAGAGTACCGCCCAGCTGCAAAAGGTTGAACTACCCTTGAATTATCATGGTCGATCCATCTCCTGATGCAGTGCGTCAGGGCTGAATGGATTAACATTTGTGACAGAGTTAGGGCCCAAATTTAAGAATATTACTCGGACGTGCTCTACGACAGTTTAACCCTTCGTCTGTTCGCAGCGCTTTTTGTCGCGATGACTCCTGCAGGAATCATCGCGACAAAAAGCGCTACCGACAGACAAAGGGTTAAAGCGTATGCAGTACACGCAGTATCCTTGATCACCTTCGATGACAGATTGACGTTAACCCCTTTGTGCATGCAGCCAGCGGTACTCTTTACAATACCGGTGGCTGCGTGCACAAAGGAGTTAAAAGATTGGACACGAGACTGACAAAAATTGGCAAGACTGACACCGAGGAAAAGCCGACACTTGACTAATCTGAGCACCGCAACAAGTGGGGCCATGCCGCCGGCCGGTCGATAGGGAGCGTGTCGGACTTCATTTGTGACTGAGATGGAGCATCGGAAACCCATCCCTCTCCCACGTTCAGGGCCAAGAAATTCACATGTGTGTATCGAACCCAATCAAAACAGGTGACTGATAAGCGCGCAAAATGCAAAGAAAGTTACTGCTCCCCTCACTGAACAAGATACGTACCCGCAGTCCATTTCTGTCTGTGTATCTTTTTTTTAAGTGAATTTTTTTACTCACAAACATGCAGCATTCATATTGTCACCAGTTAAGATGAGATGTGGACAACATTACATTTTGAAATAGTAGAGCAGTTGCATTGTCAACATTCACGTTTGTGCACTGTGTCGATGTTATGGATGATACCTTGTACTTGATTAGTAGCCGGCCTCATCGGTTCTGACAATAAAAGCATCCAGTCTGTTCCAGTGAAGTTTATCCCTGTCATTTTCAGATACAAACGGCTAACATGTAATATCTAGTGCTGACAGTTTGACGTTTACTGTCGATTTTTTTTTCCAGTCAAGGGCTTCGACCAGCAAACACCGGCTGCTTGTTTTTATGGGCTGTAAAGGGTTACTCCAAGGCGGCACGCATGCTTTGGATGGTGACTGTTCAATGAGAAGACCAGAGTCAGAGTGGGATACACTGGTTGTCTCCCTCGATTCGCTGCCGCGGCATCGGCGGCGAATCGAGTGAGACAACCAGTGTGAGAGGGACACTTACAGCCACTCTAGTCCCAGTCTCCTCTCCTAGTCCTGGGAGGACAAAGCAGAGGACAGAGCTCGAGCCTTGCCGTTTTAGTGAGGAAGAGTTTCTGACCAGAATAATTCATCTTAGATTTTGAATTCCTGGGGCCAGTTGCGTGAGTAAGCTTAGTCCTGCACCAGCCACTAAGCAAGGTGCCCCGCTAACTGAAAGCGGAGCACCTTGCTTAGTAGCTGGTGCAGGACTAAGCTTACTCACGCAACTGGTCCGGTGGTGTGGGCAATCCGGTCAGAGGGCTGCATCCGTTGGCCAGGTCAGTCTAAGCCAGAGGTGTCAGCATACTGCCACGGTAGTCCCAAACGTCTGGTTTAATTAGATCTTTCGGACGGATTCAGTCCGTTCTCATACATAAAGTAGGCTAAGACCTGGCTTAAACCTTGCCGACGATTTTAATCTGCTTCCACGCAACAACTCCCGATTCAAGTTTTGACTTGTTCCTTGTTCTCTCTCTCTCTCTCTCTCTCTCTCTCTCTCTCTCTCTCTCTCTCTCTCTCTCTCTCTCTCTCTCTCTCTCTCTCTCTTCTCTCTCTCTCTCTCTCTCAGTCTCTCTCTCTCTCTCACGTCTCTCTCTCTCTCTCTCTCTCTCTCTCTCTCTCTCAGTCTCTCTCTCTCTCTCAGTCTCTCTCTCTCTCTCTCTCTCTCAGTCTCTCTCTCTCTCTCTCTCTCAGTCTCTCTCTCACTCTCTCTCTCTCTCTGAAAATGGCATTGCCTCTGAAATCGTTAATATCATTACCGTTGTAAAATAAAGATTCATTGATTCATTGATTCATTGATTCTCGCTCTCTCTCTCTCTCTCTCTCTCTCTCTCTCTCTCTCTCTCTCTCTCTCTCTCTCTCTCTCTCTCTCAGTCTCTCTCTCTCTCTCTCTTGGTGCTAGCATGTGGAACACATTGCCCAAACATGTTACAACATCAACAACGCTTACAACATCAACAACGCTTACAACATCAACAACGCTTTCGTCTTTTAAAACCGCTCTCTTCAAGTACCTCACCTCAGCATCGTAAGATTTTCACAGCAACCTGCGCTTGCAGTGTACGATTTTCCCCTTTCTAACTCTTCAATTCAGTTATATCTTCAGTTAATACAAGATGCTAATGCTGCATGTATTGTGTGTGTGTGTGTGTGTGTGTGTGTGTGTGTGTGTGTGTGTGTGTGTGTGTGTGTGTGTTTTGTGCTTGTGCTTGTGTTTATGAATGCAAGTATGAAGATTTATACCTTTACAATTGTGTGTATGTGTGAGATTTTTTATGTTTATTTCCGCTTTTTCAATGATTTCTTTTTTAAAAAAACTTTATATTTCAATTTTTTATTAGTTATATATTTAGTTTTTCCCAATTTAATAATAGTATTTTTGTGATTTGTGCATTATATGTAAAGTAGATTAGCAACGGCAAGTTCGAAAAATGGTTTCACCAAAACTTTCACCGTTGTAAAATAAAGAATCATTGTCATCATTGTCATTGTCATTGTCATTGTCATTGTCATTGTCTCTCAGTCTCTCTCTCACTCTCTCTCTCTCTGAAAATGGCATTGCCTCTGAAATCATTGTTAATATCATTACCGTCATGTAAAATAAAGATTCATTGATTCATTGATTCTCTCTCTCTCTCTCTCTCTCTCTCTCTCTCTCTCTCTCTCTCTCTCTCTCTCTCTCTCTCTCTCTCTCTCTCTCTCTCTCTCTCAGTCTCTCTCTCACTCTCTCTCTGAAAATGGCATTGCCTCTGAAATTGTTACCGTTGTAAAATAAAGATTCATTGATTCATTGATTCAGTGATTCTCTCTCTCTCTCTCTCTCTCTCTCTCTCTCTCTCTCTCTCTCTCTCTCTCTCTCTCTCTCTCTCTCTCTCTCTCTCTCTCTCTCTCTGTGTGATGTATATCGCTCCAAAATGGCCGGGGGGACATTGACATCTGACCTCTACTGAGAAAAACTGAGCGTGATTCAGCTGCAAGAGGCGTACATTGAGTGCGTCCCCGCGTTTGTAAATTAATGATGCTCCAAGCGTTCTACAAAACCCAACAGTGCTGTGCCTTTACATCAGCAAAACGCATTTCTCCCACCCCCAACCCCCCGCCCCCCTCACCCCACCCCTCCAGTAACTAAATGGCAATCACGCATCTGAAACTAGAAGAGCGACGCCGAGTTAGTAGTCTCGCATTTGTCACGTCTGGTTGATGGTCTGTTGTCAGGGTATCGCGGAATCAATTGAACCAGGTATGCATTTCTTCTGTCTCTCTCTCTTTTCTTTTCCCACTTAAAGGTCCTCTTTCAAGTCGTACAGTGAACTCCTCAGTACTTGTTCCACACATCGATGAGGTGCATGGAAGGGGTCAGGAAAAGGCACAGATCCTCATGAGTCCCTTACAGGCTGCAGTCATGCAACTGGATCGGTGTAATATGAACCGATTAGTATGCATGGATTCATATGTGTGTTCATATGTGTGTTCAACTGTTTGAACTTTTCCAAAGAAGTCAGCACTAGGCATAGATTCTCACGAGCCCCCGCAACTTGCGGGGGCTCATAAAAATCTATGCCTCTTGCAGATGGTGGTTGTTTACAGCGTAAATAGATCCATCGGGACCTAATCGACTGTGTGGTGTGTAAGAGGAAAAAAATGGAAATCTGTAAGTATGGCCTGGGGCGGTTTTAATTAAGCGACCTACTCTCCAGGCAGTGACGGGTTAATAGTTTGCTGAATAGCTCCTTTTACAACTGAGTGTTCTTAGCCCCTTCACTGCCACCGATCGCACATTGTACGTCTGAAATCTGCGTCAGTTTAACGCGAAAGAGCTCCAGCAAATACAAAGTGGTCTCAGCAAGAGGCATAGATCCTCATGAGCCCCCGCAATTGCGGGGGCTCATGAGGATCTATGCCTCTTGCTGAAAGAATTACGCTTCTTGCATTAGTGTGCCTCTTGCTGAAAGAATTACGCTTCTTGCATTAGTGTGCCTCTTGCTGAAAGAATTACGCTTCTGGCATTAGTGTGCCTCTTGCTGAAAGAATTACGCTTCTTGCATTAGTGTGCCTCTTGTTGAAAGAATTACGCTTCTTGCATTAGTTTGCCTCTTGCTAAAAGAATTACGCTTCTTGCATTACTTTTTATAGCAGTGAAGGGGTTAATATGTCTTACAATAATGCTGGACCAATGCGGCTAACTTAAATTACGATGTTTGAATGTGGTGACATGAAAGACATTCTGCTCTTCTTCTCCTTTGTACGCTTGAGAGTTCCTTCCGTTACTCTGAAAAGGCAACCGAAGACCTCTAGTACGTGTGTCTGTTCACATTGGTTGTGAAAAGAAGGGTAGAAAATTGGGTGAAAGGCAATACAGCACTGATAGCCCGTTGTGTGAGTAGATTTTAGCAATGAAAGCCTGCAATGGAACAGATAGCTTTAAAAGGACGGAAACCTCAAGCTCTTAAAAATAGAACAGGTTTTCGATTTTTATTCAGTTTGCAGCCGTGATTCTGTTCTAATGACGTTTTAGTCACGCATTGTTAATGCCTGGGGGATTGATGCATGCACTGTGTGCGTGTGTGTGTGTGTGTGTGTGTGTGTGGGGGGGGGGGGGTTAGGTGGGGGGGGGGGGGGTTGGTGGTCGTAAATTTATGCGAACTTCGTGACATTTGTTACAATGTTGCACTACACATACACTTACGCACACAGATTGACTGACCTGAAACCTGCAAAGACAAATACCTTTAAGCCGTATGTGCCGTGTCTGTCGTTACTGAACCACGTACTAAATCACGGAGGGAGGGAGAGAATGAGAGAGAGAGAGAGAGAGAGAGAGAGAGAGAGAGAGAGAGAGAGAGAGAGAGAGAGAGAGAGAGAGAGAGAGAGAGAGAGAGAGAGAGAGAGAGAGAGAATAATTGACCCCTTCCGTCAGTGTTGGTAATGGTTTTGTCGTGAAACCGCTACCGACACGCACAGGCTTAAATGAACAGCAATTAGTTGACTGGAACCCTAGACTTACCACATTGGGGCCTTAGCCTTAATTTGTTTTTGTGTTCTTCTCCAGGACTTGGCATGCGCTAGGACTAGGAGCTACTCTAGGACAGGAACCTCAAGTTGAGTAGCCTATTTGCATAATTCCTCTCTCTCACGACTTTTTCACAGTAACAGAGGGCAGAGAAGGGCCTGGAGCCATGAGGTCCGATAACACAGACTAGCGCAGATTCTTCAAGACATTTTTTTTCCCACACAAGAATGACAAGCCAGTTACATGAAAATAACAATCGCGACTGGCTTCGATGAGCGCGACACGCAGCAGACGGTCTTAACACTTTTAGCGCCATGGGCGCATTTCCCGAATTTTGGAAGTGTTACTTAGCGACTATGTACCATTTGCAGGAGGTGGAATGACCATGATAATTTAAGGGTAGTGTCAGATTAGCTTGGCGCCTGGAGGCGCCAAGCTAATCTGGCATTACCCTTGAATATCATGGTCAATCAATCTCCTGCTGTAGGGTGTTGGCGCTGAAAAGGTTAAATGTTGAGTACTAGATGCTATAGTCATGTCCTTTTACCCTTTCACCGCCGAGAAAAAGTGAACACGATTCAATTGCCGTCTTTCTTTTTATTTAATTTTTTATGCATCATTACTTGCGGCATAAAAAGAGACGATCTCGAACACGAGATCCAAGCTACTCGTACAGCAACGGTTCGAAAAAAAGGAAACATTTTCTCACAGCCCATGACATTTCTGACAACGTTTTGATTAACAGCTTTCTTACATGGTCATTTCATTTCGGCAACCACTTTTTTTAATTTTCAGAAGTGTTTGTTCTCTGCCAAGGTCTCAGAACTGCTGCAAATTTATATAACGAGCACTATGAGCTTAGACATGGATAAAAAGCCGTAAAACAGCTCACTTCATTGTTGACAATCGACTAAGAAATCTGTTGTGCCAACAGTACTGAAATTCCTGCCAGTGACGTCACGTCCCCGATTTATTTTTATTTGCTATTTATTTTTTTATAAAAAAAATTGCAACATGCACAATGATGTCTCGGAATGGAATGCGTTTTAGGTCCAACCCTGCTTCGGACCCGGGTTCAGGTCTATCGTGATTCAACCCGACTTGGGTCAAGTGTAAACGCTCCAACCCGGGTCGGACTCGGGTTCAACCCGGGTTGCTGTGCAAGTGTAAACGGCCTCATTCATTGCTATCGTTTTAAAGTCCCTTCTATTTATAGAAGGGACTTTTTAGGACGGGTCGCGGTGGGACGAATTTAATAGCATGTATATGATGTCAAAGACGGGCAGGCTAAACCTCTAACAATTGGAGTAACAAGATAAAAATTACGTCATGTCTAGTTACGCTAACCTCGCTGCTCAACGCATATTTGGCGCGAAGCGCCGTATGAGCGTATGTATGTATGTGCGTATGTATGTGTGTGCGTATGTATGTAAACAATAAAATCTCCGATATTCTGTACACTTGGCGAAATACTTTCTTAAGTGGGTGGCTAAGAGAGCCTCCGAGCATATTGTAATTGAATGTCTCATTGAAGACATAAACAACCGTTTATAGGAAGTCGGTTGATCCAGATTAGAGACCGTAATTTTTGTCACATTTACTTGAACTTTTGCATATAGCTAGTGTGGAGAGAGACATTGGATGAGTTCGTTAGCCAGCTTTGTATCCTTTCAACATCTTTAGTCCAAATAATTATTTTTAGAAAACAATTAAAACACTATACAAAAAATTAAAAAAAAAATACTTCTAGAGAAAGTCAGACAGTGGCGCTGACGTAAAAGAGGCAACTCCGTCACCACGCAGACACTGACATAATACTCTAAATATGACGTCATTCTCTCTCTCGCGCGCGGCTTTCTCTCTCTCTCACACAAACATGCGCGCATCTCCAGGAGGAATAGATCCTCATGCGCCCTTCAGGCATCTGGTTTCAGAACCACCTTCTGACTTAACATTCTTCAAACCAGAAGATTTTGCCAAAGGCTTACCTCCTCATGAGCCCCCACTGGTTGCAGAAGATCATGAGGATCTATGCCTCTTGCAGACGGAAGAAATGAAACTAGATAAGGGGCTACTTTTGCAGTCTTTGTGTATTATTACAGGCTGTTTGCAAGTTCTTGAGAGCCTCCATTGCTGTCTTCAGAATGCTGTGTACTTATACATTTATGGCACGTGTATTCTGAGACGATCGTTACATATAACGCAATTAAATGCAAGATCACATTTTTGGTTGAAAAGGTAACACAAAAACACCCGCCTTGTATTGTTTACAATATGAAAAGGATGGAACATAATAGTTTAGTAGTGGCTGATCAGCTGAGCTGTTCAAGTTCATAAGCTTAGCATCTCATTTGAATAGAAGTGTGGTGGTGTACTCTCCAATGGGTTTATCTGGGGAGTACACCAGCAAATGGTAACGGCTATTAACCTTTTCTGCGTGGAGAAGATCGCTTGAAGAAAAATCACAAATATGCTTTATAAGGATATACCTTTGCAGAAAATGATATATTCGACGCAAAGCCTTTACACTAGATCAAAACAACAACAGCCCCATCGCATTGATTTATGTGTGCTGGTCAGGTAAGCTCTCACTGAGATTGGTGAGCTGGTCTATGATTTTGGACCTGACGGCTGAAAACCGTCAGGTCCAAAATCATAGACCTGCACACGTACGGAAGCTCACGTTTACCTTTTCTATGTCCTGTCAACCCAATTTATCAGAACTCACAACAAATTTGATTCTTATATTTCAAGAAACAAAGTGCAGACGAACACCGGAAGTGGCTTCCTTCTTTTTAGCAAAGCAAATTGAATTAGGGCCGGCTGGACCTTTCTGTTATGGAAAACAGCTCCGATCGCATTCTGTTTTGATGATCTTATTTTTGTCAGGATTCATCGGGTTTTTAGAAAAAAGACACCAAATGAAACCAGGAAACATTCTGAACGGTTGTAATGGCATCCTGTCAGCAAAAGGCTTAGAGTCACAAGCAGCGATTGGCACAAGGTTGAGTTGACCCCCTAGCGCTTGCAGCCACTGGTACTGTTACATTAACCCCTTTGTACATGCATCCACTGGTACTGTTAAATCAAACCCGTTGCATATGTAGCCGCTGGTACTGTTATATTAACCACTTTATAATGCATCCACTGGTACTGTTAAATCAACCACTTTATAATGCATCCACTGGTACTGTTAAATCAACCACTTTATAATGCATCCACTGGTACTGTTAAATCAACCACTTTATAATGCATCCACTGGTACTGTTAAATCAACCACTTTATAATGCATCCACTGGTACTGTTAAATCAACCACTTTATAATGCATCCACTGGTACTGTTAAATCAACCACTTTATAATGCATCCACTGGTACTGTTAAATCAACCACTTTATAATGCATCCACTGGTACTGTTAAATCAACCACTTTGTAATGCATCCACTGGTACTGTTAAATCAACCACTTTGTAATGCATCCACTGGTACTGTTAAATCAACCACTTTATAATGCATCCACTGGTACTGTTAAATCAACCACTTTATAATGCATCCACTGGTACTGTTAAATCAATCCCGTTGCACATGTGGCCGCTGGTACTGTTATATTAACCCCTTTGTGCATGCATCCACCGGTACTGTTAAATCTCTTCTTGCAGGCAGCCAGTGGTACTGTGCAATTGACCCTCTTGTGTATGCAGTCACTGGTACTGTTACATTAACCCTCTTGTCCATGCCGCCATTGGTAATGTGAAGAGCACCAGTGGTTGCATGTGCAAAGAGATTAAAATTCACTTACCTTAAAACTGAGTACACCACTGAATGAAGTAAGGTATATTTATTTAAAAACATCATTTTGTCAGCTCCAGCCTGTGCATATATTTTCATCATGCTGACTATTGCCTTTTGTTTGCTTGTGTACGCGTTTTCCTGAAAAACGATCTTTCATTTTCATCAGCTACAAGGGTCAGTTGGATGAGTGAACTTAGTACTGCGCCAGCCACTAAGCAAGGTGCTCCGCTATAGCGGAGCACCTTGCTTAATGGCTGGCTCTGGACTAAGCTCACTCATGCAATTGACCCCAGATGTGGGTGACGTGATATTGCTGCCTGAAGAAATTCGAGCAGCCCATTTAAAAAAAAAAAGAAAAAAGTATTGGACGTTGTTCCCTTGTTTCCAGGTTTAACGCTAAGGCTGTCTCTCATAACTCAATTCCCAATACTCTTACTCTTAGAGCGCAAACTGCTGGAGATCTTTCCGCCGTGACAACTCAAGGTTAGTGCCAGATTAGCTTGGCGCCCCTAGGCGCCAAGCTAACCTGGCTCTAACCTTGAGTTGTCATGGTGGGCCGACGAAAATATCATATTAGTTTCGCAATAGTGAGGCGCCTTGCAAATCAGGCACACCTGCTGGCTGGCGTGGTCGATGCAACCCCTCCCGTGTCATCTTAGAACTGTTCTGTGTGATTACAACATTTCAAGGAAGGTTGAAATAAGCGAAGGCAAGCTTGAAGTAGGGCTTCGGATTCAATGAGGGCGTTGTCGCTCCTAACATCCTTCTTCAGTGCGTTTTGGGCATGGACATACACACACTGTTTGCACCTGCTATTTATCAAAACGGAGTACACAATACAGATAAAAAAAAAGTGACTGCAATATGCAAAGGAAATCTCAACGAAGAAAGAAACGCGCTTACAAAAGATAATTACAACAAAGATAATTACAACAAAGTATTTAGCTCTTTGCATGTTGGTAGCGGTTTTTGTCGCGATGATTCCTGTAGAAATCATCGTGATAAAAACCGCTACCGACACGCAAAGGGTTAATATCTCGGGTTCAACATAGACATACCAACACGTATAAGAACGTGCTACTTATCTTTTCTTTGCTTGGCACCTCGATCACCAAAGAAAAGAAAAGTAGCACACTGTGTACTTGTTTGTTCGTCTATTTTGAAAAACCCGAAATATTTGTTTTTCTGAGAATGTTCTTGGTTCGTTGGGATTTTTTTCTGAACACTGAAGACACGTTGTACCACAACAAATCCTTTCGCGATCCATACACTTAACGTGCCTCGGCTGAGTGTCTTTAAATGCACTAAACAGATGAAAACGGACTGAGTCTCCTATTGCAAGAGTTAGGGCCATGTTTATCCGTCCAAGGGAATTGATTGGCCTTGACAGAATTCGAACTTCTTCAGTCATGCATCTTTCCCCATTCATCTGCAAGAGACATAGATGTATATGGGCAACTGTAGCCGCAGGGCCTCATGTAAATCTATGCCTCTTGCTGAACAAGACCAAGTTCTGCTCCTTTAATTGAGGAAGCTGTTTGGTTAACTCTACAATTGTATAAATAATTTACGATATAAATTTATCTTTCAAGGAATCAAGCACACACACACGCACACGTGCACACACATGAGCCTGTTTGTAAGCGGGTAGGCCCACGTTGTTGTTTGTTGCCCAAGTGCACTGAATAACCCATAGGGGACTTCCTTAATCTCTGCGAGACATAGATTCACATAGTCTCATACGAATCTATGTCTCTTGCTGGGGAGCTGGGTACCTCAGTTGGTAGAACGTTCTACTTTTGTCCGAAAGGCTGCGGGTTCGACCCCAATTAATGGGGTCAAAATTTGTTCGGTGCCCCGTCTCTGGAAATCACCTTTGTGGTGAACAGAAGACAGTAAGCCCTAAACGTGTAACGTTTGGTGTCTTTTGCTGACCCAGATCGGCTTCAACTATTCCTTAACCCCTTCACTGCTAAGAAAAGGTGAACACCACTCGACTGCAAGAGGTATAGATCCTCATGAGCCCCCGCAATTGCGGGGGCTCATGAGGATCTATGCCTCTTGCTGAGACCATTGTGAATCCGTGTTCCTTGGACGGGTTGCGCGTTTTGGTCGTTGAATGAACAAGGATTTCACAAACAAGATGCACAGTCGCAGGGGAGGGGTTAAGCTCAGGGTGGAATATATCTTTAACTCCTTCGCTGCCAGCGATCACGGATTTCGCGTCTTAAACCACTCCACGCTGACCGACATTTGCGTGAAAAACGCAAATGAAATGGGACAACAACAACAACAAAAATGGGCACAAAGAACACAGGACCAACAAGAGACATAAGTCCTCATGAGCCCCCGCGACTGCGGTAAGTTATTGCGACTGCGCGGGCTCATGAGGGTATATGTCTCTTGCAGCTGGGTAGCGTTCGCCTTGCCCCGGCAATTTAAGGGGTTACAGGCATCAAACACACACACACCCATTCTCCTCCAGTAAGACTTAGGGCGCTGTTTATATCCGTCCAAGGGATCTCCACGGCCTTAACAGAACTTATTTACGGAGGATTTTATGGGGATGTAACCGCGAGCTGCAAGGCCATTTTCCTGGAATTTATGGCAACTGCTAGCTCTTGTTGCCCGAGGTTTTAATGTCGTTTGGTTATCGGCCATCGGATCGATGCTAATGCGATGACGACACACGCAGACTGTCTCAGTGTCTGTTAACTCTGTGAGCACTAAGGATGTCTTGAAGACTTCATGACAATTCAGACAGATCGGCTGATATAGTTCAAGGGTGGGGCCAGAACAGCTTGGCGCCTACAGGCGCCAAGCTGTTATGGCATCACCCTTGAACTATCAGTATTTTGTTGTAGTGTGTCAAGAACTAATGGGTTAAAGTAATTGACCCTGATCTGTGTAAGGTGGTATAACGCAGTATTACCGACTTTCACCACAGATAGGTTCATTCACTGAGACACTATGGTAAGAACATTAGGTGCCCATCTGAGGAGAAAATGAGGGTGCCTATTTTTGTTTTGTATAATAGAGTGCCCATGCATCTAATCAGCAAATAAGGGTGACCACTCTAATTAGAAACTAAGGGTGCCTACTCTGATTTCGAAATAAGGTGCCCACGCTGATTACAAAGTAATGGAACCCACTGTAATAAGAAAACAAGAGTGCCCATCGGTCAGCACGTTAGGGTGCCTTCTCTAGTTAAAAAATAAAGGTGCCCTACCGGTTAGAAAATTAAACTGCACCAGCCGAAGCTGACTGCTGTACATAGTGGGCGCCAAGTTAAAAACAAACTTACTTGCATTTTTTTTTTCAGTTAACATCTTTTGGTTTTGCTTTCTCTGTCGGTCGTTAATCAAAGTGTTGCTTGTGAGACTTCATCTTGGGCTGAATTCAAATTTGGAACGTTATAAAATATTTCGTTTTCGTGACTTGAATTTTCATTGCCTCCCCATGTGCGGGAGTACTCCCCAAATAGACCCACTCGGGCAGTACGCCCCAAGTACACGTCTACTCAGATAAGATGTTAAGGTGTTGTTTTCTTTAAATATTGAATACCAGTGTACCCCCTCGAGAAGTACGTCACAAGTACACTTTTATTCAAATGAAATACTAAAGCATGTCATTTGAATAAAAATGCACTTGTGGCATACTGCTGGAGTGTGTCTATCACGGGAGTTAACGGTGAACGGTGCGGACTTTTCACAAAGTACCAGCGCTAAGAGCATGTCATGCCTTGGCCGCAGTCACCCAACAGTAGCGCTCTAGCTATTACCTTACAGCTCGGAGAGGCTCAGGCTGATCAGAGATACAATCGTCGATTGTTCGCCCGCTACTAGTGTGCACTGCCCAATGCGGGACGATTCAAAGATCGAAAGAATCTGACTGAGCGGGTTGAGGCAGCTCACACATCTCCTAAGTTCCTCTGCGGGCAAAGCGGTACAACTCCTATGTCATTTGTCTGACAAAGGGAGACAGAACATACGTCGGGGTTTTTATTGTCTGGCAAAGTGAGACAACTCCTACGTCGTTTTCAAACGACGTTGGAGTTGTCCCGCTTGCCCAGATGTGGCCGAAATGTCCTCGGAAGTCAACAAGAAAGAAAGAAAGGTTATAATGAAAACAATTTTTGTCCTCCAGACGAAACCCAGCTGAAATGTATTATCTCTACTGAAATGAATCCTACAAAAACCTTCACGTTTTAATCCAACCCACATTTCGCTTCCTGTTCCATCATAATGAATCACTCCAGGAACTTCAAATGGAAAATAAGTCTTATTGTGATGTCTTCAATCTGATTGGCTGGATTCCTTCGGTACTGGTGCAGACAGTGCAGACCTCTTTGACTTTCAGTGTTAGTGCAAACTTACCCGCATGCAAGAAACCCATCCAGCCCTGACGCACTACAGCAGGTCGACCATAATAATTCAAGGGTAGTGCCTGTCGGCGCCAAGCTAATCTGGCACTTCCCTTAAATTATCATAGTCGATCCATCTACTGCAATTGGTGCATAGTCATTAGATGACGCCTCCAAATTTGGGAAATACGGCCGTCGGGCTGAATGAGGTAAAACCGTCCGTTGGGCTACTGGAGAGGTACATTAAGCTGCAGCAGGCGAAATATGGACACGATAGTTCGGGGGTCCCGGGCCTGCAGAAAAAGACAAGTTCTACTCTGACCTGCGCAGCCTCCTGCAGAGCACCCCTGCAGACGACAAAGTCATCATCCTTGGCGACTTCAACGCCAGAGTGGGCCAAGACTCTGAAGCCTGGAAAGGAGTCCTCGGCAAGCATGGCGTTGGGAACTGCAATGACAATGGTCGCCTACTGTTGGAGCTCTGCGCAGAGCAGCAACTTGTCATCACCAACACTACTTTCCAGCAAAAGGACAGTCGAAAGACCACCTGGATGCATCCTCGCTCCAAGCACTGGCACCTTATCGACTATGTCCTAGTGCGTCAGAGGGACCGCAGTGACGTCCTCCTCACCAGAGTGATGCCCAGCGCAGAGTGCCACACTGACCACCGCCTTGTTCGCTGCAAACTCAGGCTCCGCCTCAAGCTGAAACCCAAGAAAGGGGGCCCTCCCAAGAAAAAGCTTGATGTTGCCAGCCTTCAGCGTGACGACAAGAAAGCTGCCCTTCAGGCCGATTTACAGCGCATGCTCAAAGACACAGTTGATCCAGCAGACTCCTCTCCTGAAACACTCTGGGAACAACTGAAAACTGCTATTGTAAAATCCTCTGTGGAAGTCTTGGGCTTTGCTAGAAAGAGGAACAAAGACTGGTTTGACGAAAACGATATAGAGATCCAGGAACTTCTAGCAAAAAAAAGAGCCGCCCACCAGGCCCACCTAGCCCAGCCTTCCTGCCCTGTGAAGAAGTCTGCCTTCCGCCTCATCTGCAGCAGTCTCCAGCTCAAGCTTAGAGAGCTCCAAAACGAGTGGTGGTCCAGACTCGCACAGAGGACCCAGCTCTGCGCTGACAACGGTGACTACAGGGGCTTCTACGAAGCACTGAAAGCAGTGTATGGCCCTAGGCACCTGGTACAAAGTCCCCTGCGAAGCGCTGATGGACAGGCACTCCTCACAGATAATACCTCCATCTTGAACCGCTGGTCGGAATACTTTCAGGACCTCTTCGGCGCTGAACGCACTGTTCAAGAAACAGTCATCCTCCAAATCCCACACCTTCCACTAAAGGTTGAATTGGACGAACCGCCCACCGCCGAAGAGACCCTCACAGCCGTCCACCAGCTCAAGAGTGGCAAAGCAGCAGGCATTGACGGAATCCCGCCAGAGATCTGGAAACATGGAGGCCCAGCACTGCACAACAAGCTCCACGACCTCTTTCTCTGCTGCTGGGAAAAAGGAACACTACCAAAGGATCTCCGTGATGCAGTCATCATCACCCTGTACAAGAACAAAGGAGAGAAGTCTGCCTGCTCTAATTATCGTGGAATTACCCTGCTGTCCATTGCCGGGAAAATTCTCGCAAGGTTGCTCCTGAATCGGCTGGTACCTGCTATCGCTGAAGACCACCTCCCAGAGGGCCAGTGTGGCTTCAGAGCCAACAGGAGTACCACCGACATGGTCTTTGTGCTGAGACAGCTTCAGGAGAAGTGCCGCGAGCAGAACAAGGGCTGTACGTAACGTTTGTCGACCTAACAAAAGCGTTTGACACTGTGAGCAGGCAAGGTATGTGGCAGATCCTGGAGCGACTAGGTTGTCCCCTAAAGTTCCTCAACATGATCGTCCAGCTCCACGAGGACCAGCAAGGCCAGGTCAGACTAAACAGTGACCTCTCAGAACCATTCCCCATTCGCAACGGCGTGAAGCAAGGCTGCGTGCTGGCACCGACCCTCTTCACCATCTTCTTCAGCATGATGTTGAAGCAGGCCACAGTGGACCTCGACGATGACGACGCAGTGTACATCAGGTATCGTCTCGATGGCAGCCTGTTCAACCTCAGACGACTGCAGGCCCACACGAAAACCCTAGACCAACTGATTCGTGAGCTGCTCTTCGCTGATGACGCTGCCCTCGTTGCACACACAGAGAGAGCCTTGCAGCGCATTACGTCCTGCTTCGCAGATGCTGCCCAGCTCTTTGGACTTGAGGTCAGTCTGAAAAAGACAGGGGTCCTTCATCAGCCGGCACCCAAGGAAGAGCATCTCCCTCCCCACATCACCATCGGCGAGTCCGAACTGAAGTCTGTACACCAGTTTACCTACCTTGGCTGCATCATCACGTCAGACGCCAAGCTGGACAAGGAGCTGGACAACAGGCTGGCAAAAGCGAACAGTGCTTTCGGGTGACTATTCAAGCGGGTGTGGACAATCAACAGCTGAAAAAAGGCACCAAGATCAGCGTGTACAGAGCTGTCGTCCTCACCACCCTGCTGTACGGTTCCGAGTCCTGGGCTCTCTACCGCAGCCAACTACGACTCCTCGAACGCTTTCACCAGCGCTGCCGCGTACCATCCTCAGCATTCACTGGAGTGACTATGTCACCAACGTCGAGGTCCTTGAACAGGCGGAAACTGTGAGCATCGAGGCTTTGCTGCTGCGGACACAGCTTCGCTGGGCGGGGCACGTCTCCAGGATGGAGGATCATCGCCTACCCAAGATCACTCTGTTCGGCGAGCTCGCCACTGGACACCGAGACAGAGGGGCACCAAAGAAGAGATACAAAGACGGTCTCAAGAAGTCACTTAGTGCCTGCCAAATCGACCACCGCCAGTGGTCTTCGCTTGCTGCGGACCGTGACACCTGGCGCTCCACCATTCACAAGGCAGCCGTCTCCTTTGAGGACTCTCGCAGAGCTAACCTTAAGGACAAGCGGCTTAGAAGAAAAAACAGAGTTGTCGTAACTCAGAACCCTGACCAGACCTTCCCCTGCAGCCACTGCGGTCGAACCTGCCTGTCCCGGATTGGCCTCCGCAGCCACGAAAATGCCTGCAGACGACGTGGGCAAGCCCTATAGAATCTTCGTTCTCGAAGTCAAGCCAAGAATGCCTTCGGGGGTTTCCAGTCACCGTCATGGTTCTGCACGGCCTTTCGAGCATCTGCCCAGTAAGCAAAAGACTCTGGGGCAGGCGCCGGTCGCAGAACTCGCCCGCGCACTTTCGTGCGAGGGCTAACTGCGGCCGACGTTTGCCCATGGACCTTAGCTTGCTTAGAGATACATATTTCTCAGAGGTAAAGAGCTCGAACGCTTTGCGGACTGATCGGAATGGGAGTGAATCATATCCGTGGAGTTTACTATGATCCTAGAAATAGATCTGTGATGTCAGTGAATCGGCAAATGCCATGAGAATGTATGTCTCTCGCAGATCGGGGTGGTAGATTAAGTTTGCTTTTCGTTCTGACTGGAATAAACCGGAGTTGCGAATTTGCTATACACAAGCCCATCCTGCAGTCTGGATCGGACAATGGTTTATGACGAAATCGATGTTTTGTCACGTGCTGGATATCCAGTGAGGACAACGTGATAGGGCCGACGTCGGAAACTGTTGGCTGTTGGTACGCGCGTGCGACGGCCAGCGGCGGCTGACATCGGCCCGAATACCTCTTGTTAACTGAGTATGGGCAAGGCAGGAAATGACACGAGCCATCATCTAGTGGCACGTTTAATTCAGAATAGAGGGCTTCTCTTTGTGAGAAACAGCTGGAGCCGATGTGGGTCAGCAAGAGGCACAGAAGGCTCATGAGAATCTATGCCTATTGCAGATGGAGCGGGGTGGAGCTTGAACGTTGTCGCCGGGGAGCCACGCCAACTCGCCACAAAAATCTGATATCATGCGGCCGTTACTGACTCATTGACATTGAACAGCGGATGATGCGTGGACAATGAGGGTGCAGTGGTAATACTTGATACTGTGATTGTAATGGTAGCGCCTGATACCGATAGTGTAATGGTAGTGCCTGATCAGTTTAGCGCTCGGCGTAGCGCTAAGATGATCAGACGCAAAGCCGGTCGTATCGCGGCACGTTTGGTGGCAAGGGTCAATATACATAGCTGGCTGTTTGTATCTTCTCGTCCTAACGCATTCAAGACGTGTCGCATCCGTGAACGCGGCTTTTTGCCGCGTATACTCAAGCGGCACGTCTCGAATGTATTAACTTATTCAAGGAATCCCGCATCAATAGCTGCGAAACTGTCGCATGGCGTTGCTAGCGGCAACCCCATTCGACACTTTCGCAGCTATAGATTCGGGGACCCTTGAATGAGTTAATATGTACATAAAACTGTCTATGAACGCTTGCCTCGTGGTCTTAACTGATTTAATGACGCTGTTTGACCTTGACCAATTTACAGTCCTGTGTGGCCGGAAGGCTGGAACGCCAAAGAACAAGTAGACGATTACCCAGACACGACAGTCAAATTGGTAAGGGTTACAATGGTGTGGGTTTTTTTTTTTTTTTTTTTTTTTTTTTAACCATCTTTGACAGTTCTCATTGTATTCAGTGTGGGCTGCTTGTCAGTCCGAGTCAGAGCTTCGAGTGGTAGGATTTGACTTGGACCCAGACAATTTCGGCTGTCTACCCAACAGTCACAATGTTCATCCTATCATTATGTATCGACCGGACTTGGAAAGTTTGCAATGCCTTGTATCGTGTACCATTTGTCGCTGCGAACTAACTAACTAACTAACTAACTAACTAACTACCTAACTAACTAACTAACTAACTAACTAACTAACTAACTAATTAACTAAATATACTGTCTGGGACATGAGTGCAGTGACACAAATGAACAGACGTATGTCCCTGTGAACCCTCTACAGATTCTTCATGAGGATATGTACCTCTTGCTGACTCAATTTATATCTACCTTCCTCACACAAGACAGATACCGGGCATTCAGAATGTTTTTTTTTTTTTTTTTTTTTTGAGCTTGTGATTTATGTCCAGTCATTGAAGCCGTAAGGTACAAAATCATAGACGAGCATTATGTATATCAACATGATTTTCATGAAAATGAGAAAATGGCATGGCTGAAAGACACAGTAAACACACCAAGAAAATGTCGGCTAATACGGAATTGGTACCTGATCTGAGCTCATTCGAACTTCAAAAAGTGTCCACGTGTTCCATTTCACTTCCTTAATTGATGAGTTACAACCAGTGCGGACTAACACTTTTACGTTTGTTGCGTGACAGAACTCCATGACAACTGTACACTGACATACGTATGTTAATGTAGGTCGTCAGTGCGATCCGTGACGCAACACAGCTGTCTTCTGTGATTTTGGACCATACAGTCCGTTTTAACTCTTTGGGTGTCGGTAGCGGTTTTAGTCGCGATGATTCCTGTAGGCGACTAAAACCGCTACCGACACCCAAATGTTTCAATAAATAAATAAATAAATAAATAAATGCAGAATAGTATAATAAAAATAAGTAAAAAACATCTATCTATCTATCTATCTATCTATCTATCTATCTATCTATCTATCTATCTATCTATCTATCTATCTATCTATCTGTCTGTCTGTCTGTCTGTCTGTCTGTCTGTCTGTCTGTCTGTCTGTCTGTCTGTCTGTCTGTCCGTCCGTCCGTCCGTCCGTCCGTCCGTCCATCCATCCATCCATCGATCGATCGATCGATCTATCTATCTATCTATCTATCTATCTATCTATCTATCTATCTATCTATCTATCTATCTATCTATCTATCTATCTATCTATCTATCTATCTATCTATCTATCTATCTATCTATCTATCTATATCCCGTAGTCTTGCCGACCGTTGGGGCACCACTGATGACTTGGCAACCAGCTCCCTCCATTCCTCTCTGTTCTCTGCCATTCTCAGCGTATCGCCCAGCCTCAGTCCTGTCCACTGAGATATTGTCCTCTCATCTCTTCCTCTGTCTTCCTCTCCTTCGTCCTCCTTGCACAGTGCCTTGTAGGATTGTTTTGGCAAGCCCTGCTGAACGCGTGACATGCCCATACCACTTCAGTTTGCGTTTTTTTTCACAATGGCTAATATGTCTTCATAGGGCCCGATGGCTTGCCTGATTCTGATTCCAACTTCCTCGTTCGTGATGTGATCTCTGTATGAAATGCCAAGCAGCCTTCGAAAACATCTCATTTCAGTGGCTTGTATCCTCCTTTCAAGGTCTGCTGTGAGGGTTCATAACTCGCAGGCATACAAGAACACTGAGATGACTAAGGAGCGCATCAGTCAGACTGATGCGCTCCTTAGTCATCTCAGTGTTCTTGTATGCCTGCGAGTCATGAACTGTCTGATCTTGGAGCAGAGCGTGATGTTTCTGTCCTTCCATATGGTCTTCAATCTTGTCAGTGCTGTTGATGTCTGCGCAATCCTGGACAGTATTTCTGGTTTTGATGCCTCATCTGTCACAATGGCTCCTAAATATTTGAATTTATTAACTGTTTCTAGTTTTTGGTTCCAATCACGACGTCAGTGCCAATGCCACTGGTGTTATTTGTCATCAGTTTGGTCTTCTCTGCACTGATTTCCATCCCCATACGCAATGGCTGTGCTGTCCAGCTTTTCCACCAGCTGAGCTAGCTCCTTCTCTGTTCCTGCAAGACCATCAATGTCGTCCGCAAAGCGCTAGTTCGTGATTGTTCTGCTCCAATACTGACAGTTCCTTCATGATCTTTCAGAGCGTCTGTCATGATGCTTTCCAGGAAGATGTTGAAAAGAGTATGTGAGAGCAAGCAGCCTTGTCTGACTCCGACTGTAGTCCTAAACCAGTTTCCTATTTTGCTGTTGAAGCAGACTGCGCTAGTGGCCTTGTTGTAAAGGTTTTCTATGACATTGATCAGGTTGGCATTTATGTTGTATAGCTTCATGATAGACCAAAGGGCTGCATGCCACACCCTGTTAAACGCTTTCTTAAAATCCACAAAGACATGATAGAGGTCTTGCTGGTGCTGGAGGTACCTCTCACATAGAACTCTCAGGTTGAAGATCTGCTCAGTTGTGCTGCGCCCTGGTCTGAAGCCTGCCTGTTCCTCAGCTATAATTTCCTCTGCCTGTGGCTTCAGCCTGTTCAGTAGGATCTTTAACATGACTTTGCTTGGGTGGCATATAAGACTGATCGTGCGATAATTCTGGCATTGATGTAAGTTGCCTTTTTGGGGAGAGTTATTATAAGTGATTGGGTCCATGGTGTGGGCCAATCCCCTGACTGCCAGATCTTATTGCAGATTGTTAGTAAGGCGCTTATCATGTCTTCTCCCCCTACTTGGACTAGTTCTGCAGGGATGTTGTCTGCTCCTGCTGCCTTCCCTTTTTTTTCCAGCGACTTCACTGCAGCCTCTACTTCTTCTCGGAGGATGGGATAGTTGCCATTGTTGGTCACGGGTGGGTTGACAAGTATGCCTGGGTCCCCTGTAGCTCGGTGGTTGTACAAATCTGAGCAGTACGCTGTCCATCTCTTCAGTATGTCTTGGTCTTCCATAAGACAGTTCCCTTCACTATCTTTAATGATCGAGGAGCGTCCTTGTTTTACACTGGTCAGGTCTTTCACCAGCTGGTATGCTTTTTTTGCTATTATTTTTGTTTAGATTTTTTCTACGTGTTTACACTGATATTCAATTCACTTATTCTTTGCCTTTTTCATGCTTTTCTTGATATCCTGGTTAATTTCCCTGTATTGTTTAGCTCCTTCTACCTCTGATTTCTTTTTCTTTAATTCTCGACGCTTGTCACATAGAACAAAGATGTCAGCTGTAACCCAAGGTTTCTTTGCTTGTCGGTGTTTGCCAAGGATCTCACTGGCTGTTTGGGTTACAGCAGTGTTAAATGTGTCGATCAGTGTGTCCACATCCGTGTCTTCTGCACCTAGAAGTAGCAGTGGCGCGAATTTTCCTCCTATCTTTGCCTGGAAGGCTTCTGCTACCTCTGGGTCTTTCAGTTTCTCGAGGTCAAAATTTATTCTGGTGGGACCCTGCTTGTTGACCTTCTTTAGGCGGAGTCGGAAGGTCATCATCACTAAGTCATGGTCACTTCTAATGTCTGCTCCTGGAAAACTTCTTGTCTTGGCAATGTTCACACTGGTTTGGAAGCGTCTCTTCACCATGATGTAGTCAATTTGGTTATGATGCTCTCCGTTCGGGCTGTGCCATGTCCACCTTCTGGATGCTTTGTGTGGGCCAAACGTGTTCATCAGCTTTAGATCATTTGAGCTGGCAAATTCCAGGAGCCTTAAGCCTCTGTCGTTGGTCTCTGCATTGCAGTAGCGTCCGCATGTGCCTTTCCAGTTCCTAGGAGCATCCTCTCCTATTTTGGCATTCTAGTCTCCCTGCACCACTTGGGGGTCTGGTCCAAGACTTCTTGCAGTTGGTCATAGAAGTCTTCTATTTCCTCATCGCCATAGTCTGTTGTTGGGGGGTAAACTTGTACAATGGTGATATTGATTGGGGTTGCCCTCAAGCGTATGGTGATAAGCCTACTGGAGACTGGCCGACAACTCATGACAGTGCTCACGATGTCTTTGTGGATGAGAAATCCGACACACTGTTCGTGTTTGTCTTCTCTGCCACTGTAATACAGTTTGTGGTTTTGCTGGGTTGATGTTTCCCCAAGGTTCTTGGGTAAATACATACAGAATAATAACAATAATAAATAAATAAATAAATAAATAAATAAATAAATAAATAAAGGAAAATACCGACCAGGACTCAATCTGGAGCCCTGAAGGATGTCCAGATCTGAACCGTTTCGCAGCACTATGACTGACGTTATAAAATGAGAGGTGACGGCGCGTGCGTGAGAGCACGAGGACCAGGAAAGGTCAGTAGAACAAACAGAACTGGGGAGCTGACAGTCGGCCGCCACGTTCACTTATCTTCATATTATCTCTCACCTGTCTTCTTCGAAGAAACACTTCTGCAAGAGAAATAGATGTGCATGTGCCCTCGCAAGCTCGTGGGGCACATGAGGATCTATGTCTCTTGTTGTCTGTTATTGCGTGTGTGGTCAATTATATGCGAATGTGCATTCCTTCGTTTTTTCATTAAAAAATAAGTGTCGGTAGTGACTTCTTCAGGAGCTAGAGTTCTTGCTAGCTTCGTTTATTTGTGTTGCTGACTTTGTGATAATCGGATTTTTGTTCTTCCTTTTCTGCACGGTATCTTTCTTTATGTTTGTTTGTTTGTTTTTCACCTTTTGTTGTTTTCGTACACTTGAATGTTCTTGATACTATGTTTGGTTGTTTTTTTTTTGTTTTTTTTTTCCCTCAGTGGAGCAATTAACACACTAAATATGACAACAGTTTACGTTGTACTCTCAAAAAGGTGATTTGATGGACAGTTTGTTTTAGTTCGTTATAATGAAACGCATTAAGTACAAAGTACAGCCACAAGTCGTTATGCGCGAGTGTGCGTGTGTGTGTGTGTCTGTGTGTGTGTGTGTGTGTGTGTGTGTGTGTGTGTGTGTGTGTGTGTGTGTGTGTGTGTGTGTGTGTGTGTGAGAGAGAGAGAGAGAGAGAGAGAGAGAGAGAGAGAGAGAGAGAGAGAGAGAGAGATTACAATCAGTTTCACAGTTATTGTAGCGCGAGATGTGAGTCACGTGCAACTATTACGTGAATCTGCGGGAAACGTTATTGTCTCTACCACTTTCTGATTCTAAGTTCAGATTCAAACAAAAATATGATATCTATTGGTGTACCATACTTGTACTTGCTAATACGCAGCTTAGCTACTAAGGAGACGTGGTTAATAAATGCAATTTCTGCTGCTCCTAACACGTTATCACGGTATCCCAATAAGGCTTGGGCAGGGGTTATGCGTATCTGTACATTGCATTTTCCTGAACAAAGTTGTTCAACTCTTTTACAGATTCGAGATACTGAATCACAAAAGTAGAAAAAAAATGCTCAATAAAGTCAACTTCATGAGGACAAAAGCTGCAGTATCTATTATTAACGACGCCCATTTTAGACAATAAAATAATATTGGTTGGGTAAATATTGTGTAGAATTTTCCACTGCAGTTCTCGCAACCTCACTTCCTTTGTTGCTCTATTCACAATACTCCATTGCCATTCACTTAATTGGACATCAAACTTCATCGCCCAGAAATGAAGGGCACAAGGGGGACTGTATTTCTGCTGCACAATTGTGTCTCCCCTGTACACCACGATCCACTGAGGTTTACCTGTAATATCAAACGCTTCTGTTTCACTGTCACTAATGCCCAGTAAGCTAAAGTCTTCGTACCGACTTCAGTCAATGTTGCCGATCCGTGCGCGGATACTATGTTTGTTTGTTTGTTCTTTTTAAATATTTTACTGTGTTGCTCGATTTATATTTATGTGTGTAGAGTAGCAGGACAGTTTGTAATGCCTAAAACTTTATCCTGAATAAAAACGTTTCATCATCTTCTACATTGTATGTGTACATTGCAATGTGTTCTACCCGTCTACAAGAAGCTTAGTTCATTATTAACAAGTGCGGGTAGTGAATTTCTCCACTTCTTGACGGCCGCATATTGTATCTAGTTTCTGTCCTCAGTCGTAGGGAAACGGCAAGAGGCATAGATCCTCATGAGCCCCCGCGAATGCGGTAAGTTATTGCGAATGCGGTAAGTTATTGCGAATGCGGTAAGTTATTGCGAATGCGGTAAGTTATTGCGAATGCGGTAAGTTATTGCGAATGCGGTAAGTTATTGCGAATGCGGTAAGTTATTGCGAATGCGGTAAGTTATTGCGAATGCGGTAAGTTATTGCGAATGCGGTAAGTTATTGCGAATGCGGTAAGTTATTGCGAATGCGGTAAGTTATTGCGAATGCGGTAAGTTATTGCGAATGCGGTAAGTTATTGCGAATGCGGTAAGTTATTGCGAATGCGGTAAGTTATTGCGAATGCGGTAAGTTATTGCGAATGCGGTAAGTTATTGCGAATGCGGTAAGTTATTGCGAATGCGGTAAGTTATTGCGAATGCGGTAAGTTATTGCGAATGCGGTAAGTTATTGCGAATGCGGTAAGTTATTGCGAATGCGGTAAGTTATTGCGAATGCGGTAAGTTATTGCGAATGCGGGGGCTCATGAGGATCTATGCCTCTTGCCGATTCTAATCTGTATCCATGTTCCTTGGACGGTTGTGGCTTTTGGTCTGTGAATGAGCACGGATTCCAGAAACAAAATGTGCGTCCTGTGCGGAAGGAGGGGTGATGGTGGCGGTGGTGGTGAGGGCGAGGGTATGGGGGGGTAGGTGGGGTGGGTGGATGGGTGGGTGGGTTGTCATCTTGCCTCCTGTCCGCTCAGATCCTGACATGTTCAGCTGTATAGCGGAAGCGCTCAGAAGAAAGTTGCCATATTTTCACCATGCAGACATGACCTCCGCAGAATGGGTCTATCCTTTCAATTTTGTCTTCTTTAATATTACATATTCTCCACGCGGTTCAGTTTTTTGGGTGTGTGTTAGATTAGTTGGACGTTTTGACTTGCACACGGCAAGAGAGATTGCAGACAGCCATCAGGGGCGCCAGGGACCAAGCTAATACACACTACGCATGAACAATCATGGCCGATCCATCTCCCAGTGTAGTGTTTAGAGGATTAAGGTATTAATCCTTCCACTGAAAAGTGAATTCAAACTAACTGCAAGAGGCATAGATCCTCATGAGACCCCGCGACTGCGGGGGATCATGAGGATCAATGCCTCTTGCTGAGACCAATGTGTATCTATGTTCCGTACATATTCCGTACACGGTTGCGGCTTTTGGTCCTTCAATGAACACAGATTTCGGAAACAAAATATGCGTCCGGCGGGCAGCGAAGGGTTTAGCTCATTCTAAACGTGCCGTCTCAGGATACGCGGCTTTAAGCTTTGTGGGTTCATCCCATCTTGTTTTTTGTTTACCGTATTAAAAAATATTTTAAAAATACGGTAGACTTTGAAATGGGGCTTGTTCGGAACGCATTCCGGAGCATACACATGACGTTTTTGGCGTGCGACGCAGAAATTCTGGCTAAGAAGTAACACGATAAAAATGACGTCACGTCTAGCTACGCAAACCTTGCTAGAGAACGTCTTTTTGGCGCCAAACGCCGCGCGCGTGTGTGTGTGTGTGTGTGTGTGTGTGTGTGTGTGTGTGTGTGTGTGTGCGTGCGTGCGTGCGTGCGTGCGTGCCTGCCTGCGTGCGTGCGTGCGTGTGTGTGTGTGTGTGTGTGTGTGTGTGTGTGTGTGTGTGTGTGTGTGTGTGTGTGTGTGTGTGTGTGTGTGTGTGTGTGTGTGAGTGAGGATGTGACAGCGACTAGAGCCCGCGTTTGAGGACAGACAAGTTTGAATTTTAGGATATTGTCCCTAAAACAATTATCTCGGGACCTTTTTTTAAACATGTTTTGATTAAGATGCTCATTGGCGAGAAAATGAACGTCTCACAAAACGCCGGTTGTTCCACATTGGAGTCCGTAATTTTTCTTATTTTTACTAGATATTTTGCGTATAGCTAGATACAATACAATACAATACAATACAATACAACTTTATTGTCCGTTCGAGTCAAAGCACGACAGAAATTTGCTTTTTGGCTCGTCATAAAACAACAAAACAAGCCAATAAACACTAAAAAAACACATTCCATTAAAATTATCATTGCAGCAATCTATCGCAAGCAATCTATCACAAGCAATCAATCACAAGATCGGAAGTAATGTTAAGTAGATCACACATTATACATCACGTCGTTATAAACAACATAAAGGGGACATTGAATAAGTTCGTTAACCAGCATTGTACCTCTAGAACTTTTTGAGTGATAATTTTTTTTGTTGTTGGAAAAAATATATTTTTTACGTTTTTGGGATTAATTTTACGAATTATATGAGTTAATCTTAAAACAATTGAATCTTTCTTTACGAAAAAAGAAAACCTCCACCAATCTTCTCATTAATAATCGCATGATTTTTCGTATACGGTATTTACATAAGCCTGCAGTTTGTCTCGCCTGTCGGGTACGATTAGGTCAATTGAGACCTGTATGCCCTAGGTGTGAAAATCAGACAGTTTTCTGTACCACTTTTTCGGAGTCATTTGTAAAAACAGCTAACATAACTTCAATTTTTCTTTTACCAAAAAAGCTATCTTCTCATTAATACCCGCATGATTTTTTATAGGCAGTGTTTGCATAAACCTGCTATTTGTCCCGGCCCTGGGGTAGGATGAGGTCAAATTGTGACCTGCAAGCTCTAGGCATGAAAATCAGCAAGAAAATTGCAAAGTTGATCCTCTGATACGTCAAATGTTAGTACTGCGATGATGACGTATAACATCGAGTCGTCACTATGAACACGGCGTCGTGGGGCTAACGATGCCATGACGTGAAGCTTGAAGTGACGTCATTTCGCTGCTCGTGCTATTATTCTTCTTCAAAATAGCTATGCCAAGCCAAGCCAACACACAGCTGACGAGTGGCTGGAATCGCCGTGTGCTCGTCTTTATTTATGTATGCCAGTGTGTGTGGATCAGAGGGTGGCTTAGAGTAGTAGATGGATCCGGATTCCTGTCGCTACACGAGCCCACAGAGCGTAACAATGGCGGGAAGCGCCGTGTATCCGTCTTTTTTTTGTGTGCGCTGACGTGTCTGTTGATCAGAGCTTGGCTTAGAGAGGAGGGAAATGGATCAGCATTATAAGTCTACAAATATGAACAACTCTGAATGAGCCTAAAAGATAAACGCATCTGAGCTCCAAACAATAGGTAGACTTTGGGATGAAATCCTTATCTTGTTTACTTCATAGTGCGAGCATGTATCCATTTCGTTCTATTGCGCAATCTGAAGAAATTCCCTGCGCCATTGTTATATATAGCATGTACACCAAAACCTCTCTCCCTCTCCTGTTTCCAGTCACTGGCCAATATCAGCAAGAGGAGGAAGCGTGCAGGCGAAAACACAGACACAACACTCCAACATGGTCAACGGGATTCAAAATACAGTGTGTGTGTGTGTGTGTGTGTGTGTGTGTGTGTGTGTGTGTGTGTGTGTGTGTGTGTGTGTGTGCGTGTGTGTGTGCGTGCGTATGTGCGTGTGTGCATGTGTGTGTGTTGTGTGTGTGTGTGTGTGTGTGTGTGTGTGTGTGTGTGTGTTGTGTGTGTGTGTGTGTGCGTGCATGTGTGTGTGTGTGTGCGTGTGCGCGTGAGCGCACGCGTGTGTGTCTTCGGTGCAGGGGATGATAAGAGGGGGAAGGGTGGCGGTGTCACTTTTAACCACGCCAAATGACCTCATTCATCCAGGGAACCCGGGTACACGTGGTAGGCCTGCACAAGACAAGCAAATATCACGAGTGCCAGTATTTGCAGTGGCTCATGAGGATCTTTGCCTATTGTGCTGTTTGGTGATGTTCACCTTTTTTCCGGCCAGGAAAGCATTACACCCGCACAGACAACACCTTGTTATCGCCCTCCGTGATTCTGTGGGCGGGGATGTTTCCTTCCAGAAACAGTAGAATGCTTCAGACGTGTATTTCCCCCGTAAGCCATACCGAACAATCACAGTCATCACCAAAGATATGGGGCGGGTGCATTTCTGCTCAGGGCTGCTTTGAGAAAACGCAAATACCCTTTGGCTGTCGGTCACGCTTTTCGTCGAGGTGATTCCGACAGGTCGTGAGGCGATTCCGACAGGACGTGAGGTGATTCCGACAGGACGAAAAGCGCAACCGACAGCCAAAGGGTCAAGGGTGTGTATTGCGCACGGTATCGATCTCTTCTGCGGCAATATACCTTTTCAAAACCAGTGACATGTCGCTCAGGTTTTCTCAGCACATCGGGGATCGGATCTACCAAGTTGCAGGCAATCTTGATTTTTGTCTTCTGATGGTGGCCAATTTGTCAACTAAGTCCACGGCCCTCCGGCATGGGGCTTTTGGGAGTGTTGGACTGAACAATAGCATAGGGCTACACTTTCATAGCGTTATAAATTACATTCGTAAAAAAGTCGAAACGCGAAATCCCATATTCCGCGCATCCTGTTCGCAGAGGGATCTTGCGACTTGTTGAAGTAGCCGTCTGCAAGCCAAGCGACCGAGCGATTTGCGAAATATCTCTTGGTGTAGAAGCCTGCTTTATCTGCAACTTTGTCTGCCGGTACTTTTAGCCCTACTTTTAACTCATTCGCGGCCAGCCGCATCCGGATGCGCGGCTTAAGCTGGATGCGGCTGGTCGCGAATGAGTTAATCGTGACTCGCTCGTGGCGCTTTCACTGAGCAAATCTAGCACTAAAGAGAAATCAGCAAGAGGACATAGAGTTTCATGCACCCCTGAGGCAGCAGGGGCTCATAAAAATCTATGCTTCTTGCAGAAATAAGAGTCCGCAAGATCTGATAATGTGTAAGAAAATGTGACACGCATTCAGTCAGTGACAATAAGGAAGCCATCTGTCCCAAACAACCTCATGCTGAGAGGCGAAGGGACCAGTGAACATTGTAATTAAAGAAGATATACAGCAAAGTGCAGCTGGAGGCGCGCTCTCGCGAACTTTTACTTATTTTAGATAACAGACTAAGAAGTGAAGGAACCAGTGAACATGGTGACATAAACTGACGAGCAAAAGAAATGCGACATTTTTGGAATCATCGGAAACACTTCAAAATTTATCACTATAATATAATATACGAAGTATGCGACATAATAGTCCATGGATGACAGTGTTTGTGTGCGTGTGTCTGTATGCGCGTTCGAGCGTGTGCGCCGAGTGTGAGCAGGTACAAGGTTATCATATTTGTACGTATGCTTATTATTCTAATATGTTTCTATGCGTGTTTTAATGTCGAAGCCGATGGGAAATTCCCATCTCATGGACAATAAAGTGTATTGTATTGTATTGTATTGTATTGTATTGTATTGTATTGTATTGTATTGTATTGTATAGTGTACTTTTACTTATTATAGGCAACCGACTAAGAAGTGAACGAACCAGTGGACAGAGTGACATATACTGACGAGCAAAAGAAATGCGACATTTTGTGTTTCCGATGATTTGAAAACGGTGGCATTTCTTTTGCTCGGCAATATAAGTGAGCATGTTTTGCCACTTGGGGTGTAGAGTGTTCATGGAGAAGTAGTACCTTTGACTTTTCAGCCAGCAGCGCCTCTTGGGGCAGGCGGGAGCACTGGTCTTCACATGGCACTCAACTCTCACAGCTGGCTCCAGGTCCTTTACCTAGCCACACCCCGGTAACCGCTTCTGCTGGCGGGCGAAACGTTGTGAGGGGCTGACGCGTCTCTCAGTCAGTTGAAATACTTGGAGAGGAGACGGGCGCCGCCAAGTTCGCCTAAGCCCATTGAAAGGACTGATGGACAAGCAACAGAATAAGAATAACATGCCGGATCGGTCGGGGCCCGGATCACCAACGACCGCGCACCCCATTGGAGGTCTCCAGGGTGGGGGTGACAAGTGTGTTACTGGAACCAAACCCACCATCAAGCTGCCCAAGCAAGGAATAACTATCGGAACTTGGAACGTTCGCACACTCTACCAGTGCGGCAAAGTGAAGGAACTCACCCACGAGTTGAAGCGCTATCGCTGGGACATTGTACTTGTAGGACTTGCAGAAGTTCGATGGACAGGTTTCGGAGAAACAACAACAGATGAAGGCCATAAAATCTGGTTCAGCGGAAAAGAAACCAAGCACGAACATGGCGTAGCTTTTATCGTAAGGAAAGAGGTGGCTGGAACTGTCATCAGCTGCACCTCCGTGTCAAGCAGACTAATCTCCATCCGCATCTCCGCCCGACCGCACAACATCACTATCATTCAAGTATACGCTCCAACAGCAGATCATGATGATGAAGAATTAGAAGAATTTTACGAACAACTGGACAACATCATCAAGAAAACACCTAAGAAAGACATTCTGACTGTCCTCGGTGACTGGAATGCAAAGATCGGCCCTGACGCCTACCAACAATGGGCAGGAACAGCTGGCAAGTTTGGCCTTGGAGAAACAAACGACAGAGGCCTGCGACTTTTAGAGTTCGCACAGAGTCACCGTCTCACCGTTGCTAATACCCTCCATCCACACAAGAAGTCAAGAACAGTGACATGGCAATCGCCAGGAGGCCTGGTCCATAACCAGATTGACTTCATCTTGCTGCCTCGACGATTCAAATCCAGCGTTAACAAAGCACAAACGAGGTCCTTTCCTGGCGCTGATATTGGCAGCGACCACAACCTCGTCCTTACTAGCCTCAAGTTGAAGCTGGCATTGAAACGAGATAGCAAGAGCCCTCGCATCAGATTCGACCTCCAGAAGCTAAAAGACCCGGAAGTAGAAGAGCTCTTCCAAGCCCAGGTGGGAGGCAGATTTGCAGCCTTGGCTACTTTGGACTGCGACGTAGACACCCTTGCTGGAAATATAAAAGAGGTGTTACTTTCTACAGCAGAAGAAGTGCTGGGGAAGCAGAGGAAGCGCAAACAGCCCTGGGTCACCGATGACATCCTCGATCTCTGTGATGAGAGGAGAGCCTGGAAGAAAAAGAGAGGCCAAGACCTCACATCAGCAAACAAGTACAGACTTGTCAACAAGAAGATCAGGAAGAGGATGAAAGAAGCCAAAGAAGATTGGATTGAAGACCAGTGTTGTAGCGTGGAAGAGGGCATGGCAAACGGCAACAGCAAGAAGGCTTATGAAACGCTAAGGACCCTCACCAAGACTCAACAGCGAACAGCCACAGTCATCGAAGACAGCAGCGGCCAACTCCTTACGGAAAACACTGCTGTACTAAACAGATGGACTGAGTACTGCCGAGACTTGTATAACTACAAGGCTGAGCCAGACACCAGCATCCTCCAAAACAACCAGGCTGGGGCCAGGAAGGCTGAAGACCTGCCAGTGTTAGCTGAAGAGGTGGAAGCAGCCGTACGCGGCCTGAAGGGAGGAAAGTCTCCAGGTATAGACAACGTACCTGCTGAACTGTTGAAACATGGAGGAGAAGTAACAACGAAGGTCCTCACTACACTCTGTCAATCAAAAGATCTGGGAGCAAAAGAAATGGCCAGTAGAATGGACACAGTCTCTAGTGATCCCGCTCCCCAAGAAAGGAAACCTGAAACAGTGCCAGAACTACAGAACTATCAGTCTGATAAGTCACCCTAGCAAAGTAATGCTTAAAATCATTCTCAACCGCCTCAAAACTTTCGCCGAGGAACTGCTGGCAGAAGAACAGGCTGGCTTCAGAGTTGGAAGAAGCACTGTAGAGCAGATTTTCAACTGCCGCGTCCTGATCGAGAAACATCTGCAGCATCAGCGCGAACTCTACCACAACTTCATTGATTTCAGGAAAGCATTTGATCGCGTCTGGCACGACGGACTCTGGCAAGTCATGAGATCGTTCAACATAGAGGAGGGACTGATCCAAATGATAGAAGCGCTTTACAAGAACGCCTGCAGCGCGGTTCTACTTAACAATCAGTCAGGCGAGTTCTTCAGGACGACGATCGGTGTCCGTCAAGGATGCCTGCTCTCTCCTGTCCTTTTCAACATATTCCTGGAGAAGATCATGCAGGAAACCCTCCACGACCACCATACTTCAATCTCTATTGGTGGCAGATCCCTGTGCAATCTTCGATTCGCAGACGACATTGACCTCATGGCAGGCAGCAATAGTGAGCTCCAAAACCTGACAGACAAACTTTCAAGTAGCGCAGGGTCTTATGGCATGGAGATCAGTACGGATAAAAGCAAAGTGATGATAAACACCACAAGCGACAGCAGCAGCAATATTCACATGAATGGCCAGAAGCTAGAAGAGGTCAATAGCTTCAAGTACTTGGGAGCCACCCTGTCCAAAGACGGTAGTTGCATAGCAGAGATCCGTATCAGGATAGGTACAGCAACATCCGCAATGGCCAGGCTGGACAGGATATGGCGAAGTAACTCCATCAGCTTCACCATCAAGTACAGGCTTTACAAGTCCCTCGTAGTGTCTATTCTACTCTACGGCTGTGAGACTTGGACACTGCTTGCAGACTCAGAAAAGAAAATCCAGGCCTTTGAGAACAAGTGCCTGAGGAAGTTGCTCCGCATCTCGTACCGCGAGCACAAGACCAACGAATATGTACGGAGCATCGTCACTTCCCTGGTGGGCCCACATGAACCCCTTCTGGCAACTGTGAAACGGCGCAAGCTTGCTTGGTTTGGCCACGTGACCCGACACAACACCTTGTCCAAGACTATCCTCCAAGGCACTCTCGAAGGAAGTCGTCGGCGAGGTCGTCAGAGAAAGAGTTGGGTCGCAAACATAAAAGAATGGACCGAACTCGAGATGCCAGACTTGCTTGCCACCGCCCAAAATAGAACTCAGTGGAGAGCACTGTCTGTTGCTGCTGCCTTTCAGTCCCCCCAACGCCCAGTTCGGGCAAGGGACTGATGATGATGATGATGATGTTTTGCCACTTGAACGTGGGCATCAGCAGGCGAGTCAACGTGACGGGTGAAGTGAACCATAAAGTACGTCTGTCTGGAGCCGTGCTTCGGGCCTTGTTGCTTATTTGGCCAGGTGACAGACTTATGGCGACCTTGAGCACGGCAGGGCGTGATCTATCCTCGTCTGAATTTCCGGTCTGGACCCAAGATCTTCCGCTGTGTCGACTGCAAGCATCTGTCACTTTCTCTCCCAGTCTGTAAATTCTCTACGTCTAACCCCCCGACGTCTCACTGTGTCTGAGGAAGCGCGCACTTGTGTGATTAAAGTTAGCAAGAGGCATAGATTCTCGAGCCCACGCAGTTGCGGTATAGGTCTTGACTTCCAGTTCCCACTTCCCTTCTGCAAGAGACACAAACACTCATGAGCCCCCGCAGTCGCGGTATAGGTCTTGACTTCCAGTTCCCACTTCCCTTCTGCAAGAGACACAAACACTCATGAGCCCCCGCAGTCGCGGGGGCTCATGAGGATTTATGTCTCTTGCAGCTCCAAGTTTTGTAGTTTTGTCAGGTCGCGGCTTATAAATTTATAAACTTTCCGCGCTTAAAAACTGAAGCTAATTCTGCCCTTGATTTGTTCCGATTTTTATTTGATTTTGATGTAATCATTTGAACTAACTCAGCCTTTTCCGGCCCTGTCCTATTGCATTATATATAATAACGTGAATTCCAAATGTAAATTTAGGCCGAAAATTAGACATTGCATGTCGTTCAAAACGGAGACGAGCCGCTTAATTAAACAAGAATCAAAGAAAAAAATCCCAAACAAACCCAGTCAACCCCCTCACTGCCAGTGATCGCGAATTGCGCGTCTGATCGATTTTAGCGTGAAGAACACAATGTTACGGAACCAAAATAGACATAAAGAACACATGACCAACAAGAGACATAAATCCTCATGAGCCCCCGCGTCTGCGGTAAGTTATTGCGTCTGCGGGGGCTCCTGAGGGTTTACGTATCTTGCAGAAGGTAGCTTTCGCCTTCCCCCAGCAGTTAATGGGTTAAAGTCAGGGTGAAGGTCAGGCTCATCTTCAGGAAATTGGCAGTGTAGTCACGTTAACTTATGTCATGTACCGCTACGGATGTTTTAAATCCATATTGCGTTCTGAAAAACTGAATTTGACCTACGCAACGCCATCAAAGGTTTTACAAACGTTCTTATTTATGTTTTCATCCTCGTCCACACAAAAAAGGCAACATATTTATGTAAACAGTCTAGACTTTGCTTAGCCGACTGACTTGACTCTCTGTCAGCTGGTACGACAGGGAGATAATAAAACATCAGAATTGCACATGTATACTGTAATAGAAAGCTCACACTCCTCGGGCCGACGTTTGGTCCGCATCAGCCAACGCCGGGTACTGACGTAGGCCCGAGGACTGTTGCGGACTGGGAATAGCCTAGTGACCTAGTAATGCGAACCGAGCTTCGGCTATCGAAGACAATCTTTGTTTCGCAGCTCAGTTCATGACAGAAGATGTGCCGGTCTGTGATTTTGGACCTTACGGCTTTCAGCCGTAAGGTCCAAAAATTACAGACCAGCACATATACAAATAAAATCAGCATGAAGCAAAGATCCTTATGAGTGCTCCACTCCCCTTAAACCCCCTACTTAAACTACCCACCCTTCCATTCCTCCATCCCCCAATCACCTCCCCACCCCCATCTTATCTCCATCTCACGTACCTACCCTCCGTTCTGGTGGCCGCCATTATTTACGTCTTATGAAATCGACGGTTTTCGCGTTCAACCTCGTCATTAACAATTCTGTGTTATTGAGAACAAAACAAAACAAAAAAAAAAAAAAAAAAAAAAAAACCCAACCTGTTAACATTGTGGTCAGAATAGGAAAACGGAGGCTTTTTTCCCCCCACTGAACATTTCCTGTTGAGCTAGTGGTTCCACGTTTCGTCAGAACACGCCAACAGATCAAAGGAGGCAACCGCATAATTCTTCTTCCGGCCAAAATGTCGCGAGCTTGCATGTGAACACCGTAGTGACCAATGATATTTCGCCAAAATAATTATTCGACCATGATAGCACCACGCTTGCGCTGTTATTGTTGATTTCATTACCAAACTTGCGGCTGGAAGGGGGGGGGGGGGGAGCTGCATTCTCAGTAAGCAAAAGGTTTGGGCCAACATCGGCCTTTGTCTGGTCAGTTGCAGCAGAAGGTCCTCGGGATGACGTCAACCTTACAGCAAAAGGTCCTCGGGTCGATGAAAGCCTTAGATGAAGCAAAAGAGCCTTTAAAAGGGCAAAAGAGCCCCCGAAAGAGCAAAAGAGCCCCCGAAAGAGCAAAAGAGCTTCCAAAGGTTCCTCGGGCCGATGTCGGCTTTAGCTGGCTCGCCGCACGTCCGTACACGTCCGTGCGCGGGCCAGATAAGACCGACGTCGGTCCGAGGAACCTTCGCTGCAAGGAAGATTGTTGGTTACTGGATAGATGTATATCACACAGTATGAAAAAGACGTAGCCTGCTTGTTGCCGTTTTCAGCACGCCATCAAAATGTTTTATCTGTCTCGCGGCTCGGACACACAATGCTGATTAACCAACGATGGCAAATTGTAGTCGTGCACTTAAACCCTCCTCACTCTCCGCAGTCTGAGGGTACAAACGAAGCAGATCTGTGTCAACAAGAGGCATAGGTTCGAGTCGAGAAATATGTTTTCACCATGTATACCGAAAATACAACTAACCTGATACATGATACTTTGAACAGCTCTTGTCCACGGTGATCATTATCAACATCATCAACAACAAAAATACAACAATACTGTACCAATGTAACAGTATTTTTTTCTTCTTCTAGTGACGTTACAGTGACTTTAAAGTGCCCAATTCGTACATTAACACGTCGTGAAAAAAAGCATTTTTCTACCCCAGCATGTAGCAAGGGATATACATTGTTGTGAGAGCCTGCGGTGACTGGTGCTGATGAAAGTCTTTGCCTGTGGCAGATGGAGGGGGATTTGGCTAATTGGGAACTGTGCATCTGGCCTCAGCTGCATGAGCAAGCTTTAGCAGAGCAACTTGCTTAGTGTCTGGCGCAGGATTTAAGCTCACTCATGCAACTGTCACCCTGGGTTTTATGTATTTCATGTACGTTGAGCAGAGGGCATCTCCTACAGTTACTGTGGTGATAACGGCTGACTGCTATGAAGACGTGAAAAACTGGATGACAGTAAACAAGCTCAAACTGAACGACGACAAAACGGAAGCCAGAAACTTTCCCAGCTCACTCCATCTCTCCACCTTCAACTCGACAGCACCCCCATCTCCCTCTCTGACTCGGTCAAGAACCTCGGCGTTATCCTCGATTCCTCTCTTTCCATGACCAGCTTCGTCTCCGCCACGGCCCAGGCATGTTATTTCCACCTCCGCCGCATCAGTCAGATCAGAAAATACCTCACTACCGAAGCTGCTACCAAACCCAAACTCGCTTTCTCTCTCATCTTATCTCGCATCGACTACTGCAACTCTCTCCTTTCCGGCCCTCCTCACTCTACCACTCTCACTCTCCAGCGCGTCCAGAACAATGCTGCCCGCTTCGTCCTCAGAAAGAAAAAAAATCCGACCACATCACTCCCCTGCTCAGGCTCCTTCACTGGCTCACCATCCCCCAACGCATCCAATACAAGATTCTGTCTTTCTGCTACAAATCCCTGAACAACTACGCTCCTACCTATCTCTCCAACTTACTTCACCCCTACACTCCTTCCCGCTCCCTCCGCTCCGCCTCCGACCCTCTCCGCCTCCTCATCCCCCGCACCAAACGCAGCACTTTCGGCCCCCGCTCCTTCTCCGTCTACGGTCCATCCACCTGGAACACTCTCCCACTCTCTCTCCGTCAGAAACACTCTCTCTCCTCCTTCCAGTCCGCCCTCAAAACTCACCTCTTTCAACAGTTCTAGCACTACATCACCACACTCCCCACCCCAAGCTGACGTCGTAATGTATTTTCACTATTTGTGGTACGTGAGTCATTGTCTACAGCGTGCGCATGCGTGTGCGAGTTGTGAGTGCGCGCTTAGAGTTATAATTATTATAAGATAAGCGCATTATAAATACCGTAATTATTATTATTATTATTAACTCCCCCCCCCCCCACCTCCCCCTATCATGGCAATGTGAATATGGGCAGAGAGCGAAAATACAACTAACCAGATACATGATACTTTGAACAGCTCTTGTCCACAGTGATCATTATCACAAACAACATCATCATCAACAACAACAATACAACAACAACAACAACAATACAACAGCAACAACGCCGCCGCTACTACAACAAACACCACCAAAGCAGCATGAAAAAAAGCAACAAAAAAACGGTAGCAAATCCAGACCAAATAGGCGACTGCCACTGCTCGCGTAAAATGTAATGAAATGCACAACAAATAAAGGAACACGCTTTTAAAGACCCCTAACAAAATACGTTTATCACATTTTGAAAACAGGCCAGTAAACACAGATACAATGGGCAACCCAACGAAGAAAAAAGCACGCTTAGAAAGACAGATGCAACACAAGAGATGTAACTGAATAGCAAGGCTATTAACCGGAAAATTTCATAAACATGTCCTTTCAAACGTGCTTCTTTCTTTTTGTGTATTTCCTAACAAACGAACAGCAAAGCAAAACACACAAAAAAATCAAAAACAGAACAAAAATCCTCAACAACTACTGTTTTTCCCATTAACACTATTTTTTTCCCCCAGACTAACTTCATTTGTGCTTTCAGGTTCCTGCAAAAGAACTCGTGTTCGTCAAAATAAATACGAGCACGTGTGTTTTGGAAATGTTCTTGTCGGTGGCACAGAATACGAGCTCTGATTTTACCTCGTGGTGCGTAGCGATAGACAACCCCCTTAACACTGTGAACATCACACAGCTGCAAGCTATGCTATGCTATTTTAAATGGATAGGGACTTCCAGCTCTCGCTGATTTCGTCCAGGGGGGGGTGGGGCGGGGATGGTGGGGGGATGGGGTCTATATTTTGCCTGTTTGTCGCTGATGTTCGCGCATCGCTTTTTTGTTCGGCCTCTCATCATGGCTGTCCGCACCACACAAGGCCGGTTCGTTGGGGGAAGAGCCTGAGTTCCCGTGGGGGTCCGGATTCCCGTCTTCCTGGCCGGTGGTGTAGGTTCCTTTTCCTCCTTTTGGTAGTCAGTCTTTTTTTTTGTTTAATTATTATTATTTTATTTTTTATTTTCGCCAGCTGTTGTCCTTTTTGTTTGAGGGGGGGGGGGGGTTGGTTTTTACTAACCCCCCCCCCCCCCTATAAGTGATTCTGTTCATCTTCTATGTTTGGTTATATGTACTTAACTAGGGGGTGTTTGTTGAGTAGGTGAATTGTGTGTTTGGTAGTAGTGCACCATGTTGTTTCGTCGGGGTTTATGAGGCCTTCTAGGGTGAGGGGTGTGTTGAGTTTATCTGCTATTGTGGTTCTGGTTTCTTCTATGTTTGGGCAATCTAGCAGTATGTGTTCTGTGGTAAGAATGAGTCCGCATGTGCACATTATTTGGGTTGGGAGGACTAGGTATCTTTCGCCCCCCAATCGGACTCTTGTTAGCCGTGACTGATCTCTCCTTGTGCCTGAAAAGAGGATGGGTGTGTTGTTAAGTACCCTCGTTAGATTTTTTCGTCTTCCCCTTTTGGTCTGATGGAATTCTTGTTCCCATAGGTTTTGAAAGGCGGGTCGGAGTGCTCTTGACCTTTCGTTGGCTGAGAGGGGTAGGTTGAAGAAGGTCGATTCTTGGTCGAGGCCTTTCTTCGCTATTCCGTCTGCTCGTTCGTTGCCTAGGATTCCCACATGGGACGGGACCCACATGATTTTAACTGTTTGGCCTCGTTCTGATAGTTCGGCTGCTCTTAGTCTGACCAGGTATGTTAGATCTTCCCTGAACGAGTCTAGGTTCTGAATCGCTTGTATTGCCGAAAGGGAGTCCGTCACTATGAGCACGTGCTTGGCTCTCTGGAGGTCGGCTTTTATTACTTTGATGGCTCCCAAAATGGCCGTGAGCTCTGCTGTGAAAACTGCAGTATGGTCCGGTAGTTTGATAGCCCGATCCGATTTGTTGGGAACGTGGATACCTAGTCCGGTTGCGTGGGTGGTTGGGTCATGGGACCCGTCTGTGTAGATGATTGTGTAGTTTTTGTATGTAGTGGTTCTTTTGATATCGAATTCCATCTTCATTTTGGGCCCGTCTGTTGTTTTCTGGTATTTAGTAAGGTCCAGGTCTACCTCTATTTGTGGGAGTTTCCATGGTGGGACTGTTATTTGGTGGTTAGGGGTTCTATTTGGTAGTTTGAGTTTTATGGTGTCCTCGATCTTTTGGACTGCTGCTTTTATTTGCGGCATTTGGGTGGGTTGATTTATGGGTTTGTGGCTGGAGGTGAGTGTGAGTTTGGCCGGGTGGTCTTCTGACATGCTTATTGTTTTATAGTACAGATTGGCAGCTCTTTCCATTATTGTGAGCGTTATGGGTTTCTGGCCACACTCTGCCAGCACAAGCAGGTTGGGGGTGTGTCTGGGGACCCCCAGGACAACCTTCAAAGCATCTGCTTGTACTGACAGGAGTTTTTTGGTTTGAGTTTTGTTTAAGTTAGTGAGTAGTGGGGCTGCGTATAGTAGCCTGGACATTACGAATGCGTGGTAGAGGTTTAGTAGTGATTTGGGGTCGGTGCCCCAGTCTGCTCCGCTTACTTTGCGCATTAGGTTAATTCCTTTCCTGGCCGACTGGCATATTTGATCTATATATGGTGACCAGTTGTTGTTACTTGTGAATGTAACTCCTAGGAACTTGATGTTTTTACGATATTCTATGTCTACTTTACCAATATGTAGTTTAGGGATGGGGGCTCTTATTTGGTATTTTGGGCTTTGGTGGGTCCTGAAGATGATTGCTTGGGTTTTGTCGGGGGAAATTTTAAGGCCTGCTCTTACTAACCAATTTTCTATTCTTGTCAGGTCTTGCTGGAATTCTTGGAAGCCTACTAATTCCCAATTGAAATTTCTTTGTCTGCTCTTAATTTTTCCTATTAGCGAGGTGTCGTCTGCGAATTGCATTATTTTATTGTGCCTGACAACGTGGTGGAGGCCTGTGAGTAGGAGTGTGAACAGGAGGGGGCTGAGCACTGAACCTTGTGGGACTCCGTTTTCTAGGGTGTATTCCCTTGATAACGCCTTACCTACTTTGACTGTTATTCGTCTGCCGGCCAGGAAGGATTTCACAAAGTTGTACATTTTGTTAGATATTCCTAGATCACCCAGTCTGCTAAGTAGTTTATCGTGCCATACCATGTCGTACGCTTTTTCTATATCCAGAAAAATTCCGATGAGTTCAGTACCTCTCTCTTTATGAGTGTTTAGTATCTCTTGTTGTAGAGTAGTTAGGTGGTCGAGTGTGCTGCGTTTTTTCCTGAATCCGCTTTGTTGGGGGGGTAAGATGCAAGCAGCATACACCCTCATAAATCCTCGCAGTTGCCCATACACCCTCATAAATCCTCGCAATTGCCCATACACCCTCATAAATCCTCGCAATTGCCCATACACCCTCATAAATCCTCGCAATTGCCCATACACCCTCATAAATCCTCGCAATTGCCCATACACCCTCATAAATCCTCGCAATTGCCCATACACCCTCATAAATCCTCGCAATTGCCGCGGTTCATGAGGATCTGCGCCTCTTGCCTCCAACAATACTTCGTTTCTCACTCACAATGATTATTAGGTTACAGTCTGTTATAGTTTTAGAATAGTAATTTTTGTTCACTCGCAGTAAGAGGGTTAACTCATTCTACCCAGACACTCCACAAAAAGATAAGGATCGACCATGATAGTTCAAGGGTGATGCCAGAATAGCTTGGCGCCTACGGGCGCCAAGCTATTCTGGCATCACCCTTGAACTATCATGGTCGATCTGTGTCCTGCACTGCAATGCAGTCTTCAGAGGACAGCGGCAAAATTTACGGATTTCGGTGTTGGGGTAGAATGAGTTAAATTAATTAAACAAACTAGATTTTTGTGTATGTTCAGTCAGCAGCAGTGTGTTCGTCTGTAGTTTTTCGTCTTCTATTACTTCTTTAACCCATATTCAGCCCTGACGCACTACAGCAGGAGATGGGTCGACCATGATAATTCAAGGGTAGTGCCAGATTAGCTTGGCGCCTGTCGGCGCCAAGCTAATCTGGCACTGCCTTTAAATTATCATGGTCGATCCATCTCCTGCAAGTGGTGCAGTCATTAGATGACGCCTCCAAAATTTGGGAAATACGGCCGTCGGGCTGAATGAGTTAATCTCTCTCATCCCCCTTCCCCCCCCCCCCAGCCCCCTTCAACCCCCCCTCCCCCCGCCAAACCCCCTCCCGCACCTCCTCCACTCTCTCCCCGCACGCCGGCCCGGTCTTCCCCAGAAAAATATTGCGGTTATACCTCATTGCTTCTTGTCCTCCAAGTGAGGTAGGACTCAAGTAAGCTGGAGCTCTGTCGCGCCAAAAGAGAAGCAGGACCCGGCTGTAACAAACACCGCAGTCGCCAGCCTTACGTCTGAATTATGAAACTGTAGGTCTGGTTCAGGTTACACTGGGAAATAAAGACGCTATTCAGGCCGGCTTTTGTGTCCTGCAAGTGCGATCGGAATATGCTTCCATCTGTATTTTACGTAGGTTTCGTGCATTTCATACGAAAATCAATATCCTTTACGTAATCATGTACACGGGCACACGGACAGAGCTTGATATGAATAAATGCATGGCATATGTAGTCCTCTTGCGGACACTGCTTTCAACCGATGTTCCTTGGACGCCTTGAGGTGGTAAGCGTTGAAATAACAAAGATTTCAGGAACACAATCTGCGCCCACTGCCAATTAAATGGTTAACCCTTTGGGTTTCGGTAGCGGTTTTAGTCGCGATACTTCTGTTGGTATCGTCGCGACTAAAACCGCTACCGACACCGAAAGGGTTAAGTTATGAGCTTGTACTGCGTCGGGGAATACACGCGATGACATTCGAGGTGCGGCTGAAGAGCGTCATTTTCTCGGTTTGTAGCTACTTTACCTCGCTGAATTGTTGCTAGACACGTCCATCTTCTGTACTTAGATGTGTCAAAAGAAGCCTGGAGGGAAATTTGTCCCACACACTTTTCCTTCAGGGAATATCGTGTCTTGGATACTCCCACGCTCTGAAAATAGATCATAAACGATGTAATAGCTGTACCGGAGCTAATTTAATAATAATAATAATAATACATAGTATTTATATTACGCGAGGCGTTTACATTTTTACTATCGTGCAATTTATACTGATGTCAGCTGACTTTTTACGTTGGAGTTACTACAACAGAGGGTGCGGATTTCATTTCATATCACTGAGTAACTCGCAGTGAAACATTAGTTCGAAATTGAACCCCCATTGCTAAACTGGGCAGTAAGGACCATCATCATGGCTCGGTGTAAACACGTAAGTCAATTCCACTGGTTACGTTGTTACACCGAGCGACTCGCACAACGGAACGAGAGCGAAGTCAGGCGGCCATCTGATAACCAGCTTGTACCAAAAGCACTCCAAACATCTCCAAGAGGCATAGATCCTCATGAGCCCGAGGGCTCATGAGGATCTATGCCTCTTGGAGATGTTTAAAGTGTTATCTGTGGTTATGGTAGAGGTGGTTATCGGCCGTGACTTCGCTCTCGTTCCTTGTAGGGAGTCGTTCGTGTCAAACGGAGCCTCAATGTTAATAAAGGTTTTTAGATATTATCAGTCGACCTTCGCTCATCCAACTTGGGGCAATCCATCTGCAAGAGGCACAGATTCTCACGAGCCCACGCAATTTTAGGGGCGCGTGAGGATCAGAGCCTCTTGCTGGCAGAGATGTCGGGCTTCATTTGCCTCTACAGACTGAGAACAAAACATGCGGGTTAAATCTAACATCTACTACTGCTTGAAACGCGCGCAGTCCTCTTCATAGCAGGTGTCAACCTCTGAGGACAATATAATGTTGTCTCTTTTATGTGCATGATATTTAGCTGAATATAGCTGAGACGAAAACAATTATGCCACGTGATTGACAGATTATGCGCACTGTTCTCACGAAACAACCATTAACCCGGCCTTCACTGCCAGTGGACGCAGGTTGTGTTTCTGAAATCTGTGTTGATTCAGCATCAAAGATCCCAGCCGTCCAAGGAACACGGACACAAAGTGGTGTCAGCAGGAGGCATAGATCCTCATGAGCCCCCGCGCTTGCGGGGGCTCCTGAAGATCTATGTCTTGCAGTTGGATCGTGTTCACTTTTTCTCTGCCAGCGGCCGTGCAAGTGACTTGACTCAGACATGGTTATGCAAGCTGGGGTTAGCAAGAGACAGAGATCCTTATGAGCCCCCGCAACTGCGGGGGCTCATGAGGATCTATGCCTCTTGCAGTTGGCTTGATTCACTTTTTCTCGGCAGCGAAGGGGTTAAGCAACATTCGTCATAGCTCTTCACAGTTTGAGGTTATTAAAAGCCGACTATAACAGGCAGCATTATTGGCTATGGAAGTTCATCTGTTGCTGTACGTTTTCCAGACGTCATTCGACAGTAAAGTACAGAGATAGCATGTTACTTTTTGAAGTAATTTGCGCGCTATCTACGTCTACGTCGACGCCAACAAAACATTATTTGTGCGCTGCTGATTTGGGCTGAGTACGTTAACGAATTTCACTGCACAATGACATGGAAAAGGCAAATTAAATGGGATCAGCAAAGATAGGTATGGGGAACATAAGACTAACAAGAGACATCACTAAATCCTCATGAGCCCCCGCATCGCGGGGGGCTCATGAGGATTTATGTCTCTTGTTAGTCTTATGTTAGTCTTATTCGCGGGGGCTCATGAGGTCTTAAGTCTCTTGCAGCTCGCTTTGCCCGGCAGAGAAGGTGTTAAACTGAAGCCACAGGCATATCGGCCAAGGGATGTGAATCGATTGTCAAAAGATATATATATATTTCCCCAAGGAAAAACTCGGTTGAATTTTTTCCTGCCAGAGTGCTTTCTAGAGATAAATCTGACAGACATGAAGGCGTCGCCATCACTAAACTGTAAGAAAAATAAATGATACGTGACTCATCACAAAGTGCAAAACCACTAAACAGACAACACGCCAAAGAAGAAAGAAACAGGCTTGGAAAAGACAGTTACAACACAATTCATTTAATATTTCGGGTTAACACATTCTTACACTGGACCGAAATGCCCAAATTTTAAAGTTGCCCTTTAAAGGACTGTATTACAATTCTAGAGACAGATCGAGGATGATAGTTCAAGGGTGGTGCCATAACAGCTTGGCGCCTACGGGCGCCAAGCTATTCTGGCACCACCCTTGAACTGTCATGCTCCATCCATGTCTTGCTGTGGTGTGTCGGGGCTGAATGAGTTAAAATAGACATAGGCCCTACAAGCAAGTACACGATTTGCAACTTATGTCTTTTCGTGATGGGAATATGCAAACTTGGAAGTCACCATTTTGGTCTGGATTTCACTAAACAGACGTCAGAAACATTGACATTAACCCATTAACTACCGGGGCAAGGCGAACCAGCTAACTACCCAGCTGAAAGAGACATAATCCCGCATCTCCCTCAGTCGCGTGGGGGGTGGGGGGTGGGGGGGGGAGGCTCATGGGGATTTATGTCGCTTGCTAGTCCTGTGTTTTTGATTCCTTTTGTTGGTTGTCCCATTTACATTTGTGTTCTTCATTCGAGTGTCGGCCAGCGTGCAGTGGTTTCAGGCGTGACATTCGTCATTACTGTCAGCGAAGCGGTTAATTAACAAACTTAACCCTTTGACTGCTACTGACGATACTGTTCTTCTTCTTCTTAATTAAAATGTTCATGTCCCTACGGCATCAGAGATGATCAGGGACTAGCAGGTTTACTTTGATTTGAGCGATAGCAGTGTTAATATGGGGTTTCAATAACCGGAGGAGAAGTTTATTTTCATAAATTATTATTATGACGATACTTCTGTGGAAGAGACATATAACAACCCGTCTGTCCGCCAAACTGCATCGTTTGAGACATGTAACAACCCGTCTCAGTGGCGGATCCAGCCCCCCCCCCCCCCCACCGCCCCCGTCAGCCCTGACAAAAAAAGAGAAGAATTTGTGATGTTTTTTTGTGGAAGTTGTGTTTTACTATTAGATGGTTCTTCTTTTCTTGTACGGTGTATTTTACAATTATCTCACGGGATCGGTGGGTATATAGTCAATATCCTCACTTGGCACTCCTTATCTGCACCTGTCACAGTACTTCACACAGACATAGAGTGCCATGCGCCCCGCATTCACAGGGCCTCATGTAAATCAGTGCCGTTTGCTGTGCGATACAATCCTCATTGCATCCTCAGACTGACGTAGTCATTTGGCAATAAGCTGTCAAGCCCAGCGGTGAAAAAGTGTCCAGTCATTGCTGAACTGGGGCCCAACTGGGGCATAGAGTTTCATGTGCCCCTTCAGTCACTTGGGCTCATGAAAAGCATTACCTCTTCCTGTGTGTTACGAATGGTATTGCGACTTCATACGTGGCAGTCTTCTAGGTTTAAGTCTACGCCTGTGTACACGCCAACTGTGATCAGAAAGCGAGAAATCAACTGCGCTGCGAGTGTCTCCTCCGGGGTGAGCAGCCGACTGGCCCGGGTGTAACAGGTAATTGCTAATCCCCTAATCCTGTCACACAACACTTTCTGAGCACAGTGGGTCTCCAGCCTCTCACAGATTGCATAGTTTTGTCTTCCGTGGACATGCATAAGTGCCCATCAGAGTAGCAATGTGGTCATTGATGCGTGTCACCAGAGGGAGGTGTGAAATGTCTTGAGTTTGATCAACCTTGAACTAACCCTTAAGTAATCGTCAGTCATGAGTGATAATGGCTATTTCTGTGATATGATCCTGTGTTCCTCAGGGGGTTCTTTCTTCGGGTACTCCGGTTCTTCCACCCCCCCTCCCACCCACCCCCCCCACCCACCCACCCCCCACACACACACTTTGGTACCGGTTTCAGGACACTTTACAAATTTCAAATACAAGCGATCAAAAATCTCTGTAACTTCAGTAGTTGAACTGGCCCTTCGTCTGTCTTGTACTGTGTTTGTCTTCGGCGTAAATTCGTGTCTGTCACATGAGTGTGCGTGTTGGGTTTCAGTTCGCGGCGCTTTGAGTCGATTCGCCCAAAAATTGAGAAAAAGCGCCTATATAATAACGGTATTATTATTATTATTATTATTATATGGAGGACGTTTGTGGGATTATAGAGCAGAATCACAATTTTCACAAATGGCTGTGTTGTTCCTCAGTAGTGTTGTTGTCAAACACAAGGTGATTGCTTCTGCAGAAACTCCAGGTAGAACATTCTTTTCAATACGAAAATTAACACCATATAAGAATCATGAGTGCCAGATTAATCTTGTTTTGTTAGGGAGGTGGGGTGCAGGCGGGGAGGAGGACAAGTGCATGTAGATATGATCAGCCCTTCCTTTTAAACTTTTTAAAAAGTGCCAAAAGCGGTGCTGTGTCCCGAGATGAAAGAAGAAACGTTTTAAAAAATAAAAATGGTAACCTCTGCAAACTCTAAATATGTCTCAGAAAGCCCCAACAAAAACAAACAAACAAAAAAAAACAAAAAAGAAAGAAAGAAAGAAAGAAAGAAAGAAAGAAACACGCGTAGAGAGAACGGTTACAACACGATAGTACAATTTTAAAGAAAATCCCAAAAAGAAAAGCACCAAGAAAGAATAATTTCAACACAACTTATTTGTAATTGTTATTTTTAAGCACGTTTCTTTCTTTGTTATGAATGTATGCTCACCTGATAGTCACTGTTTGGGTCTGGATTTCTTTTGTATGACACAGTTTGGAAAACGGGAGGGTGGGGTGGGGGTGGGGGGGGGGGTAGGGGTAGGGGTGTGGGGTGGAGGGAGGGCTGTCGGCCCCCCTCCCCCCCATCGCCCCCCTCCCTCCGTCGAGACACCCCTGGATCCGCCCCTGCGTCTGTCCGCCAAACTGCATCGTTTGTAACAGTCAAGGGGTTAACTACGCGTCCTTGCCGCTGAGCGGTGTCAGTATCAGTCAAGGGGTTAATTTTGTTACTATCAGTCCTCTGAAGGCTAAATAATAGTATAGGCAACTGATCGACTGTGATGAATCAAGATGGCATCTGTTTGTAGTGTGTCAGGCTTTACCTAAGTTGATTACACGCAGTCGCCACACCGATTCTGACCAGACATTTTCGGGAAATATCTGCGTAAATCATTATGCCCCTTTGCGGCCTGTCAACGCGAGGACTTGTGGAAGTGCGTCTTTTACTACAGTCTTACCACAAAAAAAAGGTTTTGTCTTGTCATGTTTGGTGATGATTATTTTCAAAATGAACAAAGCAGCATGGTTTATAATGTGACAGTAACGCACTGAGGTCGTGACCTAGTTCCCAGTAAGCTACTGGTCATCGGGCCGACGTCGCCATAGTGTTTTTGCTTTGTACCCATCCCTGAACGAAATATCCTAGGGCCGACAGCGGCCGTACTACGGCTGCTGTCGGCCCGAAAACCTTTCGCTCAGGGCGGGCCAATGGTGGCCGAGGTGACTAGCACCATTTGCTTACTGGTTCGTGAGTCCGGAGATGAGTGCGTATAAGCAACAGATGTGTACTGTCATCGCGACAATTCATGACTGCTAGTTTATCTACGCCGGCACAGCAGTTATCAAAACGTGACAGCCAGGCTCGCATTGTTCACACAGCAAAAATACTTTACTGGCACACATACGGTCACACGACCGCGCGCACCGACAGTGTCTGCTGAACACTGGCTGGTGAATGTGGTGTTTTTAGGTTCTGCATTTGTTACAGACTTGAACAGCACAAGTATGAAGCATTTTTCGATGTTTAGAAACCGTCCTGTGTGTAAATGTCAGATGGCAAATGTGTGCCGCATGGCATGGGTTTTTGTTTTTGTTTGAAGCATTTGGGCGACACCAAAGATCATTAGTGTGAGTAGTTTGGTGATATAGGAACTGATAGAAGATTGAATTTCTTGGTCGGAAGCTTCTTGCTCATGGTGCTGCAATAACATACATACCGCAAGTCGTATCTTAACCCCCTGACTGCCGAGATTAACTGAACACCACTCGGCTGCAAGAGGTATAGATCCTCATGCGGGGGCTCATGAGGATCCGTATACCGCTTGCTGAAACAACTTTGTGTTCATGTTCTTTTGACGGCTGAGATCTTTGACGTTAAATTTACCAAGAATTCAAAAATAAGTTAAAGCATATCAAGTGGAAGTGATGCTCTATATCAAGGTACATACCGTAAGTTGCGCTGTGTTGGTCTATAACCCTTCGATTGTCGGTAGCGTTTTTTTTTTTTTTTTTTTTGTCGCAGACGGTGATTCCCGCAGAAATCACCACGACAAAACCCGCTACCAAAAGCCAAAGTGTTCAGCGTACATCAAGTATCTCAGGTGCGTGTTTGTTTTGTTTTGTTTGTTTGTTTATTTGTTTTAATTTGCTAAACACTTACCGCCGGTCGTACTGTATTTGTTTAAAGTACATCGTCAAACTCAGTGCCCCAGAAATTTTGGGAAGTTTTACACTGTGATTTCATACATACCGTAAGTCGTTTTGTGTTTATTTTGACCGCCAAATATCTTAGAAGTGTGTTTATTTGTTTGGTTGGTAAATACATACCTTAGTCGCACTGTGTTTGTCTTGAGCTTCAAACATCGTGGAAGAGTCTTTGCTTAGTTCGTGTGTTTGCTCTGTTGTCGTTACACGTTCAACCCATCATTCACCCTGACGCACTACAGCAGGTGATGGGTCGACCATGATAATTGAAGGGCAGTGCCAGATTAGCTTGGCGCCTGTCGGCGCCAAGCTAATCTGGCACTGTCCTTGAATTATCATGGTCGATCCATCACCTGCAACAGGTGCATAGTCATTAAATGACGTCTCAAAAATTTAGGAAATACGGCCGTCGGGCTGAATGCGTTTTAAAGAAAACCCGCACGCATCAAAGCAGAGTTTTTAGCATACGAGCTTACAGAAAGCGTAACGTTTGATTCTTTTCAAACCCCTTTCGCCAAGCTATTCTATCTCTTAAACTACTTCGACACTTTAACTGGTCGACACTTTAAGCCGTTCGGTGCCAGCTGAGGCAGACTGTGTTACTGCACGATGATTCCAAACCAAAAATCCCTACCTGTCACAGCAACATGGATTCAAATTTGTTTTCAGCAAGAGGCATAAATCCAGAGAGCCCCGGCAACTGCGGGGGCCCATGAAGATCTCTTGCAGATGGGTAGTTCTCAACTTGTCTCGGCATTGAATGGGTTAATGTTGTCCTCAAAGTACAACTCCCAAACTTGGCACCACTATCTCCACCGACGGCTGAGTGTGCCGGGCTTTAACCCCCTCAGTGCCAGCTGACGCAGACTGTGCTTCTGCAATCTTCCTTCATTTAACTCCTTCTACCCCAGACACACCACCGGCTTATAAGGATCGACCATGATAGTTCAAGGGTGATGCCAGAATAGCTTGGCGCCTATGGGCGCCAAGCTATTCTGGCATCACCCTTGAACTATCATGGTCGATTTGTGTCCTGCACTGCAATGCAGTCTTCAGAGGACAACGGCAAAATTGAAGGATTTCGGTGTTGGGGTAGAATGGGTTAAGACAAAAAGTCCTCGATGTCCCAGAAACATGGCTTCAAAATGGTGTCAGCAAGAGGCATAGATCCTCATGAGCCCCCGCAACTGCCGGGCATCATGAGGATCTATACATCTTGCAGTTGGATAGTGTCTAAATTTCACGGCACTGAACGGGTTAACCAGATGTAAAATGCAGTATCGTTTGATTGCATTTGTGTTGATACTTGATACTAAGCGTATAATCTTTCTTTTTGTGTAGTCTGCTGTCACACACCAAGGAGGATCAGTGTCGAGCATGCCCAACTCTGCTGGAGGACTATACGCAGCAGAAACTTTGGAACTGTTTTACGATTGACACTGTGAACACCTTGTTTGTATTGAACACTGGATGATGTAATTATATTTGTGTGTTTAAAATCCTGCTGTGCACTTGGGTGATGAGAGGAACAGTGTTAGGATGAGCTTTGTGGTGTAACAAGTCAAAGCAACTTGGCATTGCTGTACCTTGTCATCTGCGTGTATAAGTGCACGAACACTTGAACAGCAAGCAGACTGAAACTGGTTTCGGTTCGTTGTTGAGGTCTTTGACCCACGACGCCGCTACGGTACATCTGTGGCCTATAGCGTTGCAAGTGCATGCGTGCGCGCTATAGGAATCGACTTTTTTTCGCCTGTACGGGATGGAGAAACGAGTCCAATACTAAACCAGATCATATGAGCAGAGGTCAGCAAGCAGACTACATCGTCTTCTATTCCGTCGTAGATATCTTTGACCAAAAACGCTATATCTTTGATCTACAACGCCATATCTTGGAGCTGTGATTCACCAAATGCAAGTATACTAATCCACGTTTGCCCTGTGAAGAACAAAGAAACGACTCCAATAATAAGCTGACTTTGTCTTTTGTGATGAGGAGGAGAGGACCCAGATCCGACTATCTGGAGGAGGAAATGCGCCAACGCTAGCGGCCATCCGTCACCATGATATTTACCGTGTCTCCACAGACCCCCACCCCTGCCCCCAATTCCACCTTCAATACAAACCTCACACCCACACCAGAATACATCTACGACAATGAAACGTTCTTTGGGGAATTAATTGAAGAGCAGAAACGCGCTCGCACCATCTTCGAAGCCGGTAGGGCCATCAGCCACTATTACCTGTGGCCCATCTTTGCCGTGGGTTTCCCGGGCAATATTGCGGCTATTGTCACCATTTTTAGGATGCGGTCGATTGGAACGTTTCCCGTGTTCGTCGTGATGTTGGCCGTGATGGACAGCCTGGCCATAGCCTTCAAGTTGCTGATGTACCAGTTGCTGAACATTCAGGCTGATATTGGATCCGTTGGGTGTCGAGTGCTATGGTAAGTTTATTTTTCTTCTCCTTCTTAATCATTTTATTCAAGTATGTGTATGTCGGTCTGTGGTTTTGGACCTTATGGCTTTAACCTCTTAACTGCCGTGGCAAGGCGACTGCTACCTATCTGCAAGAAACATAAAGACTTTATGTCTCTTGCTAGTCCTGTATTCTTTGTGCCCACGTTTGGTCCTGTTTTTTTCATTTCTGTTCTTCACGCAAATGTCGGTCAGTGCGCAGTGGTTTCAGACGCGAGATCCGCGCCCACTGGCAGTCAAGGGGTTAAAGATGTAAGGTCCAAAATCACAGAAAAGCACACGTTTAGCACACTATTAGTTTCCAGTTTGTTTCGAAAACGTATGTATACAACGAACTCCTTGGACGTTCAAGTTCAGTCTGATCATCATCACTGAATTCGTGCTGTCAAAACATCACAGACTTGTGCTAATCAGGCACTATTCTTGAAATTTCATGAACTGAACTGTCTGTCTGTTTGTTTGTCTTTCTGTTTGTTTGTTTGTCTATTTTGACAAAGGGTATTTACCCGAAATATTAATAAATTGTGTTGTACCCGTCTTTTGTAAGCGTGTTTCTTTCTCCGTTGAACTTTCATGGCCCACCTATCACCCACAGCTTGTACGGTTTTATGAATGCCTCCGACACTTGGAAAGTCACGATTAACCCCTTCACTGCCACTGGACGCATATTTTTATTCTTAAAACTATGTTCATTCAACGACCAAAAGCCACAACCGTCCAGTGAACATTAAATTGGTCTCAGCAAAAGGCATAGATCCTCATGAGCCCCTGCAGTCGCATGTTTGATTTTTTGGCCGAGTTTCGACACGAACACGCTAACACCCCGCCCCCCCCCCCCCTCTCCACCCTTCTCCGCCCACTCCCCGCCCCGTTGCTTTATTTTTCGGCCACTGGAAGGTCTGTCGTCGGGAAGGCCCATTTTTGTGTCAGGTTGACCTTGATGTGATAAGTGTGTGAGATAAGAAAAACAATACATGTTTATATGTTCTCTCTCTCTCTCTCTCTCTCTCTATCTCTCTCTCTCTCTCTCTCTCTCTCTCTCTCTCTCTCTCTCTCTCTCTCTCTCTCTCTCTCTCTCTCTCTCTCTTAACGGCAAGTTTGAAAACTGGTCCTGTTACCAATAACTTCTACCGTTGGAAAATTAAAGGTTCATTGTTCATTGTTCTCTCTCTCTCTCTCTCTCTCTCTCTCCCCCCCCCCCCCCCCCCCCACAGTCTGCCCGTCTCTCCCTCCCTCCCTCTCTGTCCGTCTGTCCGTCTGTCTGTCTCTCTCCACACACGCACGCACACACACACACACACACACACACACACACACACACACACACACACACACACACACACACACGCACACACACACGTACACGCGCACGCACACGCTTACGTACGCACGCACGCACACACACACGCACGTACGCATGCACGCACACACATACTTTTAACTAGTCATGAAGTTGTGTAGGTGTGCCACAGACGGCTTTACTTTAAAACCAGTCAGCTTGCAATAATTGTGTCCGATAAAACATCATTCAGCCAACCGTGTCATGCAGTAAACAAATTGATTTTTTCCATATTATTTGACAAACTAAAGCGTGTAAGATAATCCTAAAATAATGAAATAAATAAAGGCTCATAATTCAAAACCGCGTCCTAAGCACTATTTATGTTACAGTCGCAAGATACAGATCGAACATGATAGCTAAGGGTGGTTACTGATTAACCTGGCACAAAATGGATCGACCATAATAGCTCGAGTGTATTGCAAGATTAGCTTGGCGCCTGGAGCTATCATGGTCGATCGATCTCTCAAGGCTGGTGCACTGAAATAAAATGTAGGTGTGTCTAACCAGTGCATTATATATTTATGTAAATTCACTAGTCATATAGCAATATTAATCACATGTGTCTATGTACTATATTGATATCTGTGCGAGGTATCAATAAACAAACTGAATGCCATCTAGATAATTTTAGTGCGCAGTGAAACGAGGCGGTCACAAACCTGTAGGTGGAACAGCTTGTTTCATAGGGACAATGTCACGTTCACCTGAAACGTCATACCAGTCCGCAAACTGTCCTCGCGCCAACGTCGTCCCTAGGACCATTTCCCCAGTAGCAAAACATATTCGGGCCCATGACGACCCCAGTGCGCGTCGTGGGCCCAATGAAGACCTTTGCTTACTGGGTTTTATTCTGTGAGAATTGTGCGTGTGAATCACGGTGTTGTTTGTCATTCTCGTGCACATGTCATTTGTATCCGCTGCAAGCAGTGTCTTGTGCCCAATGCGCAAAAGGCCATCAGGCTGATGTCAGCCTCTTGCGTGGCAGATTAACGCATGTACATACTGAACTCAACCTCCCGACTCGTGCTCAACAGACGTCAATTTTTCTGCCTTCTTATTTAATAATAATAAGAAGAAGAAGAAGAATAACAATAATAATAAGAATAATAATAAGAACAATAATATTAAAGAGGATTTATAGGGCGCCTATACATGGTAAGATGCTCTAGGCGCCGTATATATGAACCCAAAAAATATTACACGAAAAAATGACAAAACAAAAACCACAATTACACAAAAGAACAGAAAATGACTAAATACATGAACACTGATAGTCAAGATGGGAAAAGATGGGTTTTAAGACTGCTTTTAGACTTATTTCCAGTTTAAAGACTTACACAAACAAACAAAATAATGTTCACCCCTGCTGAATTCGAACCCGCGACCTTTCGGACGAGAATTGAACGCTCTACCACTGAGCCAGTCAGCTCCCCACAAACGAACGAACGAGCAATCAAACAAACAAACAAACAACAAACAAACAAACAAACAAACAAACAAACAAACGAACGAAGAAACCAAGCAACCAACCAACAAGACAGACAGACGAACAGACATACAGACAAACAAACAAGCAAACAAACAAAGCCAAACAATGTCAAGCTGTAAACCCGCCAACCTGCAACGCAGAGCATGGAAGTCCTGGGAAATGGATTGTGATCGTTAAGGGTAGTGGCTGTTTACATTGACCTCCTCACGTTTAACTCTTTGGCTGTCGGTTGCGCTTTTAGTCGCGATGATTCCTGTAGGAATCATCGCGACAAAAAGTGCTACCGACAACCAAAGGCCCCTATCATAGGACCATCTCAGATCTGCTGGCATTTCTCAGAACTGGGCAGCTGAAAACCACCTTACGCCATAACCCGCACATAGCTCTTTGCAGGTCATGTTACATATGAAATGAGGAAGGTGAGGCAGTGCAAGGACCGGTGTTTTTTTTTTTTTTTTTTTTTAATCTTCTGCCCTCTTTGGCAGTTTTGTACAGAGGCAGTATGCTGGAATTTGCTTAAAATCTCGTTGATAGATGAGAAGAGACAAGTTTGATGCTTTGATTCATACCAGCCTTGGCTTAACCAGCGGACTCTTTTTGGCCTAGTTTGAGTTGCCAAGCGGATGGTGATTTGAAGTGTGTACCAGTTTTGGCTCCGCTTGGATGTAGGGTTGGTACAGAATCATGTTCGGATAGCCAGGAAATGAGACTGGTGATGTCCTTTTTTAAATTAAAAAAAAATGCATTGTAAATGTACAGCAAATGGGCGGTAGTGTTGTTTAGGGGATTGAAAATTTAGGGGATGACTGGGACAGACTTACGGCTAAGGCATTTTGACAGATGGGACTGCAAGGGAGGCCCACTGTGTGCTTTGACCTTTGCCTTCGGATGTGGACTTCACTCAGCCGCCTCCTGAGTACTTCCGCTAGGATGCTAACGGCGGCGAGATACGCCCAGCCAAAGTTAGCTTGCAGTGCGTGTCTGTAGCTATTATTAGCGCCGAATGTGTCGTTACAAGGACAAAACTACTACGTGGAAGAGTACATCAGACAGAAAAGTTACTTAACCCCTTCCTCGCCAACTGACGTAGCCTACATTTTGTTTCTCAGTGAAATCTATGTTCACTGAACGACCAAAAGCCACAACTGTCCAAAGAATTTGGACACAAAGTGGTCTCAACAAGATGCATAGATCCTCATGAGCCCCCGCAGGCGCAAGGTTCATGAGGATCTATGCCTCTTGCAGTTAGATCGCGTTCAGCAAATTTTGGGCAAAGCTACCCGGCAATGCCCTAACGATAAACGATTAAGATACTATCGAGATTTTGCCTTGGGACCGTTAAAAAAAAAAAAAATTCGTTTGTGACGTCATCTTTGGAATGGCCATTTTACCCCCCATTACGTTTTAACCGAATCTCATTCATGCAATTTTGAAGTAAGAAACATTTGGCTTTCGCATTTAATTAGTTGGATTATAGTAGAATATGATTATGCTTGCTTTCACGAATATAAGTGACACATCGCCGCCAATTTCAAGATGGCGACAACACACCCTATGTTTTCTTCACGTTGGGAGTGCTGAACAATATAAGAGCATCATCAGTGATACATTAACACATATTTAGATAGCCAAAACGTTGCTATTTTCAAAACGATTAGGATACCATTCGAAAAATGTCCACTTTTTCTTGAAAATTAATTATTTCTTGTCAACGTTTTCATCAGTCATTTCTTTGAATCATTTAATATTCCATAGTTGAGCACGCAGTTACGGACACTATATTCTTAATAAGTGACTACGTTTTAAAAGGAATAAAGCAGGATCTTAATCTTGATATGATGACACACATTTCGTTAAGTTTCAGTCAAACATGGCCACCATATACTGAGATGGCCGTCTATCACACAACCTTATTCTTAGGAAATAGGTTGTTGTGTTCAGTGTGTCACTACATGGCTAGGATTCAGCAAATATGAAGGAAAACAACATAAATATAAACCAGGTGATCGATTTCATCTTTTGCGAATGCCAGTGAGGCGTAACCAGGTGTTAATGTCAAGCTAGAATCATCAAGGTACCAACGTGACAGTTCTAAAGATATTCAAAGATACCTTCATTACGACACAAGACCTAAAAGACAAGTTTCTTTGTCAACTGATCTATTATTTTTCACTGCAGCATTATGTTAGCACCTGCCTCGTAAATATAAGATCGAACACATTTCATATTTCTATACTGTTACGCCTTATTTAACCAGTAGTCTGTGTTCAGTCGGCTGCAGCGCTGATTTGACACATAGCATTCATGTTTTGACACGACAGGATTGACAATTTCTTCTAAAGTATATCAGACACAAACATACACGTTTGCATAATAGTTGTGTGTCTTATTTCCAAACTAGAAGGTCGTGGGTGCCCCCAAGCATTC
>BTPG01000002.1:195591219-195668719 GCA_036245525.1 Semisulcospira habei | reverse complement strand
CAGTGAAAATACCTCACTAAAGATACCTTTGCTTGATTTTATTATTATGATTGTTTGGGGGGGTTGTGAGGGGGTTGGGGGGAGGTCGGGGGGGGGGGGGAGGGGGGTCATCACTTTTGGTTTATAGAGCTGCTCAATGCGCTCTTATGAATGAAAGATTTTCATTATCAGTGGAATCAGTAGGTCATTTCAGAGGCGCGCACTGAGTTGCACATCGAACCACTCACAAATACTCATTTGGAGTGCACCAGATGGATCCAGTTGGCAAAGTCCCACATTCCACACTATAGGACAGCTAAGACTGAAAAGCAATCGCGGCGTTTATGGCGCGGTACAAGGTTTAAAACTAAAAAATGTTGTTTTTAGAAGCGTGTCGGGCAAAAGTTTTTATCACGAAAACTGTTTTAAAACCTCTTTTAACTCAACTTTTCTCAATGTTAAAAAGTGTTTTATCGTACATTGCTTAACGTCCCGACAGCAACAAGGCTTTCTCAGGACGTGCCTGCACTGCTTGTGAAAAAAACAACAACAACTAAACAGAACATTGAATGTATGTCGCCAGCCGGTCAAATACATTAAATAAACCTAACACATGGGGCCTAAATAAAGCTAAGACCATTTAGCAACACACATCCAATATCAAGAGCTACAGGCAGTGCAGACAGTAGGGAGAGTTTTAAAAAGGCAAATACAGGTGAATGGACAAAGGGCCGACAGAGACACATGCCCCAGAATAGAGAGAAAAACCCACCCTGTGGGGCTGACCAGGGTGCCCCTGGGAAATAAAAAGTAGTTAACCCCACCCAAGTCCCCCAGGGCAGACCCGGGTGGGGTTAAAAGTGTTTTAATTTACAAGTGTGTCGTAACTGTTATGCATCTATTCCAACGTATAGTGCTGGATATTTTTCCCATCCTCGCCTTCTCTCAACACTCGACTTTCCAGTCCTTCCCTCAAACACCCCAAACCGGGTCTGCCCTCAACACTCGACTTTCCAGTCCTTCCCTCAAACACCCCCAACCGGGTCTGCCCTGGGGGACTTGGGTGGGGTTGGCTACATTTTAGTTCCCAGGGTCACCCTGATCAGCCCCACTGACAGGGTGGGTTTTTCTCTATATTCCGGGGGCATGTGTTTCTATCTACCCTTGGTCCATTCACCTGCATTTTCCTTTTTTAAACTCTCCCTACTGTCTGCGCTGCCTGTGGCTCTTGATATTGGATGTGTGTTGCTAAATGGTCTTAGCTTTATTTAGGCCCCATGTCGTAGGTTTTATTTAACCTATTGGACCGGCTGGCAACATACATTCAATATTCTGTTTAGTTTTTGTCACTAGCAGTGCAGGCACGTCCTGAGAAAGTCTTGTTCGTTCCTGTCGGGACATTAAGCAATGTACAATCAATCAACCTTCCTTCAAACGGACAGCATTCACACAAATAATACTTTACTATTACATCCGAAAATGGCCCATCCAAGCCTGCAGTCTTTTAACTGCACTAAACGACTGACTGCAGCAGACGACGCTTGTAACGACGCTGACTCTGTGACGTAATTTGCATTTAATCAATTTGTGCATACAATCCAAAAAGAGATGCGGCATTGATAACATCGACAAACCTACAAAATAAAGCAACAGGTTGAACCAAAAGGTCGGGCAGGACAAAAGACAACAGCAGCTTCACCCAAAGTCTATACGTCCTCTCTTACAATGCGCACTCATACAATCACTTCACTTCATAGCAACCGGCGCACGAGAATACATATGAAATTTGTCACTAGACATGACCTCCGACAACATCACCCCGGAAGCATAAAATACTTTTTTTTTTTTTTTTTTTTTTACAAAACAACCACACCCTCAAATAACAAACTTCATTTTGCAGCAACATAAACAATTCCTCCCTCACACAAATACAATACCCCCCCCCCCCCCGCCCCACTACCTTTCGTATCTCTCCGTTTCACTTCGGCTCACCGATGCAGTTGACCCATATCAGCTATTATGCTATTTATAGCTCAGAGGGGTGATGTCATACACACGCCCATTTGAGTATACATACAGCTGGGAAATGTTCAAACACACTGGTGGCGTGTCTTTTAAGCACAACAGTGCATGTGTTAACGCCAAAATGAGAAAAACTGATTTTTGTATTTTTTATGAATCTTTACCGCAAGACAATGCAGAAACAACCCTCAGAAAAAATGGGTGTCTGACTTGGGCACCCAGAATTTTACACACACCCATTGTCCATAAGCATGGTAAAGACAGTCACTCATTTGAGCTATTTCGTGTACACACACACACACACACACACACACACACACACACACACACACACACACACACACACACACACATACATGCATACATACATACATACATACATACATACATACATACATACATTACATACATTACATACATACATACATACATACATACATACATACATACATACATACATACATACATACATACATACATACATACGCACATACGGCGCTTTGCGCCAAATGTACGTTCAGCAGCGAGGTTAGCGTAAAAACGTGTGTATAATTTACAAACATTCACTTTGTCGTCCAATTCTAGCAAAACACTTTTTTCCACCATACAATATGGATTGGCTCCAATCCTGATAAAGTTTAAAAGTGCCTGTAAGAGTTATCTCGACTTTTTTAACGGTCACACACAACTGAATGGTGTCAATCGAAACTGCATTAAAAACTATACTTAGCTGCCAAATTTCATAAGTATGGGACAAATTTGTCGTATATTTGGCGATTTTGCCTAAACTATATTGTCTTGTACAGATTGTAAAGCTCTTTGAGCTTTGGGTTCAAACTAAGCGCTGTATAAATACCCGTTCTTCTTCTTCTTCTTATTATTATTATTAATTGCGCGTCAGTGTACCACATTTCGACTTCCTTGTAAACAGTACTGCTGGATAGATGCGCAAAGGTGCTAAAACGCTTCACTGCCAGTTGACGGAGATTGTGTTTCTACAATCTTTATTAATTCAATAACAAAGAGCCCCAGGCGTCACAGAAACATGGACACAAAGTGGTGTAAGCAAGAGGTTTAGATCCTCATGAGCCCCCGCAATCGCGGGGGCTTATGAGGATCTAAACCTCTTGCAGCCGGATCGTGCTCTCTTGATCTCTACTGTGATGGGGTTAACGTTGTTTCCTCCGTTGCAGTTTCATGGGCAGTTTCTGCTCGGCGTACAGCACCTGGATCCTGGTGTTCATGGCAGTGGAGCGGTTCCTTGCAGTTCGGTTCCCACTACAGATGAACGGCGCGGGCAGTATGCGTAAGATCGTGCTTGTCCTTATGGCCATCGGAACGGTGGTGGCGGTCATCTATCTACCGCTTCTTTGGACGTACGAGATGGCAGTGTTCAGCACAAATGACCAAAAATATTGCAGGGTGAGTTGCTGTGCTGCTGTCTGCTTTCTTTCTTTCTGTCTACTGTATTGAAAAAAACGGTAGACGTTGGGATGGGGATGATCGGAGCGCGGCGTTATGCAGCATGCAAAGGACATGGGCGAGCGGGTCTCAAATTCTGGCAACGAACAAGATAAAAATGACGTCACGTCTAAACTAAGACATTGCATGAGTTCGTTGTACTCATCAGCATTTTCGAAAATAAAAATTAATTGAAAAAAAAAATTAAGATGAGGATTTCATCCCAAAGTCTGCCGTATTGTTTTGAGCTCACGTGCGTTTTCTTTTAGAAACAGTCTGAGTTGTTTATGTTTTTAAGCTTATCCTTCTGATTCATCTCTCTCCACCTTAACCCCCCCCCACCCTCACACACACACACACACACACACACACACACACACACACACACACACACACACACACACACACACACACACACACACACACCCGACCCGCTCGGCAATGGCACCCACAAACACAGACGGCAGACACATGGCGCTTCCTACAAGTTATACGTTCTGTGGGCTGTAGCCACAGCCATTTTGAAGAACAAGGTGGGATGGCCCATACCCACAAAGCCTATTCTGTATAAGCTTGCATGCATATTCCGCCTTTTCCACAATACGTTCGCAAACATCAAAGCAAAAATAGAGAGACTGTCTTCCTGAATCAAGGAGAGCATTGCGTCAGCGCATACACATGAAAAACACTGACGTCACAGTACTGATGGTGCTTTGCCTCAATTAGGAACATTGTATAAAACACTCACGCGTTTGGTGCTTTTACGTCACCGTCACTGTCTGATTTTTTTCTGGTGAAATCGAGGAGTCTTACTTTTGACATTTTTCCGCATTGCATATTTTTTTTTTCGAAAAAGTTGAAGAGGTACAAAGCTGGCTAACGAACTCATCCAATGCCTTTCTACTAGCTAGCTATATCCTAAATTTCAAGTGCATATAATACGGACTCCAATACGGGTCAACTGACTTTCTGTAAAGGGTCATTTAACTCTTCAATGAGACATCCAATTTCAGTATGTTCGGATGCTCTCCTAGACACCCCCTAAATGAAGCGTTTCCTCTATTTTCAAGCTTGTACCTGGGCAACGTCGGAGATTTTTGCGTTTACACACACACACACACACACACACACACACACACACACACACACACACACACACACACACACACACACACACACACACACACACATACACACACATACGGCGTTTCGCGCCTAACTACGTTCAACAGCAAGGTTAGAGTAGGTGAACGTGACGTCATTTTGATCTTGTTACTTCTTCACCACAATATGAGGCCCGCTCGCCTGTTGCGTCCTTTGCATTCTACGGAACGCGCTCCGACCAGCCCCATCCCAAAGTCCATCGTATTTTCGATATGGTAGACAACGACAAAAATAAGAATCAGACAGTGACGGTGACGCAACAGACAGTGCCAAAACGCGTCAGTGTCATACAGTGTTCCTATTCCTAGTTGACGCAAAACACCGGCACGTCAGTCTGACGATGGTGACTAAATGCAAATCCGCTGCGCCACCGCGAGTGCGCACCACCCCGTCACAGGCTCAATTCAGAATACAAGGGAGGAAACGAAGCACACCCGCGAAATTATAGCTATGGCCGGAAGTATCCCGGACATCTTTCTCAACATCTAGAGTTGAACGTTAAACCCTTTAGTAGAGTACCGTGAAAGAGGCCACTATGCACTGCAGTGCATCCATTGTTTTCTGCCGTGTTTACTCTAAAGTCGAAGCGGATTACTCGAAAAGATATTGACAACTGAGCAGTGTTTAAACCAGACTCCATGAAAGTAGACCTTTTCGGGGTGGGGGAAATACGTACCTAAAGCGACTGCTGCGTGCAGGTCACAAGTTCATGTCGACACTCTTGTTTTAATTTCATTGGATATGCTAATTTACATAAACCAATGAAACTGAGCATGGGGCGTATTTCCGGCCACATCTAAAACCCTGCAACTCGACGTCTGCTATGAATGATGCTTGACTGTGCAAAAAGCCTTGATACTAAACTATCAGTTTTGATCAGAGGACAAGGTTGGTATAGATTTGTGGCAAAATATCTACCGAGTTTCTTCAGTTCGAGGTTTTAGGCGGATGGTTGCTTTGAGGGTTGAAAACTGCTCTGGAATCACAATGCTTCGCCGCTTTGTGTGCCTTTCGTTTCCTCCTTTGTATTCTGAATTGAGCCTGTGACGGTTGGTGCGCACTCGCGGTGGCGGAGCGGATTTGCATTTAGTCACCATCGTCAGGCCCCTATGCGTCAGTGTTATACATGCGTTTGAGTTGACGTAATGCTAGGCCTCTCTGATTATATTTAAGAAGATAATCTCGTTATTTTTGTTACGACGCCGTTTGAGAACGTATTGTGAAAAAGGTGGGAAGATGCACGCAAGGTCGAGAACAGGCTTTGAGGGCATGGGTCATCCCATCTTGTTCTTCTTCAGAATAGCTGTGGCTATGCTAGCCCGAAGGACATAAAACTGGCGCGAAGTGGCATGTGTCTGACTGTGTTTGTGTGTGCCATTGCCGTGCGGATCCGGAGGTTGGGTGGGTTAGGGTGGAGAGAGATGAATCAGAAGGATAAACTAAAAACAGGAACAACTCTGAATGTTTATAAAAGAGAAACGCATGTGAGCTCAAAACAATACGGTACACTTTGGGATGAAATCCTCATCTTGTTTTTTTTTCTACCTACCTACCTGTAATAGGAAAGAATTTGGATTCACCTTATAGACGTGTGTGTGTGTGAGTGTGTGTGTGTGTGTGTGTGTTTGTGTATGTGTGTGTGTGTGTCAGTGTGTGTGTGTGTCAGTGTGTGTGTATATGTGTGTGTGTGTGTGTGTGACTGAGAGAGAGAGAGAGAGAGAGAGAGAGAGAGAGAGAGAGAGAGAGAGAGAGAGAGTGAGAGAGAGAGAGAGAGAGAGAGAGAGAGAGAGAGAGAGAGAGAGAGAGAGAGGGGCCATAAATAACTGATGAATTATCTTTTCAGAAACTTTTGGTTTCACCTGAGCGTTGATAAAACGTTCAGTCTGTGTTATTTTCTCTTGCCTACAGCCCAAAGTCGAGTACACAGATTTCATGAACAACGTGTTCCATTGGATCGCCGCTGCGCTGTACGGCTTTATTCCTATCGTCCTTCTCACTGTCTTTAACGTGCTGATCGCGCGTCAGATCCGGGCATCTCTCCAGGTGCGCAGTGTGATGCGCAATCAACAGTTAGTTCCGCTCACCAATATCTCCTACGACACTTCCATACAGAGACAGGTAGGGGGAATGAGTTGTGCTGCTATTATTATTATTATTATTATTATTATTATTATTATTATTATTATCACCATCATCATCATCATCATCATTGTTATCTAATAATCAAACACAGCACAATATTTTGTTTACAATGGGGATGAAGGTTTATGTGCACATCCCTGGCACACTGAACTGGTTGTCTTGTTGCCTGGCCAAGATGTAGGCACGTTATGGTGTCATTCTAGTGCTAGAAGCACGTGTGGAGTATGTAGTATGTGTTCTATCTTAATCCCTTGGCTGCTACTGACGATATCATGCGGCGGAAAAAAACGCGCAATTGCATGTCTTTTTTGCCAAACGGTATCGTCAGTAGAAGGCAAGGGGTTAACTATGCATTTTCACGAATTTCAGCATGTGAATTTAATATACGTACACACGCGTAACTGTATTCTGCATCCGAACCACAAAAATTCATTTGCTGGGATCAGTGATATGCCAATGCACAAAAGGCCATCGGGCCGACTTCAGCCGCCGTTGGTCCGCGCACAGCCGTGCGCGGGCCAACGGCGGCCGACCTCGGCCCGATGGCCTTTTGCGGATTGGGATTGGACCGTACGACTCTTAGTCCATAAAGTCCGAAATTACAAACAAGCAGACATTGGAAGTTTCGGTTGCAAACATTGTGTAAATTATGTCATGTCAGATCATGTTTCCTTGGGGTTCTTTATCCCTGTACTCCGGCTCTCTCTCTCTCTCTCTCTCTCTCTCTCTCTCTCTCTCTCTCTCTCTCTCTCTCTCTCTCTCTCTCTCTCTCTCTCTCTCTCTCTCTCCCCTCCCCCCCCCCAACTCCTCCTGCGACATCCCCTTGCACACCCCCCCCCCCCCAACTGCCCATTGCCCACATCTCACTTGCTGCTTGTCTCAGCACATTTTACTAAAGAAATTCAGATACATGTGATAAAAAATCGAAAATAAAACCCCTTTAGTTAAGGCGGCTATCCATAAACACAAATCCAATACGAAACCGATCCGATTCCGAAGGGGGTCCGAAACAGAAAAAACCTGCAAGTCCTTTTCATGTTTGTGTGTTTCCATATGTCCGATGCGATAAACGAATTCGCATCCGGCTCGAACGAAAATGACGCAATTTTGAAGGAAAATTGCATCATCGCATCGGGTTCGGATCGTATTTGTATCGGATTCGTGCTTATAGAAAAGGAGCTTAAGGCTTAACGTGTTTAACCCCTTCACTGCCGGTGGCCGCAGGTTGTGTTTCTGAAACTTTTTCAGTTGAACGCCAAAGAGTCCCAGCCATTCAATGAAAATGGATACAAAATAGACTCAACAAGAGGCCTAGATTCTCATGAGCCCCCGCAACTGCGGGGGCTCATGAGAATCTATGTCTCTTGCAGTTTAACGTATTCGCTGTTTCTTGGCCGTGAAGGGGTTAAGTAATAGTCCAGACAGAATTATACCGTGAATACAAGATATGCATCATGTTTTTCAAGTGGTCCTCATTTAAACACATCTACTTCTTCTTCCGTGTGATTTTGTTCCGATTTTTGATGTGCATGTATTTTAGATTTCCTAATTAGTTGTAGTTCAGCTTCCGTGCTAGTGTTTGCTTACCACAGATATTCACAGAAACGAGAAGTGAACAGAATTAATGAGGACAAAAGGAACTTGAAGTAGTTGGGTGGGTGAAAAATGTAAACGTGTAGTCAAAACCAACTTGGTTCTGTCGTGGCTAGTTAAACCAAACAGCTAAGAGCCGGCCCTAAGCTCCAAAATCACAGACCAACACAAATTGACGGCATCAAATTACAGACATGAATAGAGTGATAGATTTATATGTACGTCAAGGGGGGTGGGGGGTGTGATGCATGTTTGTCATGCGTAGAGTGATCCCCCTTGTCCAAATTTCCTGGGAACTTGTTGACAGATTACTGAGATTACTGACTGCAATAAACCGATGTGATTTTAACGTTGCTTTACGATGAACCAATGCATTTTCTGTTTTGGTTGAGTTTCACTTTACATTGCGAATGGTGAACTAATAATCAACCTTCGATTGTTTTAGGGGGGGGGGGGGGAGGAGGGAGTAGGATTGTATAAGCTGGCAACCTTAAAATAGTTTGCATTCCCGATTTCAGCAGCTGTAGTTTTTCTGTTTGTTTGACAGCGCCCGGTACGAAATACCAATGCTATCCAGACGCAGGTAATACAATATTTGCACCGCCATCTACCCCCCCCCCCCCCCCCCCCCGCATCCCCTGTAGCAAAAGGTCTTTGGGTCCACAGCGGCCGCAAGGGGCTCGCGCACATCCGTGCGTGGGTCCACTGCGGCCGACTTAGGCCCGAGGACCTTTGCTTATTGGGATGGCGTCTGTCGATATCATTTGCAGGTGCCGTTCGCAATCCGCGCATTCCAGCCATCTGTCGACACCTTAAGCCGTTCACAGGTGAATCGTTCAGGTGCGGTCTTACCTCGCACCCTCAAAACCACACTGAAAATACCAGCGGATCAGTTGCATGAGTGATCTTAGTCCTGCACCAGCCACTAAGGAAGGTGTTGCGCTATAGCGGAGCACCTTGCTTAGTGGCTGGCGCAGGACTAAGCTCATTCATGCAACTGACCCCAGTCCTTCTAGAACGGTCATACCTTCCGCTCTCCAAAACGTCACATTCATTCCCTGTTCCCTAATCGTACCTAGCACCCTCAAAACCCCACCCCAAAACTTCTAAGGCAAAACAGTAGAGTTTTTAGGGTGCAAGCCCGTGCCCTTTGCGGAAGTACTCCCCAGATAGACCCACTAGGGGAGTACGTCACAAGTAGACTTCTATGAGATTAGAGTAAGCATCTCATCTGAATAGAAGTGTATTGTTGCGTACTCCCCGCGTGGGTCTATCCGCTGGGGAATACACATGCAAACGATACAGGAAGTATGCAGGTAATGAACGTTGTTCCTTTCGGCACGGGGTGTACTGAGGGAGTGAAAGGGATAAATGAAGGAAAATAAATATATGGGTGTTTTTAGGTTAGGAGGTTTGCAGAGCAAGTCTTAGTAACCTTTTCGTTTTTATTTTTATTTTTTTTTAATTAATTTTTGTTTAGGGTGGGGGTCGGGGGGGGGGGGGGGGGAGTTATGATGTCGAGGGACATGAAAAATGGAAGGAACATGACAGATTTTCAAAAGGGCGCGAGGCAAGAACTGCCCGAATGACAGTGGGTTTGTTAACTAATTAGTTAAATTATTTGACAACTAAGGCAATCTCATGGCAGTTTAACTCAGTCAAGATGCCTCACTTCAACAGCCAAGGATATGTCGTGTAGTGTTTCGCCTGCAACGTTATACGACACTTTCGCAGCTGTTGATGCAGGGCGCCGTCTTGAATGAGTCACATGGCGGGAAGGTGCGAAAGGAAAGACGGCGGGTATTTAGTGTGCGAGACACGAGCTGGGCGGCAGAGCAAGGCGTGGTCACGACGGTGGCGTATCAGTGTGCAGTATTGGCTTCTTGTACATTTGTAGTCACTGTAAAATAACATCTTCTCTTGTGACTACATTAGAAATAATAACTTACGAGGATTCGTTTGTAACGAACGACTAACAACAACGAACGAGAGCTAAATCACAACAGACAAGCAACAAGCATAGGCAGCACTCTAAACATCTCCAAGACTGAGGCATAGATCCGGGCTCACGAGGATCTGTGCCTCAGTCTTAGTGGAGATGTTTAGAGTGTTGTGACTATGCTTTGAGTAGAATCTGGTTATTCCCGTGACTTCGCTCTTGTTGCCGCTGGAAGTTGTTCCCACTAACTGCCCAGGCTACTCATTGAAACACATCGTGCCAACACATTTCAACTGAGTCTCCGCCCCAGCCCGTAGCATCAACATGTAGCGATTCACTATCGAGCGTCTGAGGTCGTCGACACGGACATCCCGGCGGCACGGTAAGCAAAAGGTCGTCGAATCCCGCCACATTCCGGCCTTTTGCTCTGCGGGTCTCTGAGCTTTTTGCTGTAACCTACCGCCGGATTGTCAGTAAATCAGTGGTGCTCACTTTTTTGTTCTCCTCTCCGTCTAGACACGTAATAGTTTCACTGAGTGGCGGGACTAGTGCGCAATGGTGTCACGTGATTGTTTTTTTTTCAGTTTCTTTCTGCAAGCCGGCTGTGGCTGCATCCCAGTACGCAAAAGGCTATCGGGCCGAAGTCGACCGCAGTGGGCCCGTGCACGACTGTGCGCGTGCCCACTGCGGCCGTCTTCAGCCCGACGGACTTTCTTACTGGGAGGCGGGTTGTCTCGGTAGCGGAACCGGCTTCTCATTTGTGCTTATGGTCATGAATTTGCCGTAACAACTTTCTTTAATCCCTCTCAGTGCAACTGAAATGCGCGTCCGTTTGTGTAGCATCCGTTTCTATTTATTGTGCTTTACTTTGAGTTCAGTGTTTGTTTTTCGTGTTTGGTTTTTTTTTTTTTTTTTTTTTTTTTTTTTTTAATATATATATATATTTTCCTGGTGACGTGTTCTTGCTATGTTTAACTCATTCAAGCTGCCCCGCACTAAGAGCGCTGTCGGCGGCCACGCCATACGACACCTCCGCAGCTAGTGATGCGGGGCACTTGAATGAGTTAAGTCGAATCTCGTAGGAGTGTTTCACTCCGTGCGACAATTTCAACGGGCGGTACCTCTAACGTTTCTAATTCAAGGGAAACAGCCACATACTGTGTTGGATGTGTGTGTTTGTGATTGTCTCCCTTCTCCCTTACACTGCGCGAGTCATTTGCTTTCCTCTTCAAAGCTATTTTTTGCTTTTTGTACAGCTTGGTCTTTGTCAACATTTGTTATTTATGCATGCCACATCCTTTCTTTCTTATTTCTACTATAATAATAATAATAATAATAATAATAATAATAATAATAATAATAATAATGACTGTATGCGTAATAATACTTTTTTTCTGATATAAATGCACATAAATATAAGGGTTACAAACGGAAACAATTAATTCGTCATTTTGAGGGTCTTTCAACATTTTAATAATGGCTTCTTCATCATACTTTAGGGGGTGGGGGGTGGGGGTGGGGGGAAGCAAAATGATTAATAACTAGCACCGTCCAGAAACTCTATGGTTTCTTAACTTTTTCCCAGCCAGTGGACGCAGTTGAAGAAATTTTTGTTAACTCATCGCTGAAGCCGAATTCGATTGTTCCAAGGGATACAAAGTGGGGTCGGCAAGAGTTTTATCGTCATACAATATGCGACGGAGGTCAAATCTTATGTGATTACGTCATATCCCGCCTCTTCATCCGGGACGTGACGCGTTTGAAATCCAACATCATCATAGTTCCCCACCAGGTCGTGAGTGGAGACCTATGGGTCTATGTGGTCTGTGATCTTGAACCTTACGGCTTGAACATTCACACGATTTCGTTTATTTATCAGAATCACAGACCAACAAACATGATTTTCGGGGTTTTTACTGTTTTGTTTCTGTGGGTGTTATGGCATATGGCTTTTCACAGGCAAACAGCTCAAAGCATTTTGGTCAACGGTCACACACCACCACACATACAATGATTGATTGATTGATTGATTCATTGATTGATTGATCGATCGATCAACTGATTGAGTGATTGACTGACTAATCAATCGATCGATCGATCTATTGATTTATTGATTGAGTAATTGATTGATAAACAATCAATCAATTACTCAATCAATTTGTTGTTTGTTTGTATATTTATTGTTTGTTTGTTTGTTTTTTCTGTGTTAAACTGAATTACAGACCAGCACACATATACATTTAATTAGTTGTATTAACTCATTCAGCCCGACGGCCGTATTTCCCAAATTTTGGAGGCGTCATCTAATGACTATGCACTAGTTGCAGGAGATGGGTCGACCATGATAATTCAAGGGCAGTGCCAGATTAGCTTGGCGCCGACAGGCGCCAACCTAATCTGGCACTACCCGGCCTTGAATTATCATGGTCGACCCATCTCCCGCTGTAGTGCGTCAGGGCTGAATGGGTTAATTCACTCTTTTTTTAGTTCGTTTGTTCGTTTGTTCGTTCGTCGTTCGTTCCGTCATTCATTCATGTAATGTTGCCTTGGGTTGCAGGTGAACCTGATGTTACTCTCGGCTACCGTGTTCTTCGTCATCCTCACCTTCCCAATCTGTCTCTTCTACGTGGCGGGCGTTCACTGGACAACGCAAGTCGGCTATTCCATCAGTCATTCGATTAAATATCTCTGTCAACAGCTGGCGTTTGTTTTGTGTGACGCTACGCACGCCGTCAACTTTTACCTCTACTTTCTGACAGCCAAGCGCTTCCGGCACCATTTTCTGCGACTCGTTACTTGCCGGATGTGTTCCTGTATCAAGATGCTGTGCAAAAGGTGCGGAGAGTACCGGTCCAGCAGTGGGATTAATAATAATAATTACAGTGAACCTGACGACGAAATGTTGTAGACATGGGTGCGTCAAATAACTGACGTGGGCAAGTTCGTCATAACCAAAAGTTGTCAAGACTGAGCAAGAGATGAGAGAGTACTGGTCCAGCAGTGGAAATAATAACTTAGTGAGGTTACGTTTACGCCGAACGACTCCCGACAATGAACGAGATCAAAGTCATGACGTATAAACAGTGTAGAGAAGAACCCAACGGATTCTTCTCTGCAGTTTACACGATTGGCAGTGTTACGTGGTAGTCGTAGGCAATGTTTTCTGTTGCAGCCTGTGCCCGCTGGCTGTCGGTTTGTGTCGAGGTGATTCCTGCCGGGGTCACCTTGAACGCAAGTGCTGACGCGCAAAGAGAACTGTGTAATGGAACGGAAGAAATCGATACTGTACTTCGTAATAGGTATATCGATTGCTAGACATCTACCGATATCAAAAGCACTATGTCATCTACAGGCCTTGGTAGAGAAACGAGTTTTTCACGATGTATACATACATACATACGATGTAGACATACGTCGTGAAAAACTCGTTTCTCGACCAAAGCCGGTAGATGGCATAGGGCTTTTGATAGTTTCGTCTTTTTTCTGTCTTTGAGATGTGGCTGGTGGGAGCACGTATCAGACTCGGACAGTGAAGTAACATGATACAAATTACGTCACGCCTAACTACGCTAACCGCGCTGTTGAACGTACATTTGGCGGGAAACGGCGTGTGTGTGTGTGTGTGTGTGTGTGTGTGTGTGTGTGTGTGTGTGTGTGTGTGTGTGTGTGTGTGTAGAGACACGAATTTCTCCTGTGTTTGTGTACGTACAGGTCTGAAACGTTAGGAAATGCTTCCTAATAATAATAATAATAATAATACCATTATTATATAGGCGCCTTTTCTCAATTTTGGGGAAATCGACTCAAAGCGCCGCGCCTGAAACCCAACACACACACGAAACAGACACGGATTTACGCCATTTAAGACAAACACAGTACAAGACAAACGAAGGGCCAGTCAGCTACTGAAGTTACAGAGATTTTTGATCGCTTGTATTTGAAATTTGTAAAGTGGCCTGAGACCGGTACCAAAGTGTGGGGGGTGGAAGAACCGGAGTACCCGGATAAAGAACCCCCGACGGTCCGCCCGAATTAACGGTGACACTTACCAGAGGAGAAAAGTCCAACGCCGGAACCCGGTATCGAACCACGCACCTTTGGCATTGGTGGCAGGCACCTTAACCACTGCGCCACGGACCGCCCCATAAGATACTCACAAACCAGATAGTTCCTATAAGATGTATTTCGGAGTACTTTTCAGCATATTTAAATTGGATTACTCATTAAACAGAAAAGTTGCCGTTTATAGAAAGTCAGATGACCCGCGTTTGAGTCCGTAATTTGTGTTAAATTCATTTGAAATTTTGACTTTAGCTAGCTTCAAGAAAGATATTGGATGAGTTTCTTAACCAGCTTTGTACGCATTGAACGTTTTCGTAGAAATTAATTCATCGCAGAACAAAAATGTCGAAAAAAGAATTTTCGATTTCAGACAGTGACGGTGACCCTCAAGCACTAGACACATCAGTGTTATACTCGTTTGCGGAACTGAGGCAAAGCACCAGAAACGTCATTGTTATGCATGAATTACTTACACAAATCTCTCTCTCTCTCTCTCTCTCTCTCTCTCTCTCTCTCTCTCTCTCTCTCTCTCTCTCTCTCTCTCTCTCTCTCTCTAATAAAGATTCATTGTCATTGTCATTGTCATTCTCTCTCTCTCTCTCTCTCTCTCTCCGCCATCTTGACTGTGCGCACCGCGTGTAAGTTTCTCTGCATTCAATTGGATACTGTGCTGGCAAAGTTTACTCTGCAATTATGATTCTTGGCAGACTGTTTGTGCTTAGTGAATTCTCTGATATGGTGTAGTTTCAGGACTGTGAACTTCATATTTCACACTCATTTTCCGAAATTAAGTTACTGCACTGCGCTTGTAGGGAGGCCAGCTTGCCAGCCGGTCGGCCTGGCAGGCGGGAGTCTTGTTACATCCCCCGCGCGAGCATCATGCAGCTTTGACCCAGTTTCTCTGCTCGCCTGGAACAAACCTTAAGTGTGCCGTACTAGCGCTGGGCCAAACAGCCGTGATAAACATGTCGACACACCAAGCGTAAGCTGATTATGGCACCGCCACCATCCTTCCACTATGCGCCCGACAACACGCTCCACAGCGGCTAACTCTAGACTTTCACTGGAAAGAATAACTAAAACAAATGACCCGATACAAGTGACCTTTGAGACTGAGGGCTGGAAGTTACCCCTGTGGAGAAAAGCTCTACATTCTTTCTACGTGGATGTACCTCTGCCCCCTGGTGTCACCCTCCTATGGAGAGACAGGAATCAGCACCACGAGAACCTGACAGTCTCTGCTCCGGTCGATTCGTCTTATCCCCAAGGACTGTTTGAAACAATTATCCAGTTGTTGAATGGGGACCGGAAACTGATCACAGTAACACTGTATTACACCACCGGGACCGGTCTAGCCCAGTAGCGCAGAACTGCTGCCAACTTGGTTGACGAGGAGTTTGAAGCCTTGAGGGACAGTGTTACCAAGATGGCCAGCAGTCTGCTCACCCAACCCACTCCAGCCGACCCTTCACCCTCCCTCGCTAATCCTGTTACGGATGAGTGCCCCCAGGCCGAAGCGACGGACGCATTGAACCCCGAGCAACTCACCGCCACGCGAGATGAACCCGCGCAGCCACCCGTGAGTGACTTGTCACTGGCGGCTCGGGACTCGACTATTTGTATTAGTGACCTCACTCTCATAACTCTGCCAACCGTGACCCCTCCCCGCTCCGGCGACGCGACTGTCAACACGCCTGATCAGGTCACGAAGCGCCCTGATTGTATCACTCCCCTCACCTCTAGTGTCACCAATCCAGCGTGCATGCTCCAGATGCAGAAACAGCTGGAGATTAACTCGGCCACCATCCGCACTCTGACAGCCGCTTTGGAGGAAACACGCAGGGAGCTGTCAGAGCTGAAATCCCGCTGTGCCGCCGATATACGACCTACAGGCGCAGCTCGACACCCACGCCCGAGACAGCGACGTAAAAATAAAAAACTGCTCCAGAGCCACCGACAAATTCGTCACAGAGGCCATCAACTCGTCACTAGAGCCTGTGACGAAGAAACAGCAAGGGCTCGCTGATCGCGTGAACCAGCTGACCTCCTCCAGAGACAGCCATGCTAGTAAGCTCCACGAGATCGAACGGCAGGTAAAGGCGCTAACCCCAGCCGCAGAACTACATGCCAATCCGGCTCCTGCCGCTACTCCCACGGCTCATACTGCGCGTCCCTCAAACAATTCATCACCATCCGTCCATTCGCTGTCTCCTAGCTGTAATGTTCAGCACACACCACACCCTGACATCACAGTGAAAAATATGTTCGCTGTCCTGTCTGAAGGCGGCGAGAAACAGCAGGACTCTGGTGCCGGTATTGGTGCTGGCAAGAAGCAGCACAACTCTGGTGATGATGTCGATGCCGGTGATGCCACCACAGCTAACGCCGCCAAGGACTCCCGTGAATTCAGCCAAGGCCGCTCGAATTCCTCTTCGAGCACCCCGTTGTGCAACCTGCGAGCCCAGACCGTTAAAACTGATGTCGATCGTTTACTTATCGGCGACTCGGTTCTGAAATGGGTTGACGCGCAGAGGATGTCTGTTGACGGAGTAAAGGTACAGAATCTGTCTGTGTCGGGGCTGAGCGTCAGTGAACTCGCTGAGTGGCTCCGTGAACAGCCAACGATGCCACACATTCGCCTGGTGACATTCCACGTCGGCATCAACAGTTGCAGACAGCAGGGCCCCGTCACCAAGCAGGCGTGGATGCACCTCATCCGCCTCCATTCCTCCGTCTTCCCCAAATCCCGTATTCAGGCCTCTTCAATCATGCCCCCGAGAGGTCAAAACCACCCCCTCTTCGCCCCCGCCTCCGAATCTAATGATGCCCTTAGGGAGGCCTGTGATCAGATGAAAATTCTGTTCATCGACAACACCCCCACCACCACCCTCACAGCCAACGGACCCCCAAGGAAAAAGCTGTACCAGGATGGCATTCACCCCAGTCCTGTCGGTGCCATGAAACTAGCCATGAACATCCGCTTTGCGGGTGCTCCACGCCGCCCCCAAAACACACCTGAGGCAGGTGCTCTACGCCGCCCCCACAACACACCTGAGGCAGGTGAAAACCGACAAGTCAGTGGCAGTAGGCAGCCCAGAAACTATCATCGCCAGGACAGCCATCATGACGCTTCTCCCCGGGGCGTCGGTCATTTTCCCAAATATCAAGAACTGGCACGCCGAAACCGATACAACCCCCACACCGGTCCCGGTTCTCTCCACGAACGTGAGCAGGGTCATGGCGGGCCCTTAATGACGTCACACCACGGCCCGGCCCCAGCGCGACCATACAACCACTCGTCTGGCCACGCCCCTTCACATTTCGCTGACCAAGGACACGCCAGGCCGCACATCGCGTCACAAGTGGACTTCCCCAGCATGCCGCAGGCTAGGCAGTGGGTACGCACCCGCCGGTCACCCGTTTGCTGCGCCCGCCACAAGCCCCCGAGGGTGGGAACAATCAGGAATAACGGGCAACCCTAGCCACGATTCAGCCCAGGCCATGCAGATCATCGCCCAACTACTGCTGCCTTTTCTACCGAAGTACTAATTGTCGGCTAATCACTTGTAATGCGTGTGAGCGTTGCTTGTGAGTATCCGATACACTATCCCTTAGCCTTGATAATCGGAAATACTAATTATCGGTTACTCATTTGCAGCGAGCATGAGCGCTGCACGTGACTCTCTGGTAATAATCCAATATCTATACCCCTCATTTGTCTTGATAAAATCCGAAATAGTAATTACTGGTTACTCATACGCGGCGCGCATGCGCGTTGCTTATGACTATCTGATAATTATGTAATGTTAGTGTGCACACGAAGAGACGTTAACCGCGTTACATATGGAAGTTTGAACGGTGCCTTTATCTCATATTACGACTCGACACTTGATTATAGTTTGTGACTATCATCAGACTTTTCCTATCGGAACATTTCATTTTGCCTTTTTATGTCGTTAGTGTGTGTGCACGGTCGTGCCTCTTGACAAGATTAGACTGTTGGCCAGTGGTGACTGTTGCACGGGCTGTGTTGCTAATGACATTGTCCACAGGTTTTGGTGTACAAGTACAAGGCACTATCCATATGATAAAGTCACAGGTCTTACGTGATTGTGACTTAATTATTGAAAAGCGCAACGCGTGACTTAGTTTGTGCGCTGTGCCACATCTATACTAAGAATCAGAGGTCACTTAAAACCTCAGCACTCAAACCGCTGGGCGAGTGGAAAATAGTCTTTTCCGCTGGCTCTGTGGTATAGATTGTGCAGATTCGTTGACATTATCAGCGCAAAACTGGACATTATCTTGTTTGCAGTGAAAACGCGCTATTGCTTTAATTTGTTTTATTGCACTGTCAGTTTATCAAATTATTTTGTGTAGTTCTCTTTGACGGTTCACCTTTACCTATCCGGTTTGCACTGTGTGTATGATTGTTACTTTTGTGTGTGTGTGTTTCTTTTGTGTTGTGAGACAGTTTACATTCTTTTTTGTGTTATAATCTTTTATGCCTGTGCTAGCCTCAATGGCGAAAGCGAGCATAAGGGAATGTACCTTACGTGTAGGCCATCTTAACGTGTTTTATCTTTACAATAAGATACCTGACTTAGCTTGTTTTCTTAACAATCCCACACCGTCACCGTTTCACTTGTTTGGCGTCACTGAGACACGCTTGAGCTCGAACATCAGTGATGAAGCCATTAGTATCCCTAACTTTTCTGTAATCAGAAGAGATCCTTCCTCCCCAGGCCAAACAGGCATTGCCGTCTACATCCACCAGTCTATTCAACACTTAGTCCGTAGACGGCAAGATCTAGAAGCCGCAGATGTTGAGTGCGTGTGGATTGAAGTAAAGCGTCCTTTTTTGGCTCCATCATACGTAGGCTTCTTGTACCGTAACCCGGCGGCTGACTTTAGTTGGTACGACCATTTCACCTGTAACTTAGATAAAGTCTGTAAAGTAAACACCGACATCATTCTAATGGGTGATTTCAATATCAATTTACTGAAACCCCACACCGCGTGGGAAACAACATCTTCCTTGTTTGGGCTGGTGCAGCTGGTGCAGTCACCCACTAGGATTACTGCTGCATCATCCACTCTCATAGACCATATTTATACCAATAACCCTAAATCTGTGACTGACGTTTCTGTTCCCGACTTGAGCATTAGCGATCATTTCCCTGTAGTGTGTAAATGGGCTGCGCAAATTCCAAAGACTAAAAAGAAAGGTCATATCACCGTAACATATCGCTCTTTTAAACATTTTAACCAAAACGCATTTTTACATGATCTTAGTAATGCGTGCTTTGACTCAGTAACCGAGTCCAACGACCCAGAGGTTGCTCTATCTGCATGGTACAGCATTTTCCTTGGGGTACTCAACAATCACGCACCCCTCAGGGAGAGGCGTGTCAAAAGCGCGGTACTACCCCCATGGATTACAAAAGAACTGATGCAGGCCATGGAGTTTAGGAACACCCTCAGGAGAGAAAAGAAGTTTGACGAGTTTAAAAAGCAGCGTAATCGCGTCAAGTATATGTTACGCGAAGCGAAAAAAGTCTTTGTAAGAAATACTATTAAAAACAACAAAGACGGGTCTGCTATTTGGCGCGTCCTGAATTCCCTTACCCGAGGCTCTAGTGCATCCACGGTAATCCCTAGTGATCTATCCGCTGACATGTTTAATAATCACTTCCTGTCTGTTGCTGAAGTTTTTTCAACACAAGGAAGTGTCAATGATAAGTGTTTCGATATTTTAATTAACTACTGCAATCAGAAGACTGTGACTCCTTTTAGCATTCCATCGATTGCAATACATGAAGTAGGTAAATTCATAAGTAGTCTCGCGAACAAGAAGTCATCAGGCCCTGATGACATAAATCCTAAAGTTCTGAAACTATCCCTACCTTACATTGTTGAATCGCTGACATACATTTACAACCTATGTCTCCATCAGTGTGTATTTCCTACACAGCTTAAACTTGCAAAAGTAATTCCACTACCGAAATCCAAGGACAGGGGAAATCTGAATAATTATAGACCGATTTCGTTACTGTCCGTGTTAAGCAAACCTCTCGAGCGACATGTACACAAACATTTGTCTCAGTATTTAGAGACAAATAATATGCTTCATCCCTTCCAGTCTGGGTTTCGTCCGAAGTATTCCTGTCATACAGCGCTAAGCAGACTTGCAGATAAGTGGTTATCTAACGTAAACAATTCGCAACTGACGGGTGTTATTTACCTTGACTTTAAGAAGGTGTTTGACCTGGTTAACCACGACACTCTGATAAGCAAACTTAGTCATTATTTAAAAAACGTCTCAGCAGTTTCCTTCTTTAGTTCATATCTAAAGGGAAGAAAGCAAAAGGTTGTAGTTAATGGATCACACTCTGAAGTGAAGGAGGTTAAGTTTGGAGTACCTCAAGGGTCAGTGTTAGGCCCTCTTCTATTTTGTTTATACATCAACGATCTGCCTCTTCACCTAACGTCAGAATCTGTCGAATGTGACTTGTTTGCTGACGATACGTCAATCCACACGGCAAATAAAAACCTTAATGTGGTTGCAGATGACTTACAACAGAGCCTTGATGAGGTGTCCGCCTGGTGTGAACGTAATTCGATGAGTATCCATCCAGCAAAAACCAAGTCAATGGTAATTGCGACACGCCAAAAACACCAATTAAGCCCCCTTTCACTTGATTTGTCCTTCGAAGGCAATTCTATTGAGCAAGTGTCTGAACACCGCCTCCTTGGAATTATCATAGATGATCAGCTCAAATGGCAGGCACACACACATAAAGTGTGTAAAACTGTTTCAAGAAACATTTTCATGCTGTCCAAACTGAAGCACTTCACTGACTTTGAAACCAGAAAATTATTTTATTATGCACATATTCAGTCCCACATTAATTATGCTTCGACGGTGTGGGATGGCTGCAGAGATGTACATTTAAAAAGACTGAACTCCTTACACAGAAGAGCAGCGAAATTAATTTTACCTGATCCTACTTTGACAACGGATGATAAGATTTACAAAGCGGGACTTCTTTCTCTCAAAAAGCAGTTTGCATTCAACAAAGGTGTTCTCCTTTTTAAGATTCGGAATGACAACACTCCGGAATATCTAACCCAGCTGCTAGTCCGGTCACAGTCCCGCTATGGCGATACAAAAAGCCTATATGTAGTACCCAAAACCAGAATAGACTTATTTAAAACCAGTCTAGCATTCTCGGGGGCGACTTTGTGGAATTCCCTTCCATCCCACACGAAGACCACTCCAACGGTATCATCTTTCAAGAAAAGTCTTTTTGAACATTTATCTTCGCAGCCATAACTATCTTCAAGCGGGCTTTGCTTTCTATACGTAGATATCATTGTTAGTAATGTACCCATTCTACTGCTGTGTATGTATAGTGCTGCTGTGTTGTTGCTCTTTTTTTTTTTTTTTTTTTTCCCTTACCATTGCTCCAACTCCCCCAACACACCGTAGGCGTTCGTCCTATACATGTATTAATGTAATGTAATTGTTGTGTTTGTAGATGTAGCAACGGCAGATTTGAAAAATGACATTGCCTCTGGCATTGTTAATATCTTTACCGTTGTAAAATAAAGATTCATTGATTCATTGATTCTCTCTCTCTCTCTCTCTCTCTCTCTCTCTCTCTCTCTCTCTCTCTCTCTCTCTCTCTCTCTCTCTCTCTCTCTCTCTCTCTCTCTCGACATTTTGATTTAGGAAGACCGCTCATAGAAAGTCGGTTGACCCACATTTGAGTCCGTAATTTTCGTTCTATTCACTGAATTTTCATTATAGCTAACATTGAAATAGAGATTGGATGAGTTCGTAATCCAGCGCTGTACTTCTTCAACCCTTTGATTAATAATTCATTTTTGCAAGTTTTGGATACACTATATATACTCCCATCAAACAGTGAGCCTTGGAAGAGCTTGTGTGGAACAAAACAGTCAGCCCTGGAAGAGGCTGCGTGCCTTTTGGATGAGTGATGTCAAACATCAAATTCGTCACTGCGTACACGGCGTCGTGAGACTAATGATGCCATGACGTGAAGCTTATTGTGTCATTTTGCGGCTCGTGCTATTCTTCTTCAGAATTCCTGTTGCTACACGAGCCCACAGAGCGTACTAATGCTGAGTTGGTATACCTCGCCTTTATCTAGGTTAAACGCACCAGTGGCGCCATTACTGTGATTTTCGCATCTGTCCGGTCACTCGGACTGGTCATGTGCACAAGAACTGCGCGCGCAGGCAGGCCTCTGCAATTGTAGTGTGGTCTCGTACGTTCCCGCGGAAGATTGTGATCGCAGTCGAAAAACGGTTAGTTTCCGGTTTTAGCGTTACCATCCTTGAGCATAAAATGGTCAAGGGTGTACCGCCCTACTGGAAAAAGATGTCTCCGGGGTTAGTTCATTGTCGTCAGAACTTGCGTATTCATGAATCAAGTGCATTGTAATGCACTCGTCTCTTGTACTACGGCTACGACGGTGCTTTCTGGCGCAAAGCGACGCAGATGTCGCAAAATCACAACCATTGAGGGGAAAAACCCTGTTTTTTAAATCTGACAAATCGTGTAATGTTTCGTGGTGCTAGCATAAGGATGCATTATTGCCGGATTGCATATGGGAAAGGGTTTATTCTTTATTCATCTTATTTTTCAGGAATCAAACGTCACGTGATTCTTTCTCCAAGACTGCTCATTACAAGTGTAGAGAGGCACACGCTGTAAACCGATCTGGTGCACAGGACGAACATGGTGCGAAAATAGCAACAATGGCGTCGCTGGTGCACGTCACCTAGGTACAGGGTGAGGTATACCAACTCGGCCGTACTAATGGCGGGAAGTGCCGTGTGTCCGTCGTTATTTGTGTGCGCCAGCATGTGTGTTGATCAGAGATTGACTTAGAGAGGAGGGAAATGGATCAGAAGGATAAGGTTAAAAATATGAACAACTTTGAATGTTCCTAAAAGAAAAACGCATGTGAGCTGCAAACAATACGGCAGACTTTGGGATGAAATCCTCATCTTGTTAAATACGGCAGACTTTGGGATGAAATCCTCATCTTGTTAATGATACGGCAGACTTTGGGATGAAATCCTCATCTTGTTAAATACGGCAGACTTTGGGATGAAATCCTCATCTTGTTAAATACGGCAGACTTTGGGATGAAATCCTCATCTTGTTAAATACGGCAGACTTTGGGATGAAATCCTCATCTTGTTTATGTGAGCCATGTGAAACGTGAGTCATTTTTGTGTTTGACAGATCCAACAGATTGTGTACAAAGTAAGTGTGTATGTGTGTGCTAGTCAGTCTGCAAGTGTGTTTGTACGTGCGTACGTGAGCGTGTTTTAAAGAAAACTGACAACTCAGACGATTAGACTGGAATGTGTTTAGAAAAAGAAATGTTAATGTCTGTCTTGTGTTTGCGTACAGAGGCAAATATTATCAATGGCCGATTCTCCTGTCAATTTGTTCATTGTTCATTTTGTGTATATCATCGATCGTTTCGTTGGGTGAACGAGTGTTGTATTTTGTTGTTTTAGGTTATACATAGTGGTTAAAATACGGACATTTCGTTAAAGTAACTTTATTGTGGTTTTTACGTGCATGTGTAATTCTTTAATTTTCATATTTTACGGGTTGTTGAGAACCTGGCTTGAATGTAAGAGAGGCAACTCCCTCATGTTCAACATCAAGATTGCCTATCTTGAATAAAAGTTGTGTTGTATATGCAAAGAAACCCTTGTACATCAACGAACCCGTTGGCTGTCGGTAACGCTTTTTCGTGGATGTTATTTCGGCCGGAATCACCTCGAAAAAAGCACTCCCGACACCTAAATAGTTACCGTTCTGTACATACGTCTCCGGGGGTATATTATTATATTATTTTGAGCAACATTTTGCTTGATATAGTGCCGATAACAGGCAGATGTGATTACGAGACCTGTATCCAAAAATGTCCGAGTCGTAAGACGAGGACATTTTGATTCGGGTCAAGTAATCACATCTGTCAGTTATCGGCACTATATCAAGCAAAATGTTACTCAAAATAATATAATAATATACCCAATATACTCAATATAATTTATATACCCAGTCCAAAACAAAACAAAACAAAACAAAACAAAACAAAACAAAATATTCAGTTTTGCGGCTGAGTGCGGTGTTCAGACGAAACATGAATGGCAGACGACTGCATATCAGTGTTGACACAGCGCGTAGACAGTTTTTCGTCTGACTATGAAAACATCAGTGCTTTGTTTAACCGGTTGTCGATATCGCCAGCTGACATCTCGTCATTTTCACTAGACAGTCCGAGACTCCCGCGTTTCCTGGCGTCTGTTCTCCGTTCGTGTGTGTGTACAGGATGCAAATTTCGAGCGTTCGTACACACTAAGAAGTATTTCATTACTACTACATATAAAGAGCTTGTTAATGTTGCAGTATAAAAATATTTCGCGTTTCCGTTTTGAAAAATGCACGTATCATGAAGATCGAATCTTCTTGGCGCGCAAGGGATTTTGGGAAGGAAAGTATATCAAGCAAATTCATGAATATTAATTTGCTTGTTATACAATATATCAGTACATGTTTCAGAGGAAAAAGGATTTGGTACATACCAAAATAACTCAATACTAATACTAGTAGTACTAAGGCCGGGTATGTTAGGCTGATGAGAATTTGTACCTCTTTCAGTTGGGGGTTGGGGGATGGGATGTGCTATATAGCCGTGCACATTTTGAACCATTGCCAGTGAAGAGTTAACAAGACATGCCGATAGTAAAGTGTAAAAACGTGACCCACATTTTGTACCCCTTTACTGCCAGTGAACATGTGTAATGCGTCTTGGAAAGCGTTGAAATCAGTTAAATGTTCCGTCCATGTAACACGGATATTCTGAATGAAATACAACAGAGACATAGAACCTCATTAGCACCCTCGGGCCGACGTCGGCCGCAGTGTGCCCGCGCACAACAAGGGTGCGCGGGCCCATTGCGGCCGACGTCTGCCCGAGGAACTTTGCTTAATGGGGCGGGGGCTGATATGGTTCTGTTCCTCTTCCAATAGAGAGGTATCTCTGAGTTGGTGTGCATTTATTTTTCTTACACCCCTACTTCTTTGCCGCCTTTGTGTGATACAACCGTGTTGCGTGAACGGTCAAGTGTGCACAACATTGTCCTGTAGAAAGTCTGGTCAACAAAAAGGTATGGGTACACGCGATATTGAAACTTGACCTACTTTCAGCTCACGAGCAATGACATCATTTCACAGTGACGACTGGCACTCTGGCGTCATGTACTGCGCTATCAGGAACATTTGTCTGGCATCCAAAATATTGACGTCACATTACAAAGTAAATTACCTCAAGACCTTTACCAAGACACAATGGCGGCTGTGTTGTGACTAGGTGTGTGCTTAAGACCAGCTGAAATCGGATTTATGCCAAGAAAAAGGTGAATAAGAAATAGAATCTTACATCGGTGTTTAGACGATACTGAGAATCTCACTCTCGTGGTCTTAAAACCTTATCCTACTCGCTTTCGCTCGTAGGATAAGGTTTTAAAACCATTCGAGTGAAATTCGCAGTATCACCTAAACACCGATGTAAGATTCTATATATTTATTTATTTTATTAAAAAAAAAAATATTTGTCGTGGCAATGAAGGGCACAATGCTTTATTATTAGTTGTTGATATAGTTTTCCGCTTGTCTATGTGTCTATGGATGTCCTTTGTTTCTTTCTATGTTCATCTTCAGATCACTTTATTGTGAGGCACTTGAATATTTCAATGAAATTTATTGTTTATTGCCCTGTGAGTGCAATGTTGTGTTTTAATATTGTTAAATAATATTTTTCATATTCATTAATGTAAATACACATTCTAAATTGGCATCAAACACATTCCAGTCTCTAGAAAGTATTGCTATTTTTGGGCATTTTCTCACTTTTGAGTTTTTAAATATGCTTCTTTGTACGGACTAAAATATGAAGAAAAGAACCCAACGAAGAAAGAAACACGATTATTATTCATATTTTTTAAAACGGACATACAAACAATTATCTAATTTGCTGTTTATCTTTTAATGACGCGAAGATGTACCTTTAAGAGTATTCAAATTAATATTACTAAATATTATTTAATATTAATAAATTGTGTTGTAACTGTCTTTCTTAATCGTGTTTCTTTCTCCGTTGGGTTATTCTCTGCATTTTACCCCCTGTTGAATTATCCTTTTGGTCTAGATTGCGTATCAAAATATGGCCGGGAGATTTAGAAGGCCTTATTTACAGCACGAGGGCAAAAACAAAAGCGGAAACGTGGGTGTACGAGCTAAAAGTACAAAAATTAGACTATATATACTAACGAACGAAATAAATGCGATATCATTGGAATCATCGGCAACACACCAGTGTTTCCCATAATTCTAAAATTGTCGCATTTTTGTTGCTCGTCAATGTAGACGAGAGGATAATTGTGAAAGAGACATGTTACTTACTGGTATGCATCTTATTGTCAGACTTCATTGTAAAATTATAACTGAAGGTTTGCGCTCCTCTCTTTAAATGTAGGTATCCACGCATTTCATTAATAGAGCTATACGGCTTAAATAGCTTATATACTGACGAGCAAAATAAATGTGACATTTTGGGAATTATCGGAAACACTAAATGTTTCCGATGATTCCAAAAATGTCGCATTTGTTTTGTTCGTCAGTACTTTAGTAACTCGTTTGCAAAGAAATGTCTATATAGAGAGCCATAGAGTCACTGAGAGTCCGAAATAGCTCAGGCGGATAAGCGTCGGAGCGAAAGAGAGCGATGAAAATCGCCGGGTCGTGTGTTTGAGTCCCCGTCCCGGCCCCGGTAGCTGGACTCGCAATCCAGGGAAAAAGACGTTCAATAGCATGTGCGTTGAAAGGTCCGGGTTAATCAAAGTGGCACAGTTACAGTGTGCCTGAATTGATCGGTGTTCAGGTCGTACTCCATAGGCAATAACCCTCCCGTCAGGGACGTCCACTATCACTTCGGTGCCGTGGATGTGACACCCCGAACTCACCCTAACATTGGCCGTGACGTGTCAAGGGTAATGACTGATCAGCTTGGCGCCTACAGGCGCCAAGCTGATCAGGCACTATCCTTGACATATCAGTCGATCCATCTCCCGCAGTTGGCACTTAGTGTGAAAGAGACAAGAACTTTATTTTTAAAATCGTCTTTTCAGGTTTTGATTGCCAGAAAATCTTCGACGACATGTTTCACATTAAAACATGAAATGATATTTGGAAATGTTCATCACCTGTTGATGTGTTGAATGTCCGTCTGAAATAAATGATAAATACCTTCTGATGTTGTCTTCTGTATTGCTATGTTTCAATGGCCGGAAATTCTTTGTCAGTGTTTGCGTCTGATCGTTCTAGAATTTTAATTCTTAAACTCCCAGAACTAAATGACTTCCATTCGTTCGAATGGAAGTCATTTAGTTCTGAGAGTTTAAAAGCTAAGTCTTCCTGATCTGCGCACGGATACAATCGAAGCCTGCAAGAGGGATAAATCCTTAGGATCCTGGGCTCATGAAGATATATGCATCTTGCAGTTTGATGGTGTTCAAGCATTTGAGGGGTAAGCCTCCGTATGCGTACATCAGATGACGAATAAATAAACTATTACAGAAAGGTCGTACCGTCAATGTTAGCTGTTGTTATTTTAGTGAAGAGAGTGGGGCTGCAGACCTCCAGCAAACACGATGCACAGCAGAGTCAGGATCCTTTTCATTTACACAGGCTATTTTATTTTACACTTTGGAAACGTTTTCTGAACAAACAGCTTACACACCAATAGAAGAAATGTCAACCGTGTTAGATCAAGGTATAACATGATAAGCTTACAATGAGCTTTGTTTCTCAGTGAGCAACAGCATGGGTTTGAAAACATGATCGAGATGCATTCCTATGGCTTGCTCTTCTATGGGTTATATCATTTTTTTAATAATGTGTGAGATGGTCTTTGATTCTGGACATTCTAGCCAAAAGCCGTAAGACATCTCAGACCAGCACACATTTTACTGAAGATCAGCGCGGTTTTCGTAAGGTGTAATATTCAGCAGTGTTCACGAATTGTTTAGGGGCCAGTTGCATGAGTGAGGGTAGTCCTGCACCAGCAACTAAGCAAGGCGCTCCGCTATAGCGGAGCAAGCAGCAAGCAGCCTCTGGGTCGTGTTCCGCCATACCGCGGTACGGATTGTTTTCTGTGTACCAGTACACTCAGTAATATATGGACGTCTTTCCGGAAACAGCCGACTATCAGAAAGATTAATTCCTTACCGTAATTATCCATGAATGATGGCAGACATAACAGACAATCCACCAAAGCGGCATTAAGAAGACACATTAACCCTTTGGATTTTGGTGGCGATTTTAGTCGCGATAATTCCTGTAAGAATCGTCGCGACTAAAACCACCTACCGTCACCCACAGGGTTAACTGAAGAAAAGTGAAATGGAAGCATCAGCATGTAAGCAATGTATGATTAGGGTTCGGCTTTCAGGAGGCATATCAGAAAATACCACCCATGTTGAAGGCACCACCCTGCTGTTGACAGCAAAGCTCTATACGTTTTCATAATAATAGTTCATCTAGTCGTTCTGTGCTGTCGGCCGACTCGGACGAAAGCCGTTTTGTACAAAGTACATGTGCAGACGCGGAATACCGGTATGGTACACAGCACTATTCTCGAATACCTCCATGAGTCGGAAGACAAATTAAAGAAAGGATAGCGGGTTATGGATTTTGGTAATGCAGCAAAGAAGTTCATGTCTAGATGAAATCAGTGAGGAGAAACGCGGAATCCAGCAAATACTGTAGACCATAGCCCCCATACCATGCTGCCATGAGTTGCTTGCACAGAAATGACATCACCTTTGTTGAGGTAGGCACCGATTACCATGGTTCCGTGCTCATGAGGACTGTATCCGGCCTCCGCCACACCAATCACGTCATTTCCCTTCTTTATGACCATGATGATGGTGTCTTCGTCGGACGCATGCCGCTGCATAGCCAGAGAAAATATATAAGTCCCCGCAGCAGGAGCGGTGAAAATACCGGTGTTGCTGTTGTAGCCGTTTCCGACGTTATGATCCACTTGATCAAACACAACAGGCTGGTTCAGCCCGAGCCCTTTGACGTCCCAGTTGGAGAAACGAACCATGAACCAGACGATGTTTTCCAGGTCAGATATTCTGGTATTCACGGTAGTAAGCTGTGCAGTCAAAGCCGCGAACTGAGACTTCAGATCCATCAGCTCTTGCGCTTGTTGGCTGATGACAGCCTGAAATGGCATGTCGTCATCTGCACGGCGTGTGCGTGATACTAGCTTGGCCTTTTTCCTGGCAAGCTCCTCGGTGTTTCCAACAGCAAGGGCCAGGAAACAGGCGACCAACACTAGCAGGAGTCTGTCATCCATAGCGTATTTAAGTTCTTCAAATTCTTACGGGTCTGCTCACTCTGCACGAATGCCTGGAGTTGCTGAGCACGAAAATATAATACACGTGGAAATCGCTGATCAAGAATATCTTCAGTTATCCTCACGCGTTTCTTGAAATGAGCTTCCTCAAACTGGAAGCACTGGAAGATTATAATTATAGTGTTTCATGTTCACTGACGGCTCTAGATATACTGACAGTTATGTCATCGGGATACAGATGTTGCAAAAGGGAGGGAAGGGCGGGAGAAAAGGACGGGAGGGAAGGACGGAAGGGAAGGACGGGAGGGAAGGACGAGAGGGAACGGCGGAGGAGGGGGGGGGGGGCCCTACAAACTCAACCAGTGGAAAATGTGCATGAAAAAGAAAACTTTGCCAATCCAGTCTCCCTGCCCCCTCTCCCTCTCTGCCCCGTCCCAATGACTTATCCGAACAAGCCCCACTTCATCAGATTAACTCCTTCACTGCCTAAAAAAGTAATCACGATCGAACTGCAAGAGGTACAGATCTTCATGAGCCCCCTTGACAGCGGGGACTCATGAGGGTCTACGCCTCTTGCTGAGACTACTTTGTATCCATGGTCCTTGGACGTTTGTGGCTTTTGGTGGTTGAATGAACATAGATTTAAGAAAAATAAGAGTCCAGTGGCAGGGAAGGGGTTAAGGAATCGTGTCCTCTCGTTGGATAGCTTGTATGCAGCTACAGAAACTCTCAGATTGTTGAATTTGTCCGAAATAGCAAACTTTGCCATTAAACTTTAATTTGCGTCCATCTCACAGCGAGTCCACAGTATAACAGTACCAGGTGGTGTCTGACGACAAATATTGTTGTACACGTTGCAGTTCATGATCCATTTGACAGCATTTCGGCGTTTTCATTCTTGTTTAAATCAGCAGTCAGGTGCTCACGAGCCCCCGCAGTTTAAATCAGCAGTCAGGTGCTCACGAGCCCCCGCAGTTTAAATCAGCAGTCAGGTGCTCATGAGCCCCCGCAGTTTAAATCAGCAGTCAGGTGCTCATGAGCCCCCGCAGTTTAAATCAGCAGTCAGGTGCTCATGAGCCCCCGCAGTTAACTGCGGGGGCTCATGAGCACCTGACTGCTGATTTAAACAAGAACGAAAACGCCAAAATGCTGTCATGTGGATTTATACCTTTTGCAGCCGGGTGGTGTTTAAATTTTCTCGGCACTGAAAGGGTTGGTGCTAGCACATATATTACTGCAAGAGCCAAACTGCTTTTGTGGTTAATCATCTGAAAAGCATTGTATAGGCACCAAGCTAATCAGGCACTAACCTTGACATATCCGCAGCACAGCCGATCCATCTTTCGCAGTTGGAATTGAGACGTAAATAGACAAGAATTTTTTTAAAGCTGTCCTTTCAGTTTTAATTGAAAAACAATCTTGTACGACATGTTTCACATTAAAACATGAAATGATATTTGAAAATGTTCATCAGCTGTTCATGTTTTGTTCGTCTGCCTGGAATAAATGGCAAATACACGAAGTCATCAGACCTTGTGCTGCTGTCCTTAATGATACTGTGTAGGCAACAGCAAATAGCATCCTGGCATACACAGAGATCATGCAGTGTTATTACATAGGTCGTAAACACAATCGACTCATGAGAGAGAGAGACAATGACAATGACAATGATTCTTTATTTTACAACGGTGAAAGTTTTGGTGAAACCATTTTTCGAACTTGCCGTTGCTAATCTACTTTACATATAATGCACAAATCACAAAAAATACTATCATTAAATAGGGAAAAACTAAATATATAACTAATAAAAATTGAAATATAAAGTTTTAAAAAAAGAAATCATTGAAAAAGTGGAAATAAACATAACAAATCTCACACATACACACAATTATAAAGGTATAAATCTTCATACATACATTCATAAACACAAGCACAAGCACAAAACACACACACACACACACACACACACACACACACACACACACACACACACACACACACACACACACACACACACAATACATGCAGCATTAGCATCTTGTATTAACTGAAGATATAACTGAATTGAAGAGTTAGAAAGGGGAAAATCGTACACTGCAAGTGCAGGTTGCTGTGAAAATCTTACGATGCTGAGGTGAGGTACTTAAAGAGAGCGGTTTTAAAAGACGAAAGCGTTGTTGATGTTGTAACATGTTTGGGCAATGTGTTCCACATGCTAGCACCTGAGAACGCTAAACTAGTCTTATAGAGATCGATTCTAGGTCGTGGCACAGTAATGGACTGCCTTGATCTGGAGTATGTTGATGCCGGGAGGGAAAACATTTTTTTTATATACTCGGGGAGTCTGTTATTCAATACTTTGAACATCGTTATTCCCTTATTGTATAATAAATGTTTTTTCAAGGGGAGAATTTCTAAGGTTTTCAGTTTATTATCCGTTGTTGAGTTAGGGTTTGAAAGGATAAGCTTCGCGGCTCTACGATGAAGAGAGTTCAGTCTCTTTAACTGGACCTCGCTTGCGCCATCCCACACCGTAGAAGCATAATCTATATGTGACCTGATGTGGGCGTTGAAGAACAGTTTTCGTGTTTCTACATTAGCTATATGTTTTAACTTGGATAAAATAAACAGTTTCTTTGATATTGTCTTACATATATTACTAAGATGGCATTGCCATTTAAACTGGTTATCTACAGTAACGCCGAGAAGACGATGTTCCGTTACCTGGCTGATAGATTTGCCTTGAAGGGACAAGCTGAGTGAGAGAGTGCCGAGCTGGTGCTTTTGGCGGGTACTTACAACCATACATTCAGTCTTTGCAGGGTTTAAGATCATGGAATTGTTACTGCACCAGCTGTTAATGTCCTGTAATGTGTTTTGTAGGCGCGTGTCAATTACTGACAAATCTTTATCGGGAGTGTGTATCGCAGCATCATCAGCGAACATATCGCATGCAACACTATCATCACTAATTGTGAGTGGAAGGTCGTTAATGAACAAACAGAATAAAAGAGGGCCTAAAATAGAGCCCTGGGGCACGCCATGCTTTACTTTGCAGTGACTAGAATATGTACCATTAAGGAGAACTTTTTGTCTTCTGTTTTCTAGGTAGGATTTGAAAAACCCGGCTGCGCTTTTAGTATATAAGGATATTTTCTTTATAAGTATGTCATGGTTCACCATGTCAAAGGCTTTCCGGAAGTCTAAGAAAACTACACTACAGAGAGAGAGAGAGAGAGAGAGAGAGAGAGAGAGAGAGAGAGAGAGAGAGAGAGAGAGAGAGAGAGAGAGAGAGAGAGAGAGAGAGAGAGAGAGAGAGAGAGAGAGAGATGATGATGATGATGATGAAACTTTATTTATCAACGGTAAAAAGTTTTGACAGAAACAAATCCTCATTTTACAAACTTGCCGTTGCTAACATCTACAACATAAAATAGGTTAAATAATAATAATAACACAAAATAATAGTAACAGTACACTCAACATTCGTCTTATAACACACACACACACACACACACACACACACACACACACACACACGCACACACTATACATGTATTACATGAAAGTATTAACCATCAGGGTTGGTTTGTTTAAATAAATACCCAGTGATGTTATGTTTGGCTCATCAGGTAATCGAAAAGTTTCGTTTTAAAGATTCCAAGCGAGGCTATAGTCTTCAAATGTACAGGAATAGTGTTCCATACAAACAGTCCAGAAAATGATAAACTAGTTTTAAAGAGGTCAATTTTAGGCAGTGGTAGGGGTAAAGTATTGTTACTTGAGGTCCGTTCGCGTTCTTGCTGTGGCATAAATTTGGTGGTTAGATAATGCGGTGTCATGTTATTTAATATCTTGTGCATGAGGATGCATTTGTTGAAATTAAGTTGTTGACGCAGGCCGAGAATGTTTAGATGTCTAAATTTGTCTGTGGTAGGAATGGGCCGCGTATCTATCATTTTTTCAGCTCTTTTATATATATATAGTTTAACCTGTCCATGTGAACATCACTACAACCGTCCCACTCTGTGGAGACATAGCATAATCAACGTGAGACTTGATATGGGCATGAAAAAACAGTTTACGAGTATGTGTATCCGTTACTTGTCTAAGCTGGGACAACAGGAAAGTGTTTTTAGCAATGGTTTTACAGACTGTATTTATATGCGTCTCCCAACATAGTTGTTCGTCAACGTGTATTCCCAAGACTTTACGCTCTGTGACTTGTTCTATCGGTTTAGCGTTCAGTTGTAAATGTAACGGCTGTGGTCGGCGTTGGTGTTTTTGTCGTGTAGTGATTAAAATACTCTTTGTTTTTCCTGGATGAAGAGCCATATGATTCTCTCTACACCAGTCGGAAACCTCGCTGAGACTACTTTGTAAGCTAAGGTTAATGTCAGCTTTTTTTAAAACCCGAAACATGGAGGCTCGTTTCGTCAGCAAACTGGTTGCAGTTGACATCAGTGTTAGTAATATGCAAAGGCAACTCATTAATGCATATTAAAAATAGAAGAGGTCCCAAGATCGACCCCTGGGGGACACCGTAGTTAACTTGTCCTTGTTTAGAGTAGTTCCATGGGTATATAACTGTTGTTTTCTGTCTTATAGGTATGATCTAAAGAATGCTATGGCAGTTTCACTTATATGGTATGCTGCTAGCTTCTTTAAGAGAATGTCATGGTCGATAAGATTAAATGCTTTTTGTATGTCTAAGAAAACAGCTCCAGACATAAGGTTTTTATTTATTGATTCCAGACAGCTGTCTACAATGTGTGTCAGTGCTGACTGACATGAGTGTTTCGGTCTAAAGCCGGACTGATAAATATTTAATTATGAACTTGCCCTTTTTTAGAAAATCGAGGAGGTATTTTTTAATGTGTTTTTCAAGGGGCTTCGACAGGTCCGAAAAAAGTGAGATAGGACGGCAGTTATTGACATCTTCAAGATCTTTTGATTTAGGGATTGGAATTATCTTGGCCTCTTTGAAAATAGTTGGAAACGTGCTGTGTTTTATACAGAAGTTAACGATATAAGTGAGTGCCTCTACCGTATATGGTAGTGACATTTTCAGAATTTTGTTGTCGATACTATCCATCCCGGTGGACTTTTTGTTCGGCATGCTAGAAATAAATTTGTCGACTTCAGCGACGGTAATATCAGGAATGATGAATGTCTGCAGTATTTTTTTTTTGGCCTCACAGTATTTTTCCAGTACACTAGGAACTTGGTACTCTGCGTTACTACTTGCAGCGGACTGAGCAAGTGTTTCAAATATCGATAGGAAGTGCTTATTTAATATATCAGCTGACACATGGGATGGTAACTTCGTTATAACGTTCAGGGCTTTCCAAACTGATGCTGTATCTTTTTTGTCCCTAATCATTTCCTGGAAGAACAGGGGTTTTTTACGCTCTCACTAGGTATTTAACACGATTTCGTTGTTTCTGATATTCATCAAACTGTTTTTCTTTCTTAAGTTTGTCTCTAAATGACATGGCCTGTTTGATATCTACTGTTAAGCAGGGTGGCAGGGTAGAGTGCTTAACTCGTTTTTCTCCTATGGGCGCATGCTTATTTAGGACCCCAAGGAATATATCCATCCAGTACGACAGGGTACTGTCAGAAGAAGTGTGGTTATACACGTCACTGAAAGGAGTAATGCGCAGATCCCGCAGAAAGTCGCCGTTATTTTTTTTAAAAATATATATTCTTTTTGAAAGAACGATATTTAATTGTTTTATGTCTCTTTTTGTTCTCTTTGTCTAGTTTCATGGAGACTGTGCAACATACTGGGTTATGGTCACTGACAGCTAAGTAGGGAACATGTACATTTGATATTTTATCATCATTTGTCACATAAATATGATCAATCAGGGTTGAAGATGTACATGTGGTTCTAGTGGGGGTTTTAACTAATTGTTCTAAACCGAATAGTGCTGTTGTTGACGCCCATGCAGCATTGGACCCTTTAGATTTAGAAAGAACAATATTAAAATTGCCCAAAAGAACAACGTCAGCTTTATTTTGATTTACGCTATCCATCATTGCTACGAAGTCATCATACCAGTCCCAGCTGGCTGCGGGATTTCTATAAATAAAGCCAATGACGACGGGGGGGTCATCATACCAGTCCCAGCTGGCTGCAGGATTTCTATAAATAAAGCCAATGAGGACGGGGGGTGATTTAGATGTTTTCACTTCTACCCACAAGCTTTCCACTTGAGCTGACTCTAAGTCTTATCGCCGTTTGACGTTACAAAGTATTGAATTACGTATATATACTGCTAGTCCAGTGTGTTGAGGGCTTGAGGCATCTCTGCGGTGTACTGGAAAGTTTGGGACAGCAATGGAGTTATCTCTTATTGAACTTTTAAGCGGCCTTGACTCGGACACACCAAAAATATGAAAATGTATGGGCGTGTTTATGAACACAGATAAATCGGGCACCCTGTTAACTAGATGGTATATGTTAAGATGACCAATTCTCAGTTCGTCTGTTCGTTTTGGAACAGTATTTAGATTACGATTTGCATGTCGGTAAAAACGCAAATGTAGCGAAATACAAATATGGTCACAAAAAATAATCCCATAAAATAAAATAAATATCAACTAATATCAATATCTATAGAATGCTTTTTAAAAAGCTCAATAAAGCAATACACAGCGGAGAATCACAATGTTTATCACGCGCTTAGTCTGAGTTCAGCAGAATGTTTACGGTTTTCTTGCTTGGTTATGTCAACAAAAAATAACAAAGTCAGCAACTGTAAAAGAAAACAAATGAAAAATAACTTGTCAAGGAACTATGCACGTTCACCTGCGACAAAGTTCATAATACACAAGGCTATTTTGACGACTTAAAAATAAGAAGAAAGAAAAACAAGAACAAATTTAAAGTCTAAAAAAATGGTGCAACAATAATAATTTTAAAATCGCTAAGTGAAAATAAAGTATATTTAAATCGGGAAATGCTAATAGCAGATTGGGAATTACTGTCAATAATTGGTCCACAAAACGCGCACAGTGGAACTTTATCAAAGAAGAAAAAACTGATGCAAATCACGACTCAAACACACGCTGTCAAAATGAGAAAGGCGTGTCATTCATACATTGTCGAAATGGCTATCACCTATGGACGCGTGTCCTAATTTCGGCGCGTGGCCTGAAGTTTTGAAGCAGTGAAAACAAGGCGGCACAGTCACTCTCACTAAGCTGCGGCACTTCAGGGGGTGGGGGCGGCGGGGGGTAGGGGAAAGTTGGGGGGTTGGGGTAGGGGTACACAGTTCGACCGCCTGCCATGTAGGAAGGGGCGCCCATGAGAGAGAGAGAGAGAGAGAGAGAGAGAGAGAGAGAGAGAGAGAGAGAGAGAGAGAGAGAGAGAGAGAGAGAGAGAGAGAGAGAGAGAGAGAGAGAGAGAGAGAGAGAGAGAGAGAGAGAGAGAGAGCAATTTAACTCCTTGCAGACTGCCTTTGTAAAATCTTTGTAAAACGAGCGTCAAATAATCCCATCAGTCCAAGGGATGCAAACTGGTGACAGACGCATAGAATAAGATCCTCAAAACCCCCCACAGTTTCGGTGGCTCATGCAGGTGGATTGTGTTCATTTTTTTTCTCGGCATTGAAGGGGTGAAGGGGATCACCTTCACAAGAAGACAAAACAATATGCAAACTGTGTATAATATGGTGTTAACCCCTTTGATCATGTAGCCACTGGTGCTGTAAACAGTGCCGAAAAAGTGGGTTAACCCCTTCCCTGCCAACGTACGCACATTGTGTTTATGATTATGTGTTCACTGAACGACCAAAAATGAGAACTGTCCAAAAAACATGGACACAAAGTGGTCTTAGCAAGAGGCATAGATCCTCATGAGCCACCGCAGTCGGCAGTGAAAGGATTAATGATGACTCTGTCTGAAGTTGTCGCGTTGAATACAGAGTAAAAACCGCTACCACTGCACTGCTGCACTCTGTCTCTGTGTTTGCCATTGACATCAGTTGGTGCAAACCGATAATGGAACAACTCAGGTGCCCAGAACTTAGTGAGGCGAGATGCGGAGTCCGGAGAACGTGGTCCACCACGATCCATATACCATGGTCCCTTTAATCGGCTGAACGGAAATGACGTCACCTTAGTTAAGATGGATGCTGAAGACCGTGTTCATAGGGACTAAAACCCGCCTGTGTGTAACCGATAGTGTCAGTTCCTCTCTTGATGGCCAGGATCATCGACTCCTCATCAGTTATGTGTCGCTGCAAAGTCATAGAGCGAAAACGTAAGCGCCTGCGAGAGGAACCGTAAAAATACCGGTAGCACTGTTATAACCGTGCCCGCGAGTTCTCGCGAGTGTTTACTTAGCTCGGCTTGGAAAGGCACATCGTCATCTGCACGACGTCTGCGCCATTCGAGAGCATTGTTTGTGCAAGTGTAAAAACTGTGTTAGCCTGACTCATCACTGATACCGACAGATAATTCAAGGGTAGTGCCAGATTAGCTTGGCGCCTGAAGGCGCCAAGCTAATCTGGCACTACCCTTGAATTACCATGGAAACACACAATCAGACGTACAGCAAGACTGGTGTTCATCTCTTGTTCTTGCCTGCAGATCTCCTGATCCGATCGGACAGCCGATGTCTGTAGACGCTTCACTCACGGAGTGATTGTGTCCTGTTCAGTGTAAACTACTGTATAAACCTTAGCCCTTTGTCTGTTGGCAGTGTCTTTTGTCGATGTGACTCCTGCACGAATCACCTCGATTAACCCCTTCGCTGGCAGCGGATGTATATCTTGTTTCTGAAATCTTTATTTATTCTACGACTAAAAGCCACAACCGTCCAAGAAACATGGACACAATTTGGTCTTAGCAAGAGGCATAGATCCTCATGATCCCCGCAACTGCGGGGCATATGAGGATCTATGCCTATTGTAGTTGAATTATGTTCACTTTTTCTCGACAGTAGAGGTTAAGCCCTTCACGAATTGTGCATTTGAAACGACTACACCGGCACTGACCGACATTCGTGTGTTAATCACTGAGGTAAATGTGACCAGAAAATAGGCGTATTAAGAGCACAGGACTTGGATATATATCCTCATAAGCCCCCGCAACTGCGGGGACTCATGAGGGTTTATGTCTCTTGCAACTGTTACATAGCGTTCGCGGCCTGGGCCCGGCAGTTGATGAGTTTAAAAAAAAACCGTACCAAAACATTCTAAAAGCAGTTAATTAGCTGGAGTATACAAGATCACAGAGCAGCACATATACAACGTGTGCAACGTGTGGATGGCCACAGAGGCATTCAGAGTGATGTGTTTATTTGAGAGATCCAACTTTGACATTAAACATTAATTTGAATCTCTCACACTGCGCGTCCCTATTCTGGAGTTTGTACGACGCAGCCTAGCACCGCGTTAGACACTTTTCAATCAAAACCCCATTAAACAACATTTCACCGTTTACATTATTTCATTCCGGAACCAGACCCACACGCATGTGCTTTTAAGGCCGTTTTAACCCTTTAGCTGTCGTTAGCTTTTTTGTCGATGCGATTCCTGCAGGACGCAAAGGGTTAACTCACTTGCGGAGTCGTGTGGGTCTCGATCGGATACGTGGCAAACTAACTCAGCTGCGATGCTGCCACAGCCACAGCCACTGTATACATCCGGCCTTCAATGACCCTTAAGGTCCAAAGTTACGGACCATCACACACATATATCTTGAAGGTTTCGTTATCTACACCGCTTAACAGTTATCCTGTGTGTATTGGTCTGTGATTTTGGACTAAAGGCCATCAGCATTAAGGTCAGAAGTCACAGACCAGTATCTACGTCTGTGGCTTCATCAGTGGCCACACATTCATGGGCTATGTCAACACAACACACAAAGGCCATCGGGCCGAAGTCGGCCGCAGCGGGCCCGCGCACGAATGTGGATGACAATAACACGAATGTGCGCGGGCCCACTGCGGCCGACATCGGCCCGATAGCCTTTTGCATACTGCGAACTCTGTCCCTATAATAGTACCAAACCAGCAAGGAGCTTTCTACGCGTGGCTGTGTTCCGACGACCACAAGGCAGAAACCATGTGCTATTTAGCGCCAGCTGTTCGGGCTGTTTCCGTCATGGCAATGCTCTGCAGCTGTCAAGTCCCGCTGAGCGATGCCGACGAGAGCCATGCGGACCGCAAGAGGCGGTCTGATGACACGAATCCCTTAGAAGCTGTGGTCAACCAGCTCTCACAAGAACTTCTACAGATGAAAGCACAATTTGCTGCTCTGAACGCCCGAACTTCAGACCAGGAAAAGGTCGTCTGCTTCACGGTTCGTCTGTCAAATGTGGATGTGACCGGTCTAGGCTTGGGCCAGATTCTGAGATTCGACGACGTGGCTTACAAGGTTGGTAAGGGCTACGACAAAAACACTGGCGGCGGTTTTCACGGCACCAGCTGCAGGGACTTACGTTTTCTCCTTGAATCTGCAAAGACACGGATCGGATGAGGACTCCATCATTCTGCACTTAAAAAAGGGAGGCGATCTGATTGGTCAAGCGGAGGCGGGTTACAGTCCCTACGAACATGGCGCCATGCTGATCACAACCCATCTTGATAGCGGGGATACCGTGTCAGTGCAGGTCGTTCATGGCACGACCGTCTTTGGAGGGTTCCCAACCACATTCTCCGGCTTTCGTATCTCAACATGAAAACCAGTGCCAAGAAGAACGTGTGTATGTGTGTAGGTCTGCGATTTTGGGCGCAACATACGTATGTGACTAGAAAAGCTCTTTCGTATTTAGTGAGGAATGACATGGATGAGGATCCTTTAACCCTTTGAGTGTCGGCAGCGGTTTTAGTCGCGATGATTCTTGCAGGAATCATCGCGACTAAAACGGCTACCGACACCCAAAGGGTTAATAACACATAGCGAACGACTAAAGTTCACACCGGTCGGTTTTGTTAGAGAACCTAAAAGGGTAAGAACCATAAAGAACCGGTAAACAACCGCTGAGTTTCTGAGCTCGTGGCTCGTGGCAGTTGCACACAAAATAACATAATGGTCTGTTGTAAACAGAGAACATCCAAAAGAAGAAAGAAACACGTTTCGAAAAGATGGCTACAACAAGACAATAATACTTGTGTTGTAACCGTCTTTCCTAAGCGTGTTTATTTCTTCTCTGCATATTATACGCTTGGCACTCACCTTGTTGGTCTGGATTTCTTGTTGTAAACAGTTTTAGTATGGTTTGGAGACGCGTAAATCATTGGACTAGTATCTTTAAGAGACAATTTTATTTTTAGCAGCTGCCCCACCTTTGTTTTAAACTTTGACCTGTCTTCGCAGAGATATAGTAGAGGTTAATTGAGTTTAATGACAAAGTGGATGCATTGAGTAACAATAATACGTCTCTTGGGCATCACCAACTCTTTTGAAATGTGAAATGAGTCAAACACGATGTTTCGGTTAACTGGGAACCAAAGAATTTCAACGTTATTGTTAAAACTGTGTGCTGGTCTGTAACTTTGGACTTTATGGCCTTATGCCGTAAGGTCCAAAGTTACAAACTAACACTATTTTATGTGACTCCTATTTAGTATTTAAAACTGTTCATACAGCTATAGTGAGACGATGAAGCTACATTGAAATTTAGACCTTTTTCTCGTGCATTATTCTAGCATTGCACTAGTAGTGATATCTCCGCTGCATTCTAGATACTAGATGTTGGACAGTGCTGCCGTGGCAGTGTGACCATTCACCAACTTGAACATTCCACAGTCAAAGACTGCACTCTTCAAAAGCCTTTAGTGACGATTCAAGCCGAACTTTATTTTATTCTACATTCATGTTTAGAAGACTTCATTTATCCGACTGTCAGGGTTTACTGGCTTATCACGGAACTTTGCTACATACTGTATTTTTCTTATTCAAAAACCACCGCCAGGTCGAGCTGTTTAAAGTATTTGATGGCAAATTCACGACAAAAAAAAAAAAACAACTTGAGTGATTAGACGCTGTGCGTTTTGCGACCAACTGAAGTGTCTGGAGTGACATTAACGCTGGTGATTTCGCTTGTTTTTAATTGCCGTTCAACTCTGGATTTTCCTAGATTTTAAGTGTGGCCTGCCGCAAACCACTACCGCTTGAAGTCACGCAGAACCTTTTCACGCCCCACAAGGAGCCCGGTTCTTTGGTAGAGGAAGAAGGATGGACAGCAGACTTCTATTCTGTTTCGTGGCCTGTGTCCAGGTCTTGCAACCGTGTGAGAGTGCCCTCGACGTGGTTAACGCCCTTGCGCATACAGACACAAGTACTGTAAGTGCCGGTAGCCGCATGCACACGAGGGTTGACAACCAGAGGACTGTTCTCGCCTCACGCAGACGACGTGCTGATGACGATCTTCCATTCCTTGCTGTGGTTAGCCAGCACTCGCAAGAGCTCGTGGACATCAAGGCGCAGTTAGCCGCCCTGGCAGAGGAACTGAACACCGTCAAAGCCCGGGCCACGAACCTGGAACAAGTCATCAGCTTTACGGTGCGTTTCTCTAAAGGGAACATCACTGGACTGGCGCTAAACCGACCCGTCATTTTCGACCAAGTGGCTTATAACGTTGGGAGCGGGTACAACAGTGCTACGGGCATTTTTACTGCTCCAGCTTCAGGCACCTATGTTTTTGCGTTATCTCTGCAGCGACACGGGGAAGACGAAGACAACCTCATGATGGCCATCGTGAAAGGGATAAATGAAATCTTAGGTCTGGCCGAGGTGGGTTTCAGTCCCTATGAACACGGAACTATGGTAGTTAGCGCGCATCTGAAACAAGGCGATGAGGTGTCAGTGCAGCCGTACCACGGCACAATGGTCTGGGGAGCTTATTCCACTGCCTTCTCTGGATTTCGCATTTCGCCACAGTGAGTTGTTATGGTCAGCAAAAGTCATAGATTCTCATGAGTACCTGCGGTTTCATGGGCTGATGTGAATCTATGCTCCTTGCAGCCCTTAAAGCTACAGAGGCACCGATTCTGCTGCAGGGATCACGTGAATCTATGTATTTGGCAGATTTTAACGGCTTTAGTCCGTTGATCGCTGTTGTAACTGAGAACGTCTTGATTCTTAAAAGAAACATGCCGTAATTGCATGAGTGAGCTTAAGTCCTTCGCAAGCCATTAAGCAAGATGCTCCGCTTTAGCGGAGCATCTTGCTTTGTGGCTGGCGCAAGACTAAGCTCACTCATGTAACTGGTCCCTGCTCTAGGGTGTCATGTAAAGCTATGTCTCTTAGAGGTGGAAAGGCACGGATTAGGGACTATTTCTAACTTCTGTGGATGCTGCACGAACACATAAACACCTTGAAGGCACCGCAGCGGGAGATGAGCTGACCATGCAAGTTCAAGGTGCGCTACATTGGCTTGCGCCTAGAAAATAATGTTCCAAACAAATCTGGCACTACTCTTCAGCGGTCATGGCGGGTTCATTTCGCAAAGCTGCTACACATGCATTATTGAGGTCTTCGGAACTCGAACTCTTGAACTTATTATCAGATGTACATAAATGAGCTCAATGGCAAATGATATGGTGTTGGCTACGTCCTTTTGGCTGTAACTATACTTGTTTCGAAAGTTGTTTTTTCCTTCAAGTTCAGGTAATGAAAGTTGCACGCGTGTGTTGTGCTCGATCGACTGTAGTCAAAACAAACATGTGCTATTTCATTAACCCTCTTAGTCCCAAGGTCCCATTTCTCAAATTTTGGAGATGTTTCCTATCGACTATGTACCAGATGCAGGAGCCGATGGTTTGACCATGATAATTCAAGGGTAGTGCCAGATTAGCTTGGCGCCTGAAGGCGCCAAGATAATCTGGCATCACCCTTGAATTATCATGGTCAAGCCATCTCCTGCTGTAGGGATCCGGGGCTAAAAGGGTTAACTTTAATCGTTTTATTTAAAACAAGTTTCGAAGTAAAAACTGACGATGTTTCACGTGCATTTGACACGTTCGTGGAAATTGATGAATTGTTGTCTATTGTTCCCTGTACAGTGGACTGTCTAAGGTAAACTTTTAACCAATTTGGATCGAAAGAACATAACCAGTTTGGATCGAAAGAACATTGTATTGTATTAGCGTACTTGCGACGATAAACAATAACACAAAACGTGGGGTGGCCCTTAAGTTTTGACCATTAGTATAGTATAAAAGATCGTGTTATGAAGTATGTGTGTACATTGTATGAGACGCAGTGTGTCAAAAGTGTTCGATGCATTGTACAGGAGACAGTGTATCAGTGTTGGTGCATTTGTGGATGCATTGTGCGGGGATCGCATCGCTGCAATAAAACATTGTTGCAACTATTACTCCAGTGTGGTCTACAACCTTGTGCCACGAGTGACGAGTTGCGGCTGAGTGAAGTTTTTTTTTTTTTTTTTACAAGAATCCTACGTGCGAGCGTCTGGTGTAATTGCATCATGCTACGACTACGACCACCACGCAACACGATCCTTCAGACGGTTGTGCGCCCTCCCCCCCCCCCCTCCCCCCGATCCCCCCGTCCAGACACCCTCTCGATCTGCCACTGCAATATTCGCGAGTTTTTAGTCTGAAGCGATTGCACACTGACCGAAATTCACGCAAATAACACAATGTAACTGGGACCCAAAATAGACTGAACACAGGACTAACAAGGGGCATAAAACATCATGAGCCTCCGCAACTGCGGGGGCTCATGAAGATTTATCTCTTGCAGATGGGTAGCGTTGGCCTTGCCCCGGCAATTAAGGGGTTAAATGCCTGAAACATGTGTCTACTGGTATTGTGTCACAGCTGCCATCAGGCGTTGTCTGCTCGGGCCGGAAGAACACCAAGCCGTTCCCCGCCATCCCAGACCGCCTGTCATTTGTGGGGGAAATCATCGACCATGACTACAGCTTTATGACGTATCTAGAGCTGAGTGGCTTGGCCCTCAGAGATGCATCACTCTTTAAATCTCTAGGATAGTGCCTGATTAGCTTTCGCCTGGAGCTCTCACGAGCATTTCACATTTAAACTAAGACAATTTCAATGAAGAACGCTTGTGTTGTAATTGTCCTTTCTAAGCACATTGTTTTCTTCCTTGGGATTTTTTTTGTTGTTGTTGTTGCCTTTTCCTCGCTTGGCAATCACCTTTTGGTCTGGAGTTCCTAGTCCACACCTGACGTCTGGTGCACAAGATGTGAATCTTAAGTTCTCAGCCCGCAGGAGAGTTATGTCCGCCTGTTCAAGATCAACGTGTACCGCTACAAGCGGCAGGAGGACCAGCAGGGATTGCTCTACATGGACCGCATGCTGCAGGTCAACGATTTCAATTCTGGTAAGCTCATTAACCCCATCCCGGCCACTGGATGTATAGTTTATTTGTGTAATCTTTGTTCATTCAACAACCAAAGGTCACGATCATTCAATGAGCATGGATACAAACTGGTCTCATCAAGAGTAATAGATCCCTGTGTCTCTTGTAGCTGGATTATGTTCACTTTTTCTCGGAAAAAAAAGGGTTAATTTGATAATAAGCGACCGACGTTTAATTGTTTTCTTGCATAACCACTTCACTGCCAGTGAACGCAGGTTGTGTTTTGGAAATCTTTGTTAATTGCACGTCACAGATCCCCAGCCGTCAAAGGAACATGGACAAACAGCAATTCCAGCAAGAGACATAGATCCACATGCGGGGGCTCATGAGGATCTATACTTCTTGCGGGGGCTCATGAGGATCTATACTTCTTGCAGTTGGATGGTGGTGTTCAATTTTTAAAGGGTGTTCAAAGGGTTTTATTAACGAATCGTTTTCCTTCCCCTTTCTGCAAGGCGTCTCCTACGTCATCGACACTTTCTTGGGTACTTGTCGGATCGTCACTTTAGGCTCGGCCGGCTATACTGACCTTTATCAACTACGGAAGCGACAACACAGTGTCCATGAAGACCCCGGCACAGTTCTGTTCTGACGGGAACACCAACTTCACGTACGGGGGCCTGGTTAGTGCAGATGTGTCATTATAACGTGCGCACCAGAATATCGCGAATTGAGGCAAAACGTGGACGGGTCTCTGCGCTGTCAGTTGAGCAGAGGGTCCTTGCATGGGTCGATGTCATCCTTATAGTGGGAGGCGTGCCCACGGCCGTGCGCGGGCCCATTAAGGCTCACGTCGGCCCGAGGGTTTTGACACTTGCAACAACTTCTGTCTGTGCATATGTACCCCCGCCTCCCCTGATACTTTACGTACCTACATTTTGTTTCTGAAAACTGTGTTCACTGAACGACTAAAATCCACAACTGTCCATAGAACATGGGCACGAGGTGGTCTTAGCAAGAGGCATAGATCCTCATGAGCCCCATCAGTCGCGGGGGCTCATGAGGATCTATCTCTCTTGCAATTGGATCGTGTTCAGCTTTTTATCGGCATGTGAAGGGGTTCAAAGTCAAAATCACTTCACGTCACTACATGACGTCAGTACACGTCAGCTAAAAGAAATTTTCCATCTGTAAGAGACATCGATCTTCATGCACCCCAAAAGCGTGCAAGACTCGAGTGAATAAGTGCCTCTAATTGGCCATTTACACCTGCGTTGCTCTATTTCTGTTTAAAAACTAGCGAGCGGAATCGAGTGCGACGTGTGGGTGGCCAAGACTGGCTGCACGGACAGGAACGTCACTGTGGAGTGGTACTTTGCCGCGGTAGAGAGAGAGAGAGAGAGAGAGAGAGAGAGAGAGAGAGAGAGAGAGAGAGAGATATGCCCGCTGTTTGTTTTATTTTCGTATCATTAAATCATTGATTGTTTAATAATAATTTTTTTTTAATATTGTTCATTAAACCATTCATCAGTCCATCGTTATTTGCGCGAGGTAAAGCGACCGGCTAAAGGCAAACAGGGTTACTAGTTCACAATGTCTCCTTTATGAGTGCTCTTAGTATTTCATTAGTCCATCGTTATTTGCGCGAGGTAAAGCGACCGGCTAAAGGCAAACAGGGTTACTAGTTCACAATATCTCCTTTATGAATACTCTTAGTATGCCTTACACTAATGATGCGCAACAGGTCTCACTTAACACATTCTACCCCAGGACCAAATCCCCAAAGTTTGGAGTCGCCCTCTGAAGTCTGTATTACAATTCTAGAGACAGATCGAGCATGATAGTTCAAGGGTGGTGCCAGAATAGGTTGGCGCCTATGGGCGCCAAGCTATTCTGGCACCACCTGTGAACTGCCATGCGCGATCCATGTCTTGCTGTTGTGTGTCGGGGCTGAATGAGTCAACTTACGAACGTTTAATGTCGTAAATAAAAGACTTTTTGCTCTCCTTCCCCATTAAACGTAGCTGAGTTCCATATTTGTGTGCTGGTTAATGGTTAGCACTGTAGCGGTCATGTCTCGCTCCCCCGAAACACCACTGTCATTTCATGCCTCGCGTCCTGGGGCACGGGACCCCAGTAAGCAAAACTCCTCGGGCCCCCTGCGGCCGTCGTGGGCCCTATAACGTTTTGCTTCTGGGGACATGAGTGCACAGATGGGATTCACCGCTGATCGCACATCGTCGCATGGAAAATGTACACAAATGGGGTGTGATGAGAACCAAAATGACTGGCATACTGGAATCCAGCAGTACCGAGTACCCGTCTTTTTCAGGGTGTGGATGCCAGGGGAAAGCACGATTCGAATTTTATTTTGAAATTACAGCGCTGCGTGTATGTTACGAGAAAAGAATACAACGAAGAAAAGTAAGAACCAAATCAATGGGAGTTACTTCAGACAGGTGCCGGCTGCATTATACCCGTACACCTGGCCGCATTAGTTTTGCTAACTTTTAAGCTGATGTGTTGTATTAGTTGCCTTTGTGTTTATGTGTGTGTGTGTGTGTGTGTGTGTGTGTGTGTGTGTGTGTGTGTGTGTGTGTCTATGTGTGTGTAAGTGTATGTATGTGGTGTGTGTGTGTGTGTGTGTGGTGTGGTGTTTGTGTGTGTGCGTACGTATGAGTAGTACATTTTTTGCTCATGTGCGAAGCAAAAGTGAGTCTATGTTTTGGGCCAGTGGTTGTTTGTCCGTCGTAATCTTTAACGTTGGCATTTTATCGGAGACTGTTCAAGCCACATTCTTCAAACTTGGCCCAAGGATACTTTGTGGCAAGGCCTATCTATGCATACTGTTTTGGATAACACTTTTGAAAAGTCAGAATCACAGGCTGTCAAATATGTGTGTAAAATGCCAGTTTGGTATGAAGAGGTAGGTCTTATCATCAGCTACCTTTGTGCTAAATTTGATTGAAAAAAATTGCAAAAATGTTGCTAATATCTAATGTTTTTATCACAATTTACTCAACTCATTGCAAAGGTCAAGGGTGGGGGAGGGGGTGCAGGGTTGGATCCAAGGGGAGGGGGGGGGGGCAGTGGAGAGTGGGGTCCATGGATCCCCCATCCAGAGCCAAAATTTGTAAAAATGCTATAACAAAGTCCCTTTTCGGGGGTGTTCGGACCCCCCCCCCCCCCTCCCTTGTTTGTTCATTCGGCCCCTGGAAGCAAGGACTATCAAATTGCGCCCCTTCCCCGCATTCCCCACTGTTTGATTTTCCACCCCTGAAAGCAAGGTCTGTCGCTCAACCCTCCCCCCACCCCCCAAATCGGTTGTTTGAATTTTGCGGCCCCTGGAAGCAAGGTCCGTCGACTACCACGCCACCCCCCACCCTCCTCTCTCCGTTCTTTGATTCTTCGACCCTGAAAGCAAGGTATGACGCCCGCCCCCTCCCCCCACCCGGGTCTGCCCTGGGAGACTTGGGTGGGGTTAGGTATTTTTTAGTTCCCAGGGTCACCCTGGTCAGCCCCACAGGGTGGGTTTTTCTCTCTATTCTGGGGCATGTGTTTCTGTCTACCCTTTGTCCATTCACCTGTACGTTTGCCTTTTAAAACTCTCCCTAATGTCTGCACTGCCTGTAGCTCTTGATATTGGATGTGTGTTGCTAAATGGTCTTAGCTTTATTTAGGCCCCATGTGTTAGGTTTATTTAATGTATTTGACCGGCTGGCGACATACATTCAATGTTCTTGGTTTTTTTTTTTTTTCCACAAGCAGTGCAGGCACGTCCTGAGAAAGCCTTGTTGCTGTCGGGACGTTAAGCAGTGTACAATCAAGCCCCCTCCCCTCCCCCCCCCACCCCCCCCCACCCCCCCCCCCCCACCCACATCGTTTGATTACAATGTCTGAAGAAATCCCCCCCCCCCCCCCCCCATTTGATTTTGCGGCCACTGGAAGCAAGGTCTCAGCGACAACTACCACCCCCCCCCCCACCCCCCTCTTGTTTGATCTGTCAGGCCCTGGAAACAAGGGTCTGATGCCTACCCCACCCCCCTTTCCTGATCCCTGAAAACAAAGTTTTTCAACTCCTCCCTCCTCCCCCCCCCCCCCCCCCCCCAGCCCCACTGTTTGATTTTTCGGTTTTTCGGCCCCCGTCGAAGGAAAGTGTAGGGTCGTGGAGGCCTTTTGTATCACTGAGGTTCAGGGTCCCAAACAAGAAGATTGGACTCCCTCCCCCCCCCCCCCTCCCCTGGTGTAAAGTGATCCGATCCTGTCATGTGTTCTTAGAACATTTCGGCAGTATTTGTGAAAGTGTCTTACCCCATATCGCCCGGGAACCTGAATCAGCAGATGGCTTGACCATGATAATTTAAGGGTAGTGTCAGATTACTATAGCTTGTCTCCTGAAGACGCCAATCTAATCTGACACTACCCTTGAATTATGATGGTCAATCAATATGCAGCTCTGTTACACAGAGGTTATGCAACATCTCCAACATTTGAGAAATGGGACCTTGGGTCTTAAAATAATTATGTGTATGTGTGTTGTGAAGGGGGGGGGGGTGTGCATGGGACTGAGGGGGGTGGGGGAGGATACAAATACGTGAGGCTAGTATCTGATAAGTCAAGGTATTGCACGGGTCATGGGGGGTTCGCTACCCTGGTCAGCCCCACAGGTGGGTTTTTCTCTCTATTCTGGTGCATGTGTTTCTCAGTGTCTACCCTTTGTCCATTCACCTGTATTTGCCTTTATAAACCTCTCCCTACTGTCTGCACTGCCTGTAGCCGCCTCTTGATATTGGATGTGTGTTGCTATCTATCTATCTTCTTCCTTTTTTACGTCCCGCTGGCACGAATGTGATCGGGGACCAATGTGTGTTGCTAAATGGTCTTAGCTTTATGTAGGCCCCATGTGTTAGGTTTATTTAATGTCTTTGACCGGCTCTGGCGACATACATTCAATGTTCTGTTTAGTTGTTGTTTTTTCACAAGCAGTGCAGGCACGTCCTGAGAAAGCCTTGTTGCTGTCGGGACGTTAAGCAGTGTACAATCAATCAATCAATCAGTCTGACCTGAGGCCTGAGAGAGGGGTCAAAGGAACCATGCATTGTACCCCCTGTGACCAATAAGGTATTCAAGTTGTTTTCTTTACAAAAAAAAAAAAAAATTAGTTTCGCTCATTTTGCGGTTTTTATATGACATTTGTGACCCATGTGCGCGCAAACTTGTATTTTGAAAGTCAGGACCTTGAAATTCTAAAGTGTTATGTGCGTTTTGGATGTATATCTGCAGAGGAATACAATACAACTCCGCCCTTGCCGGTCCCAAGCCCGGATGTGAAAGGAGGAGGGGAACACAGCTTTAGATCCTAAACCGCCTACAACCTATTCCGCCAGTAGTGCCGGTGGGACAGTAAACTTGAACAAGCGATGGGGGATTACCAAACAATGGTCAGACTGGTGCTAAGAAGATGCATTTTAAGGTAAGATTTTATTTTTACAGCGTTCACATGAGGTCACAGATAGTGAAAGGACCGTATTCACTTTTCTGTTGGCTGACGGGCGTGCGAAGCGAAAGTGATTCTATTATTTCATCTTCTGTCCGTCATCCGTCTGCCATGGTCTGTGTCGAAAACTTTAACGTTGGCATTTTCTCGGAGACTATTCAAGCCATAGTCTTCCAACTTGGCCCAAGGATACTTTGTGTCAAGACCTTTCCAAACATAGCAATTTGAGTGACCTCTCACAAAGGGGAAGGTCACAGGGGCTTAGAAAATAGGTAAAAAATAGCTATATTTTGACATAATTTTTTTTTTCTTCTAAAATATTATTCACAACTTCAAACCCAAACTTGGTACTAAGATAACCTGAGGGTAAGACCTTTCAATTCATACTAATTTGGTTGATTCCTCGGAAAGGTCAAGGGTCACAAGAGCTCAGAAAATAGGTCCAAAATAGCCATATTTTGTCAAAAGATGATTTTTTCTCAAATACTGCAAACGTGGAGAGGGTCACAGGCTTGCAAATGTGTGTAAAATACCAGTTGTTGATAAAATTGTAGGTATTATGCACATTTTCACACAATTTTCAATCAGATTTGGCACACAGGTGATGATAAGACCTTCCTATCATGTATACTAGTTCAGTCGATATCATAAAGGTCAAGGGTCACGGGTGTTTGACAGCTGTGTGAAAACTAATTAGATTTTGAGAAAACATGGATTTTGCTGGTGCAAAATGTCATCTCTTTGTCACAAGGGACACACATGTTACATCTAAAATCCACATTATGGTCTGTTAAATCAAGATCTATGCCCTTTGGAGATGGGTGGCGTTTGCCTATTGATGGCACTGTTTTTATCAGTCAGCAAGACAATATCCAGATTGATTTTGCGGGTGGTGGGATCATTTTTATGTGACTGAGTATGTGTGTGTGTGTGTAAGTGTGTGTCTTTGTGTGTGTGTGTGTGTGTAAAAGAATACTTAAATATGCGTTTTATATAATATATGCTTGTCGACCCGGATGCATGCACGCCCCCCTCTCCCCCCCCCCCCACCCCCACCCCCCCTCCCCCCTGCTCCATATATTTGTGTGCTGGTGCATAGGTTTGATTCTTGCAGCATGAAAGACCGGCACACCTCTAAAAAAAAACTGAAACCCTTTCAATGCCGAGAAAAAGTGAACACAGTCCGACCGCTAGAGGTACACCTCTCGCTGAAATCACTTTGTATTCATGTTCCTTGGACGGCTATGCCTCTTTGATGTTGATTTAACAAAGACACCATGTGATGAAGCTCTTTGCCCATGTACAGAGTTCACACAGGGTTTTTGTATGGTACGGTCTTGTCAGCGGTTTGTCTTGTGACAAATATCCCGTGTATGCACGAGGTCACGTGCAATCATAAGGAAAGCGTTTTGCACGGAGGTTGGGCACAGTCTAACATAGATTTAGATTAGGCAATACGGGCTATTCTGTCAGTCAGGACGGACGTATGTTGGATATGCTAGCCGTATTCCAAAACTCTGAGACCTAGATTTTAGGTATGTTTTTATATGTATTATCGACAGCTACTGAATTAAAGGTAGTATGCGTTAGTAAGATTTAGTTCGGTTGTGTAGCGTTGATTTGATTCGGTTATGTCGGTTTGGAATTCGTTGAGATCCAACCGGTGATTTTCCTATGTAGTTATTTACCGAGATGGATAACTAAGAAATGTGAGGTGTGTATGCCTAAGTCGTTATAAAGTTAGTACGTGGTTGTGTTAAGTATAGTCTTTTCCTATGTACGAATTCATGTATGGCGAGAGTGTCAGGCTATAGTCTGTTTCAATGATGTGACAGAGTTATGATGTGTTGCGAAAGTAGTTCCTGTTATGAAGCACGTGTGTGTGAATGAACGTGTGAGAGTCATGTTATTTGTATCAGCCAGGTTAAGTAAGGTACCTCATATTATCCAAGTAAGTTGTGTGTTTGTGTTGCAAGTGTTATGATGTCAGGACTTAGTGTACAGCGTTCTTGTCTGGAGCGGAGCGACGTGACGCCGAGACGTCAGTCATCGGAGGCTGCCGCCAGAGGGACCTATCGTGAGGTCATTTCACCACTCGAGGAGTGAGCGACCAGTGCCTAGGTACCCGGGTCATCAGAGACTGCACTACGGGAGCGAGTCAAGATGACGTTCACGGTACGAGAAACTGGGGACTACTCAGAAGCGTGCGACGCGAGAAACTACACGCCTAGACGTGGAAGGAGAGAACGTTACAGAACGATAACACCAGTGAAACAGGTTGGATTGTGAGGACAATTATATAGCCTGGCTTTTACGTTGTGTATGTGCATGCGGTGTTGACGTGCTTGTAGTGAGAAGTGTATGGCGTAAAGAATCTTTTGAGTTTACGTTATTTGTTTTGTTAAGAGTAAAAGGGCCCAGAAGAACGAGAAAGAATAGTGGTTGAGTTGTACCGCGTGAATGCGCCCGTCTGAGTCAGTGGCGGTGCATGCGTCTGTTGTGCCGTGAGTCTGTACCATAGAGCGTATACGCTCTATGGTCTGTACGTACGATTGGGGAGAGTCTGCGTGCATTACACACCAGAAACACGATCTGCGAAGGGGAGTGAAGGGGAGAGGTGGCAAGATCAGAGACGAACTCACATGTATGTAAATTTTCCTCTGCAGTATACGTACTCGGTGTACAATTTTAACGTGTTCTACTATGACCAGACGAGATCCCAGCTCATCAATGCCGACATCAGCCCATGCTTCACGGGAACTTCCAGACGACGCTTCACTTTCGACATAGACGGTGGGTACATTGGGTACTACACGAACTTCTGGTTTCAGTTGCATCAAAGAGCATGAAGCCTGTGCCAGCTGCAAAGTAAATTGTTCCTCTTTATGGGAGCGACTTCAAACCAATTATAAAAGGTTTGGACGATCCGTAAAACAAACAATTCTCAGGATAGAATATTTAACTCGTTCCACGCGCCCGCATCAATAGCTGCGGAAGTGTCGTATAGCGTTGCCGTCGGCGCGCTTTGGATGAGTTCAGCTTTGTTTGTATGCAGCCACCGATGCTGTTTCTTTTACCCCCGTTGCGCTTGTAGCCAGCGGTACTGTTTACAGCCCTGGTGGTTAATTGATGGTACCTGCCGATCATCACGTCAGTGCAGGTGGGAGCCGTGACGATGTGTACAGCAACCTGGAAGAATTTAAGTACGCGCTGGTGTCCGCTGTCGCCGACTTCACTAGCTTTGTGCGTGCGGAGTCTGGGGAGGAGTTCATAGATGGATGGGTGTTTAGATGGATGGGTGGTTTGGGTGGGTTAGTGGATGGGTTTAGGGGGTGCGTTGGTGAATGAGAGGATCTGTTAGTGAGAGCGAGTGGGTGATCGAGTTAGTCAGAGGGGCGGGGGGGGGGGGTGGGGGGGAGAGGAGGGGGGTGTGAGCGAATGAGCAGGTGGATTAGGTGTCCGTATGGGTAAGTATGTGCGTGAATGAGTGAGTGAGTAAATTTAGTAAGTAGGTGAGTGGGTGGTAAGGGTGTGTACATAGGTAGGCGAATAAGTGAGTTGTGGGTAAGTGATTTAGTGTTAAGCTGGTGGGCTGGTAGGCTCTGACCGAGAGAGTGAGTAAGCGAGTAAGTTTGTTTTGGACTTATAAATCTGTGCCATTATTTGACATCACAAACATGGATAAACTGTATGTACACAGGTGTACCATGACATGGACACTATTCACGTGTCCTTTGACTTGCTGGACAAGCCGCCAGTGGCCGGAGATGTGGCCAACATTACTATTACATTGTTATTCCTTGACAACGCCATGCAGCTGTATAATGACGCCATGACAGCAGGCTTCCTGCAGTTCTCTGTTGTCGTGGGCACGCAAGTCAAGGTCAGTATCAATGTCAAGATCATGAATGTCATGGTCAATTGTTATGGTTCATATCAATTAACCCTTTGGCTGTCGGTAGCGCATTTGGTCGCGGCGACTCCTGCAGGATGTCAGAGTGTTGTTATTCCTGCAGGATGTCAGGGTGTTGTTATTCCTGCGGGATGTCAGGGTGTTGTGATTCCTGCAGGGTGTTATTCCTGCATGTCAGGTTGTTGTTATTCCTGCAGGATGTCAGGTTGTTGTGACTGCAGGATGTCAGGGTGTGTGATTCCTTCAGGGTGTTAGGGTGTTGTGATTCCTGCAGGATGTCAGCGTGTTATTCCTGCAGGATGTCAGGGTGTTGTTATTCCTACAGGATGTCAGGGTGTTGTTATTCCTGCAGGATGTCAAGGCGTAGTTATTCCTGCAGTATGTCAGGGTGTTGTTATTCCTGCAGGATGTCAGGGTGTTGATTCCTGCAGAACGTCAGGGTGTTGTTATTCCTGCAGTATGTCAGGGTGTTGTTATTCCTGCAGGATGTCAGGTTGTTGTTATTCCTGCAGGATGTCAGGGTGTTGTTATTCCTGCAGTATGTCAGGGTGTTGTTATTCCTGCAGGATGTCAGGTTGTTGTTATTCCTGCAGGATGTCAGGTTGTTGTGACTGCAGGATGTCAGTGTGTGTGATTCCTGCAGGATGTTTGGGTGTTGTGATTCCTGCAGGATGTCAGCGTGCTATTCCTGCAGGATGTCAGGGTGTTGTTATTCCTACAGGATGTCAGGGTGTTTTTATTCCTGCAGGATGTCAAGGTGTAGTTATTCCTGCAGGACGTCAGGGTGTTGTTATTCCTGCAGTATGTCAGGGTGTTGCTATTCCTGCAGGATGTCAGAGTGTTGATTCCTTCAGGAATCGCCGCGACCAAAAGCGCTACCGACAGCCAAGGGGTTAATGAAAAAATCGTGCAGCTGAATAACGACGCCATGACAGTAGGCTATCTGCAGTTCTCGCTGTTGGCACGCAGGTCAAGGTCAATATCAATGTCAAAAATGAGGGTGAGCATTTTTGTAAATATAATACGTGTCTTGTCAAGTGCGCCGTGAGAATGAGTAAGCCATGACACCTGGCTTTATGTAGTTTTCTGTCGTCGAAGACACTGTTCAAAGTCAGCATCAATGTCGAGGGCGCTCAAGGCAATGTCACTGTAGACATTTATTTTGCTGAGGCAGAGGGGGTTAGTGGACTGTCATCCTGCGCCTATTTAAAATAAAAAACCATACATGGACAAAGAGGTTGCTCAGCACGGTGTGAGTACAAAGTAAAACATTTGGTCAGCGCACTTTTGTTTATCAAGCCCCAGTGTTATGGAATACACTTCCTCTTGAGGTCAGAAACAGTGAGTCTGTCTCTGACTTCAAGAGGTCGTTGAAAACTCACCTCTTCAAGCTTTACTTTGAATAACTGCCAGTGTTTGATGCCTTAGTTGTAGTTCTGCAATCCTCCTTGTTTAGACTGAATGTTAATTAGAATATAAATTATTATGTATGTATTGTTGTTTAGTTTATTGTAAAAGTGGTGTGTTCGGGCATTGTGTTTTGTTTGTTATGTGCATATGTCATTGTATTTTTATTTTTGTGTACAGATTGTAAAGCGCTTAGAGCTTTTGAGTAAGATTAAGCGCTATATAAATACTCATTATTATTATTATCATTATTATTAAATGTTATTGTTACACAATGCTTAGCAAACTCCTGCTTTATTTTCTATCAGCCCAAACAAAACAGCTAGAAACCCGTTCTGCCCGAGTGCACCCGAACAGACGAGAAAGTAAAACTGTGGACGATGAAAGCCGTACCTCCTTCCCAGATACTGTACGTGTATTTCTGAAATCTGCGTTCAACCGACGACTTAACACCACAACCGTCCCATGATACACATTGGTCAGTCTCAGCAAGAGACATAGATCCTCATGAACCCCCGCGACTGCGGGGGCTCATGAGGATCTATGTCTTTTGCAGTTGGATAGTGTTAAGATTTTTCGGCAGTGAAGGGGTTAACGGAGAAGAAATATATATTATTATTGTAAATAATATTTTTACGCGTTAGTTAACGGAATAATAATTTATGTCTTCATTATGGCTTGAATTATGTTGCAGACGATCAAACCGATTGCTACAACTGCGGCAGAAGTCGGCTCACAAACCACCACATCTGGATTTACCACAGGTACGTTGATTGATGGACTAATTAGTGAGCTTTTGCTTGCAACGAACGACTACCAATCAAACAACTACCAACAACGAACGAGAGCAAATTCGCGGTTGACATCCATGAGCCAGCTTGATTATGCAACATAAACATGATCATAGACGACTCTCCAACCATCTCCAAGAGGCGTAGATCCTCAGCCTCTTGGAGATGCTTGGAGCGTTGGCTGTGTTCTAGCTGTTACTTGAGCTGGTCATCCACCGTGACTTCGCTCTTGTTCGTTGTCGATAGTCGTTCGTTTCACAAAACCTCAAGTCATTGATCTCTCTCTCTCTCTCTCTCTCTCTCTCTCTCTCTCTCCTTTGTTAAAAGTATATATATATATATATATATATATATATATATATATATATATATATATATATATATATATATATATATATATATATATATATATATATATATATATATATATATATATATATATATATTATTCACTGTTATTGATATGTGTGCGCATTATTTGCATTGCTTTTGTATTGGTTTTTGTTTGTTTTTTTCATTTCAGTTTATTTCTTCATGTTTCGATTTATTGTGTTTCTCTTACTCTTTGCTAATTAATGTTTCTTTTCTAACAGGACAGTTTGTAAGAGAGGCGTTTCGCCTAAAACTTTATCCTGTCAATAAAACGTTTCATCATCATCATCATCTCTCCACGGTAACAGTTAATGGCCGTTCAGGCGCAGGGGACGTAGCCATATATGCTGCTTTCCCTGTGTGCTTTGCGGTGGTTGCCTCTCTTTAGTTGCTGATCGTGTCGTTACTAGTTTTGACAGCTACAACTACAAGGTCGGTAATATCAAACGTCGGACTGATATAAGTTAACTGCACGTTTTGAGTGGCCCTGACAGCACTCTTTGTGTGTACATTACTTCGCTTATAACAAACGTGGGGAATAACAATAGCAAATTGGATCCCTTGGCCATACATAACGTAACCCACATACAAGCAATATTAGCAGCAGCTGCCGTGACAAGATTGTTAGGCAGTGCTTTTTATACAACGTACATCAGAACCTGCACTGAGCAACCACCCATATGAAAAATCACCTGTCATTAAAGACTGACCATCATTTAGGTGGCCGTAGTCACCAAACTGATGGTCAGTTTAGCCCCACGGGTGCTTTTCGGCCCAAATTTTGGAAGTGTTACTGACTTAACGACTGACTTTGTGCCAGTTGCAGGAGGTAGATTGACCATGATAATTCAAGGGTAGTACCAGACTAGCTTGGCCCCTTCAGACGCCAAGCTAATCTGGCACTACCCTTGAATTATCGTGGTCAATCATCTCCTGCTGTAGGGACTCAGGGCTAAATGGGTTAATGACTGACATCAGACAGGAACTGAGTCTTGGCCCTTTAACGACCACCTTTTTTTTTCTTGCAAACAGGCGTTCGCTCAAATCAGGCTCTGTTGTGCATTGTGTTTACGTTTCTATGTGGGTGCTGGTCCGTTGTTTTTTGCGGCCCAAAATGAGAGAAGAGCGCACTGTCTTTATGTTGGCCAATTCCCAACTGAAAGCTGGTGGTGTCACGTGGGTGTGAGCTGGGCACAGGGCAGCTATTCAGTTGTTTGACCATATATATTTGTGTCCAGGTGCTCTGGCGGGCCTGGGGGTGGTTGGTGCTGGGTAGTGCTGGCCGTCCTCTTGCTGAAGTAGTGTGAATTGCAGCGCTTATCAGGCACTACCCTGAAAGGACAATTTTTCAATGTGAGTTACTGACATTCAATTCAAATTCAATTTAGTTCAAAACAACTTTATTTATCCCTCAAGGGCCAATTACAGTTTTGCCACCACAGGTGCTGCTCACATTCACTCACTCGCTCATTCTACAAATTACAATAACAGAGCTACAAAATGGACAATGACTCGACGGGTGAAACCCGGTCCGTCGTCAAGGCGTCTAATGACCAGCGCCAGTGGCCTCATCATCCCGACACGAACCTCCCTGACAAAATTTTAATACAGAATACTAATCAGTACAGCCCTATGTCTCCCAAACACACTATTATGTTCTTTTGTTAAGTTCCTACTTGACTAAAGCTAGTACACGTAAAAAACAAGTTAACACAAACAAAATACCGTTGATACGGAAATAATCTCCGACCTAGGCAACATAAAACAGCGGTCAAAACTGACAGCACATGGGGGCCCGTCGCCATAGTACAGCGGCGCCGGCGTTTAGAGGGCACCGCTCCGACAAAGTCCGTCAACACTATTATAACAAATACATGTCATTATGGCAACAGCCGTGAGTCATTAGGATGAAATAAAACGCACACATACAGTTGTGTTGGATAACATCTGTCAGCAGCTAAGGTCGGCCGGCCAGGCAGTTCGTGCAACATAAATACGGCCGCCGCGGTGAAACGCAGTAAGAACGTGCGACATGAAGTAAAGCTCGCTGATAAAGGCTTCTCTGTATGCTTCCAAGCTTTTCTGTGGAGCCAGCCAGAATAAAGAAACAGCTGGCAATGTGTTAGTCTGTGAATTATGTAGGATGGAGCCCAAAACAACACATGTTTAGTAGTTCCACAGTTTCTCTGCACGCTCTTCTTTGAAAACACAGGCTGGCACGAAAATAAGTCCAAATTCCGACTCGGTGTTACAAGATGAACTGAGACTGACGATGTTCTAGTTGATACACCACAACCATCAAATAAAGTTGTCGAAAAAGTACATCACTGTTCCCGCAGAACTTGATGGCACAACACTGCCTGGTAAATAACAAGAATAAGCGTCACTTCTCTAGCACAATTGACGGATTTTCAGTGCCGGAACGGCCGGCCAGGAAATGGTGCATGGCCGCCATTTTCCCTCTGGGTGTTGATACTATTTATATTTTGATCGGTGATATTTTGATTTTAAAAAATCAATTGCTTTTCTGTTTAATGAATTAAATTCTTGATAAATTTGAAAATGTTAGCATCTATTGAATTGTTAATGGTAATATTCCACACCCCCCCCCCCCCCCACACCCCACAGTTATCACTTTATGTTGTTGCTACCGTGACTTGATTGTATTTTTGTTGTATTCATCTTATTTATTGACATGTCTGTTATTTATCCATTTAAGCCTATTGTGCACGCAGACACCAAATCTGCCGTTAACAGTTTTGGTGGCTGCATGCACAAGATGATTAACTCATTCTGCCCGCGACACTACACCACAGCAAGACTGATATGGCTGGACCATAGGTTTAAAGTTGGTGGCAGAATAGCTTGGCGCTTATAGGCGCCAAACTATTTTGCCGCCACTCTTGAACTATCATGGTCGATCTGTCTCCTGAATTGTAATGCAGTCCTCGGAGGATAACTCCAAAACTATGTGGGTATTTTGTACCTCGGGCACAATGAGTTACGCACTTCGTGTACTTCAGTGTATCATATGGACACCGTCTTGTTTTGCATTTTAACATTGAGTACTAAGATCGATATTTGGCAAAGGTCTTCACGAGACCACCGATCTGTTTTAAGAGAAAGATCGAACCTATTAGTTCAAGAGTGGTGCCAGAACAGTTTGGCGCCAAGCTGTTCTGACGCTGCCCTTGACTAATATGGTCGGTACGTCAGCTGTTGCAGTGTGTCACGACTGAATGGGTTATGACGTCATTAATGTATTTGTTCAATGTTCCCCTCGTGCGCCTTCTGCGTTAGTTTTGTCACATAATTATGTGGATCGTGACAGGTCTGTCGCAAAATGTGTCAATACAATGTGGTCTTGTTGACTGCTTCTTGCCGCATTGTCATTAATCCGTGTTTTTCAGTCTCACACGCACGCGTACGCCCGCACGAACACCGACACGGCGCATGCACGCACACACATACACGCACACAAACGCGCACGCATACGCATACGCAACCACCCCCCCTCCCCCCCCCCCCCCCATGTATATATATATGTATGCCTACCTGGGCGAAACCGATCGTAGGCGGCAAAAACTTAAAATCTACTCAGCAGGTCCAAAATCTGTTTGGGAGTATTTTCTAGCATTCCCCCCTCGGGGGGAGGTCTGGATATTCTCCAGCAGATGACGGGGCGCCTGGGGGTAGTCCCTACTGCTTTATGTAGTAGGTGTTCAGTGGAAGGCTCAGAATGATAGGTCTGTCATTCCTTCTCTCCCACTACCCTCTCTTTTCTGGAACTAGTGAGCGATGCAGTCACAAAAAGGGCAGCCGATATCCTGATGACACAATGCAAGCTTACCAGCCTGGAATTCCATGGCATTAGCACAGCATTCTCAGAATTGAAAAATTACGTCCCTTGGAGCTAATCCGATTGTATTTTTTGGCTTTGGGCGACGCCTTTGTTAAAAGTAAAGAAGATATATATACATCTCCCAACAAAACTAACTCGCGCACACGCACACCTATTCCCGTCACCAGAAATTTATTTTGATATATAGCTCGGCCGGCAGTTTTCATTACACGAAAATAAACAAATGGACATACAAACACACAAACGGACATTTACGAGACATCTTCAAAAGATTTGAAAAGCACTCCAGAACATGATTACAATCCTATACGGATGGTCAACAAAATAAAAATTAAAAACGCTCATAAGAAGTAAAATCAACGAGTTACAATACTGGCAAATAGATAACGATAAAAAAAAATCATCAGAAAAATAAGTAAACGATGAGCGAAATGCTAGTAAAATCTGCAAGAGGTCTTTTTAAAAAGTTTTCAAAATATCAGATATATAAAATAAAAACATTGTAGGCCTACACAGGAATAATCGATACAGACGCTTTATAAATATTGAAATGTTAGCAGTCAAGTTACCTGTATATTTGCAGTATTGATCAGAAAAATTACCAAATGTACCAGACGATGTACAAAATAATAATACAACGAAAATCTGGGAAAATAACAATGTAAAAACAATGAAAATATCGTTCAAATAAACAATGTGAAAATAATGAAAATATCACAGAGCCAAAGTAACATTATGTAAAAATAATGAAAATGTCGCAGTCAAATTAACAATTTCATTCACGAAAACTGTGTGATGATCTGTGATTTTGGACCTTACGGCTGTAAGCCGTAAGGTCCAAAATCACGGACCAGCACCCATGAATTTAACTGCCGTGCTGTGTGCAGGCCTGTACAGGATTTATCCGGCATTTCTTCGTTTTTATAGTCCGTGACGGCTTACATCCGTTGTAGACTGTGAAGACAGTGCTAGTTAAAGGAATTAACGGTAATCTCGGTGATATTTTACATCTGTGTCCTTCTGTCGGAGGAGGTCATGGGCATCCAGTTAAGCTAAGATGACAGTGCATGCTGTACACCCACTGAGTACAGATGATAGTGCATGCTTATAAGCAAGTGCAAAAACAACAGATTTCCTGCAGAACACGACCCAACTGCAGGGGCTCATGAGGATCTACGCCTCTTGCTGACACCACTTTGCATCCGTGTTCCTTGACAGGCTGGGGCTTTTCAGCGTTAAATTAACGAAGATTTCATAAACACATTCTGCGGCTACGTCAACTAACGGAATTCACTGTTTTTTACTAACTGTTCTTGACTAATGTATCTAAATAGGTGTTGTTAATGTGCGATGTATTTGCAACAGGCATGGATTCTCAGGAGCCCCTGTGTAAGAATCGACGCCTCCCGCAGAAAAAAAAAAGAGAATGTCTGATTGGATGATCTTAACCCTCTAAATGCCAGTGGACGCAGATCATGTTTCTGAAATCTGTTGTCGACTCAACGCCAAAGAGCCCTAGCCGTCCAAGGAAACGATGATACAAAGTGATGACAGCAAGAGGCATAGATCCTCATGAGCCCCCGCAACTGCGGGGGCTCATGAGGATCTATGCCTCTTGCAGTTGGGTGGTGTTCAATTTTTCTCGGCAGGGACAGGGTTAGATTTGACAGCAACATGTTGGAAGTAAACAACAACAACAAAATTGTCGGAAAACATGAAATGGAATGAAGAGAATTTAAGATATTTTGGAGAGCGTTAGAAGTGGTCTTGTTACTTATGAAGGACACGCCCAAAGGAGCTTGCAAGCAGACGTGTCTCCGAAAGGGCGCTTTTCCCACTTTCAGCACCAACCGCTTGATTCATCGACTGCTGTCGCCCATGGGCAGTGCCTGATTAGCTTGGCGCCAGCGCCAAGCTAATCCGGCACTACCCTTGTGCAATCACAACAGATCCGTCTCCACGTGTTACTTAGCACACGATTCTGAATTATGATTAACTTTTGGACTTAAAAAAAATAAATTTTTTTAAAAAAAAAAGCAAAAAGGGTTTTTAAAAAAATCAAAAACGAAACACAACACATGAACTGTTAGTCATTAAAGGCGCCCCGCATCAACAGCTGCGGAAATGTATAGCGTTGCCGTGGGAACGCTATACGACACTCCTGCAGCTATTGATGAGAGACGCTTTGGATGAGTTAAAGGATGGGGTCGGGATTGTTTTAAAAAGATGGACTACAGCATGCAGATTAATTGTTACGTCTGTTGCCCACGGCAAAGGTGATACACAACAGCCTGATGGTTTAACCCTCTTGTGCATGCAACCACCAGTGCTGTTTACAGTACTCTTTACAATACCAGTGGCTGCATGCACAAAGGGCTTAATGTTGAGTTGGGAGGTTAAAGCATTTGAAAAAGACGTCTATTGCCACAGCGAGTGTGATGTCTAAGACAGAGGTATGGACAGTAAAAACAGGCAAGAATCATGCGCTGTGCAGTCTTAACAGTAAACTGTGCCAGAGACTTTCCACAGGCCTAAAGGTATATCTCTGTACAGTTACACGGTTAAGACTGGAGGCCTGTTTCATCGCCATGATCCTTAACGGTTATTTACTTGCGATATAAAATATTGAGGCGAAAATCAGTGGGGTTAGGCGGGGGACATTAACAGAAACAAACAACAGACGCAACCAAACAACAACATCAAAAAAACAAAAGGCACAAATAAAATAACAAAGTAAAATGAAATAAAGAAATAAATAATGTATTACACAAACAAAACAAAACAGCAAACAAACAAACACAACTCAGATTTCAAAATCGTCTGCAGAGTAATAACTTGGACATGTCCTGCAACTTACATCGACCAAGGTAGCCGAAGGATGGTGCCTGACTGGCTTTGCGCCTTAGCTAATCAGGCACTACTCTAGAGCTATCAGGGTCATGGTCAAAGTGCTATAAATAGTAAAAGAGTTGTCCTTCCGGAGGCATGTTAGCCTTGAACCCTGGTCACGTATATTTTCCTACGGATGGGGGAGCGGGAGGGGAGTTATGGGGAGGAGAGGGTAAAGGTTGGAGTATGACAAGCCGTTCCACTTATAACTGATTAAATTCATCCTAGGACAAAATATTTAATGCTAGGACTAAGCAATATATGCTAGGACAAATTCGATTTACTCCTAGGACGAATTTGATTTAACCCTTGGACAAATTACTAATTCCAACCAATAAGCCATGATGCTTCAAGTGAAATATACCAATGAATGAACCGTATTTTCCGCCAATCACTGCCCTTCATGTCACGTAGGATGATTCCTGCTGTCTGGTTGGTTGGGATTAGTCATAGGAATAATTATTCTTTCTATGTTTAAATCAAATTTGTCCTAGGATAAATTATTTAGTCCTAGCATTAAATATTTTGTCCTACGATGAATTAATCAGTTATAAGTAGGCCATTCCACTTATAAGTGATGAATTCATCCTAGGACAAAACATTTAATGAGAGGACAAAATAATCTATCCTAAGATTAAATAATTACTTCTAGGATTAATTTCAACCAAACAGACAGCAGGAATCATCCAAAGTGACATGACGCGCGGTAGAAAATACGTTCATTCGGCATTGGACGATTTCGCCCAAGGCATCATGGCTGATTATTTGGATTTGTAATTTATGCTAGGATTAAATCGATTTTGTCCCAGGAGTAAATCGAATTTGTCACAGGAGTAAATCGTATTTGTCCTAGAATGAATTATTTAGTCCTAGATTATGTTTTTTTTTCCCGTGGATAAATTAATCCGTTATAAGTGGAACGGCCTACCAGACTGGATGGGAGATAGGGGAAGGGGAGGAAAAGGCCCGTAAACAAAGTCAATTTTAGTCCTGATAATGAAGTGATTTCACTATGGATGTCTACACTTAGCGGCATAACCACACTGTCAAAGGAAGTTTCAAGCGTGAAAATGTTCTACGGGCGAAGTACAAGTGCTTGTCACGAAATAAACAGAACTGTGCGCAGTGCTCTTTGCTAAAAAAAACAACAACAATAAACAAGCAAACTATTTTGCATATTGTTGTTGTTTATTGATAGGTACACTGTTTAACCCCTGGACGCATATATTGTTTCTGAAATATTTGTCCGTTCATCAAACAAAAGCCACAACCGTCCAAGAAACGTGGATACAAATTGTTTCAGTAAGAGGCATATATCATCATGAGCCCCCGCAGTCGCGGAGGCTCATGAGGTTCTATGTCTCTTACAGCTGGGTCGTCTTCACCTTTACTCGACAGTGAATGGGTTAAATTAAAACAAAAACAATGAAATGAAACATTTTTTAAAGTGTCCGCTTTCAGTTATTTAAACTAAATCAGCCTGGATGAAAAAATACAAAATAAGTCGACTATCAAAGTTCAAAGGTAATGTCAGATTAGCTTGGAGTCTGAAAGACTTTTTAGACGCCAAACTAATCTGACACTACCTTTGAACTGTCATGGTCAATCTTCCTCCTGCAACTGGCAAATATTTACTTGACATCAAAACTAATATGGCTCCTATAGAGTGCATTTATATTAAGAGAGCAGTGTGGGTGCATTTCAGAAACGAAAAAGAAATGTGCCCCGTGCTCTTTTGCGCAAAAACAACAACCCGTGTGTCAAAATGGCCAGAGAAAATTCGGCTAAAACTGTGTTCTGTGCTCGACTTCGTGCGCTGTGCTCGACCAAACGCTGAGTGATCGAAAATAATTATGCTCAGTGCGAAAAGCGAAATCATTCAACCGTGAGTGTAAACCATCGCATTGTTCAAACAATGACGCAGTGAAAACCACAGGCAACAGTCCAGAAAAAAACTCTTTTTATATGATATGTATACATTTACAGTATCGACCATTTCTGTTTGACCATAATAGTGGACCATAAGAAGTCGATACTGTAAGATGATACACGTGGTTTAAAAAAGGGTTTCTCGACTACAGCATGTGACGAAAAAAAAGATGTAACATGAGTGTGCATTACACAAAGTACAGTGAAAAGTAACTCATTGAAGGTGTTTCGCATCATTAGCTGCGAAAGTGTCGTAAAGCGTTGCCTGCGGCAACGCTTTACGACACTTTCGCAGCTATTGATGCAGAGTTAAATTCTTGTGCGAAAAGTGAGACAGGACTGTGAACTCGATATGGCATACACCGAATTAAACTCTTTCCAGCCTGCGACGTATTTTTCCAAAGCTGGGAAGCGTCCCTGACGAGCGCGCCCCGACTGCTGGAGATGGGCAAACCATGACAGTTTAAGGGTAACACCAGTTTAATTTGGCGCCTATTCGGCGCCAAACTAATCTGACATTACCCTTGAACTGTCATGGTCCATGCATGTACCACTATAGCGTGTCAGGTGGGGATGAGTTAATGCTCGCTTGACCGCGTAAATATTCTCTTGGCCGACAAATGACGCACATACGAAACGGAAGACAAAGTGGTTTAAGTACAGTGCGCTACACACCTGTTACGACGAAATGCGAGTCACGACGAAAATGATTTACGTTACATATGCGATCAACAAAAACACTCAGAGTTGAACGGAGAGAATTTAAGTGGTCTGCACTTACACGAAGTCGAGGCCCACATATCTTGGGAAAAATAACTAAGAATATTTTGAGCATTCTAACTGTGAGAAGAAAAAAAATCAATAGTTCTCAAAGTGCTTTGCACTGTCTATGTCGTAAAATAATAAGTTGGGTTTTTTTGTGTGTTTTTTCTTCACGTCGTTCGCTTTCTTACGCGTAGACTGATTATTTCAATTGATGCAATACATCATCAGCTCAGTGTGCGGCCTGCCTAAATTATGAACTCGGTTATTGTATTTGTTTTACACCTCCATTGCCAAGTGGACGCAAACTCGTGTCTTTGAGCGCAGGACAAATTCTACAACGAATAACCCATTCATATAAGGACTGGCGCCAAGCTATTCTGGCACCACCCTTGAACTATCACGGTCGAACTATCTCCTTAACTGTAATTTATAGTTTTGAGGATAACTTTCAATTTAAGGAAATGCGTTCCTAAGGCTTCATGTGATAACCCCAGCAATGCAAGGAACACGGATATGAATAGGGTCAGCAAAAGGCAAAGAGCATAATGAACCCCCGGGGGCTGCGAGGGCTCATGACCTTCTTTGTCTCTTGCAGTTAGGTCGTGTTCGCATTTTCGGACAGTATTAAACTACACTGAACACCCGATGACCTCCGTCGACTAAGAAAGACAGATGTGTACGCACTATGGGGCTCATGAGGATCTATGCCTCTTGCAGATTCACGTCTTCACGGACTGACAGCAATCTTGAAGGTAACTTCCATCGGGAGTTGAAACTGAAAGTCTTTCTGGTGTTCCGTGTCCAACAGCCATGTCTTCATCCGTGTGTCCATATCCGGGCTGATCCCCACCCCGACTCCGGCCCCTACCCCACCGGCCAACCCACCCTCACCAGCATGACCTACCCGCCTCTCGCGCTCTGCTCGCATAAGCCTGACTCTCTCGCGGTCAGCGCGCCGTTGCAGGAGAGTGTTGTGAAGGTTCACATTGTGTAGGGTCAAGGACGCTGGTTTGTCAAGGCCGCGACCTTGGAGACGCTTGCTGTCTTCATCAAGGACATAGGTTTTGACCTGGGGAAGTGGAGTTCGTACTTTCTGTCTGAGGGAAACCTGCGAAATAAGTAACGAGTTGCATAACAGGTAGAGAACCAACAAACCGGTCTAACCATCAAAATAACAAACCCAAAAACTTGTTAACCTTTTGACTGTCCGTAACGCTTTTTGTGGCGATGACTCCGGCAGGAATCATCGCACAAAAGAGCTACCGACAGCCGAAATGTTAACAGATTCAAGACGCGCCTCACTGGGCATTTCTCTAGCACCAACTTCATCCGCCGCGTATCCGTATGCGGTACATCTGGAATGAGATATGCGGCGTGTCTCGAAAGCTAACTTTATTTGCCGCCTATCGGCTGGAATGAATTCGTCGTGAGACTCAGACATACTTTGCCTACTATTGTCGAGAGAATCCGACATCAGCTTACGAAGTAAGCTGGTGTCGGATTCTCTCGACAATAATAGACAAAGTGTCGTAGTACTTCGCCTACGGATGTCGACTTCAGCCGCCGCGAGATTACTTCCCCTTGAACACCATCGGTGGCGATATCTCCCCAGCCAAGATTCTCTTGCAGTGCTTGTAACTGGCTATTTTTAGTGATTCTGTCGTTACAAGCGCACCTGATCCTGAAGTGAACTCTTAACAAATGATTACTTAGTGGCAGTGTGCATAATATAAAAAAGTTACTTATTAGTATTAACATTATTAGGCAAAGAGTAAATTAATCCAACTCACAAATGGCAGGTCCTCAGTGGAGTCTGACAGTCGGTACATATGTCGCTGGTCGCTGTCCTCCTCTCCCCCCGTCCCCTCCTCCCCCTCTCCCTCCCGGCCACACCCAAACCTCGCCACGTTCTTCCCGGAGTCGTGAAGGGAGCGAGGTTCCGGAATGCTGAGATCCATGAGGCTTTGATGTGCGTCATGGGGGAAGCTTGCGTCCTGTGGAGAGTGTGCGTCATAGGAAAAATGTGCGTCACAGTGGTCTGGTTTTGTGTCTCCCAGTCTGATGACGTAGTCGTCGTCTTCAGGGGCTTGCGGTTCGTCTTTCACATACCTAAGAGTAGTAAGAACAGCATGGCATAATATCAAATTTGCCAACTATAAGGATGACGCTGATGATGAAATGAGCATGTGTAATATTTAGCGATTGCGGGGGCTTCTGGGGACATAGGCCTCTTGCTGATGACACTTCGTATCCATGTTCCTTAGAGGGCTGTGGCTGTTTGGCGTTGACTTAATTAACTCATTTGAGACGTGCCGCCTACGGATGCGCGGCGAATCGCCGGGCATCCGTAGGCGGCACGTCTCAAATGAGTTAATACAGAGTTCAGAAACAGTCTGCGTCAACTGGCAGTTATGGCGTGACCTCGTTTACACCTTATAATGACTTTCTCTGACCAAGAAGACTGTGTATGATGGATGATTCAAGATTCAAGATTCAAAGATTCAAAGATTCAAAAACTTTATTGTCCAGATAAAAAGATTTTATATGGAAATTTTCCTTTGCAGCACTGGTGTAGGATAATTGAATAAAACAAGGAATCAAGTGACATAAATAATGATAATAATAATACGTACAACATATATGCAACAAAAATACAAACATCACAATATCAAACATACACACACACACCCTATCAGCATACACACACGCTAAAAGAAGTGGGGGGGGGGGGATGCAACTTGTTTACACCTTATAATGACTTTGTCTGACCAAAAAGACTGTGTATGATGGATGAAACGCGTTTATAATAAATAATAATACTTACGGTATTTATAATGCGCTTATCTTATAATAATTATAACTCTAAGCGCGCACTCACAACTCGCACACGCATGCGCACGCTTTAAACAATGACTCACGTACCACAAATAGTGAAAATACATTACGACGGTCAGCTTGGGGTGGGGAGTGTGGTGATGTAGTGCTAGAACTGTTGAAAGAGGTGAGTTTTGAGGGCGGACTGGAAGGAGGAGAGAGAGTGTTTCTGACGGAGAGAGAGTGGGAGAGTATTCCAGGTGGATGGACCGTATACTGAGAAGGAGCGGGGGCCGAAAGTGTTGAGTTTGGTGCGGGGGATGAGGAGGCGGAGAGGGTCGGAGGCGGAGCGGAGGGAGCGGGAAGGAATGTAGGGGTGAAGTAAGTTGGAGAGATAGGTAGGAGCGTAGTTGTTCAGGGATTTGTAGCAGAGAGACAGAATCTTGTATTGGATGCGTTGGGGGATGGGGAGCCAGTGAAAAAGCTTGAGCTTGGGAGCGGGAAGGAATGTAGTCGGATGATGTGGTCGGATTTTTTCTTTCTAAGGACGAGGCGGGCAGCATTGTTCTGGGCGCGCTGGAGAGTGCGAGTCGTAGAGTGAGGAAGGCCGGAAAGGAGAGAGTTGCAGTAGTCGATGCGAGATAAGATAAGTGAGACAGCGAGTTTGGTGGCAGCTTCGGTAGTGAGGTATTTTCTGATCTGACTGATGCGGCGGAAGTGGAAATAACACGCCTGGGCCGTGGCGGAGACAAAGCTGGTCATGGAAAGAGAGGAATCGAGGATAACGCCAAGGTTCTTGACCGAGTCAGAGAGGGAAATGGGGGTGCTGTCGAGTTGAAGGTGGAGAGAGGGAGGGAGCTGGGAAAGTTTCTGGCGAGTGCCTACCAGCAGACGTTTAAACCTTATAATGACTTTCTCTGACCAAGAAGACTGTGTATGATGAATGCAACTTGTTTACACCTTATAATGACTTTGTCTGACCAAGATAACTCGCTTACACCTTATAATGACTTTGTCTGACCAAGATAACTCGCTTACACCTTATAATGACTTTGTCTGACCAAGATAACTCGCTTACACCTTATAATGACTTTCTCTGACCAAGAAGACTGTGTATGATGGATGAAACTCGCTTACACCTTATAATGACTTTCTCTGACCAAGAAGACTGTGTATGATGGATGAAACTCGCTTACACCTTATAATGACTTTCTCTGACCAAGAAGACTGTGTATGATGGATGAAGCACCTGCGATGGCTGATGATGATCTGTGCCTCATGAACTAGTATTTGTCGTGTTTCGGCAGTGAACAGTAAACATTATCTCAAGGCTGGCCATGCAGACATTGTTAAATGTCTCGGTAGGTTGTGTGGCACTGCTCTTACGACAACGGGCCTCTAGTGGTAAGAATCATAACAGTAAAAACAAGACACAGTAAGAACAATAAAAGTTGCAAGAACATTGTACTGTTTCTCCCCCCCCCCCCCCGCCTCCCCGCTCCCCCACCCCACCCCCATCCCCTACCTTCCAGCCCCACCCCCCCCCCAAAAAAAAAAAAAAAAATAATAATAATAATAAATAAATAAAAAAAATAAAAAATAAATAATAATAATAATAATAATAATAATAATAATAATAAATAAATAAATAAATAAAATAGAGCAAATCAAACTAACGAACAAATAAACTTATCTAACGACTGACAAACTATCACAAAATAACAAGCAAACAAAGTGCCGTGGAACTATGAGGCACAGACGAAATAACATTTTTAACTCATTGTGCCCGAAGTACGAAATAGTAATATCCACATTTGGGAGTTATCCTTTGAGGACTGCATTACAATTCAGGAGACAGATCGACCATAATAGTTCAAGGGTGGTGGCAGAATAGATTGGCGCCTAGTAACCCTTGAACTATCATGGTCGAGCCATATCTTGCTGTGGAGTGTCGCGGGCAGAATGAGTTGAAAATCCAACGCTGTCTCCTACTGACCTGTTCTGATTGAGCCTCAGTCGGCGTTTGAACATTTCCAGAGAGGCCGAAAAGGAGTTGGCGTGGCGGCTGTTGTCGTGGCGCCGGGGGGAGAGGTGGGGGGAGCGCTGGGGGTGGGAGGGAAGGGCGTTGCCCACCACCTCACAGTGCACCTCGTGGTCAGCCGGGGGTCGGGACGTGTGGTTAGGGATTTCTCCTGATGATCCTGGGGGTGAAAGATCCAGTGTGGAAAGTGAATTACAGATGTGTGCTGGTCTATGATTTTGGACCTTACGGCGTGACAGCCGTAAAGTCGAAAATCACAGCCCGGCACCCAAAGGCAAAAAGGGGTATTAGAGTAGCCATCTGCATGGTTGGTTAAGATAAGATAATATAAGATAAGATAAGATAACACAAACACACACGCAACCCTCTAGATCTGTCGGATGATCCCGTGATAAAACTCTAGGCCGTAAGAGTCCAGGAGCCAGCTGCATGGGTGAGCAACCACTAAGCAAGGTGCTTAGTGCTTAGTGGCTGGCTCAGGACTCAACGCATTCATGTAGCTGACCCAGAACCGCAGATCTTTCTGGACACAATGACATCGTTCAGTGACGTCATCCTTACCCGTAGACTGGTAGTGTGACGAACACTCCTCAGCGCGGTGTTTGACGCTTTTAGGGCGTGGTCCCCTTCGGTCGTGACCTAGAGACGCCCTCACACGCTTGGTGGGCTCTTGGGTGGGCGGAGTGGGTCCCTGGTGGGCATACGTGGGTTCTTGGTGTCCAGAAGTGGGTGCCCGATGACCATATGCTGGCGCTGGGTGGGCTAAAGTTTAAATATTATTATTATTATTATTATTATTATTATTATTATTATTATTATTATTATTATTATTATTATTATTATAACACTTCTACGAAAAGGCATTTGAGATGAAAGAAGCACAAAAAATATATAAAAGAGAAAATTTCACAAAATCATCGAAATCAATGAAAGAATAAAATGTAGGTATCAATTTCAGCCCACTTAATCAAATTTCAAATATAAACGATTTGAATTTCCAAAACTTCAGTAGCTCGCTTGAGTTTACCCTTAGCACCATGTGAATGTTTTGTGTTTATGTACAGTGTGTGAGTGAATGCGTGTGATTCACGTGAGCGTGAGCGAGGGTTCGGTTCGCGGCGGCTCTTTGAGCCGATTTTGAATTGGGATGAAGCGCCTATTTAATGCGCTGATTTATTATTATCATTATTTAGGGTACCATTTAGGATGCGAGCAGCTCTCTGGTAGTTAAACCCAGCCGCACGGGGAGGGGTGTGGGGATTGAACTGTGGGTAGGAGGAGCGGTCTTGGGAGGTTTGACCAGAGGTATTTCCTTCGCTGTTTTGTCTCGGGCAGTGTGTGTGATCACGCTTGGCGCTGGCACAGTCCTGTTGAACTTCTGGTTGGGCGGCGCGTATCTGTGTTGGGCTGCCATTTAGATTTCGACTGGCACTTCCATGTTGCTGTCTGCCTCTGGCACTGCTGTTTTCATTGATGTTTCTGTGGCCGCCGTCGCTGTGCTTTCCTTGTTTTTTGGGCAAGTCCTAAAGTTGAATAAAAGGAATGGAATTAATATGAGTTGCGTTGGTTGAAATCAAAAAAGGAACTGAACAGAAATGGGAATGGAATTGGATTGAAATTAGAAGAACATTGGAATGAAACTGAAATGGATTTGATTAAAGTCATTCAAGGCATCAACAGCTTCGAAAGTGTCATATAGTGTTGCCGGCTAACTCATTTAAGGCGCTTCGCATCAACAACGGGGGCAACGCTATACGACACTTTCGTAACTATTGATGCAGGGCGCATTGAAAGAGTTAACTTAACTAAATTGAACTCACTGAACAGAGATGTTTTAAAACGTAATAAACATTCAAAAACTTACTTCAACCAGTTATCCATATAACTAAATACCGCCCCCCCTCCCCCCTCCCCCTCCCCCCTTCCCCCCCCCTTCCCCCCCCCCCACACACACACACATTCTCGTGTCACAGTTAAATCCATCCACTTTACACAATACCCTATCCCTTCGTTTCATCCATTAGCTCAGCACCATCCCATTGAATATCCACCTCTGTATCCACAGCCCGCCCTCCACACACACACACACACACACACACACACACACACACACACACACACACACACACACACACACACACACACACACACCACATAGACGCACACACACACACCACAAACACACACACACACACCACAAACACACACACACACCACAAACACACACACACACACACATACACCACAAACACACACGCACACACACACACACACACACACACACACACACACAAACACACACCATCACACACCACAAACACACACACGCACACACACACACACACACACACACACACACACACACACACACACACACACACATACACACACACCTCAGCGTTGCCTTCCCCCTGCTGATTAAGGACAATTTTGGAGGGCATCCTCAATGAGCGGATGGTGGTGCTCCTCCCCTGGGCCCTGTCTCCGTGTCTGGAGGAGGGGGGAGGGGATGGGTTGAGGGCGACTTCCGGTAAGGCAGGTTTGGTGTGTCGGAATCTGTTGGCTGCAGACTTGGGCAGTGGTGGCGACTGAGACGCCTGGAAACAAACAGTGATGCTGATTATGACAAATACGTGATGGTAACGATAACTAAGGACGACGATGACAATAACGACGACGATGAGAATGACGTTGATGATGATGATGATGATGATGATGATGATGATGATGATGATGATGATTCATGAAAAGTACAGGGGCGGATCAGCTACCTCACGAGGTGGTGGGGACCGGTGTGTCTCAAGTCGGTACGCAGAGCGTCCGACTTTCGATCGTAAAGTCGTGTGTTCGAACCCCAGTGGTATCAAACCTTGTACGGACCCTATTCGGACCCCCTTCATTAAAATTACCTTCTTGGTGGCAAAAGCTGTTAAGCCCTAAATTGTTAACGATTTGTGAAGTCTAAATTATCTTAGACATGAGACACCAAGGAAGCAGATAGTGCTTTCAGACCCTCTATCGGTCATGAAGAGGTGGGGGGGGGGGGGGGGGGGGAAGGAGGGGAGGGAAACAGGTGGACGGTGGTGAAATTTGTCGGACATTATATCGAAACAGTTTGAAATATGTTAATTATCCTAAATTCCCACCCAGCCACCCACCCACCCAAATCCCCATTTCACGTTACACGTCGTCGCTTTTTGCACTAGAAACTGCCCCTGCCCCCCCCCCCCCACACACACACTCTCCCCCCCCCCGCCAATAACGTAATAACATGCGTCCGACTTTCCTCCAACTTACCCCCCCCCCCCCCGCCCCCCCAAGATTTGCTCCTCAATAGCAAAAGGTCTTCGGGCCGACAACGACCGCAGCTGTGCGCGGGCCAGATGCGACCGTCGTCAGCCCGAGGACCTTACCGCACTGTGGTAGACTTTTCTCAAAACATTCGAAACAAATATAACCAATACAACAAACACACTGCCTGGCTAATACCCTGCGTTCTGCATTTGCACTTTTCTCCGCCAGCGTTGCCAGGCTCCATTTCGGACTGTCGTCGGCGTGAAGGTTGGCGCTAATGTTGCCTTTCCTCACAACCAGCCTCGTGGCTCCAACTCGCGTCACACTTTTCGGACTGTCACAGTTGTTGCTGCCGTTGTTGAGGTCGTAAACAACCACCGTCACTTGCTTGTCCTGTTGTCCGGTGGTGTGTTTGTGGTCGGCTGGTTCGCTGTGGGGTAAAGGAAAGCAAATCACCTGACAAGTGAACAAGCAAAATAATCAACACAAGTGGAAAACAGACTTGCCGACGAACACATACGGTTTTCCTGCCAGTTTTCAAATGGAAATCGACGCGTGGCAGGACAAACCTAAGTGTACCTTGGCAAGTTTTAACCACTTCGCTGCCACTGTACGTACATTGTTGTTTCTGTAATCTTTGTTCCCTCAACGACCAAAAGCCACAACCGCAAGAGGCATAGATCCTCATGAGCCCCCGCGTTCGCGGGGGTTCATGAGGATCTATGTCTCATGTAGTTGGGTCGTGTTCATATGTTCTCGGCAATGAAAAGGTTAAGCCTAAATAACATTTTCTAATTTCGCATCATTATGTGCACGCATGTTCAGAGTGTCCAGTGGGTTCTTTGTATGGTGTTATAACACATTCTGCCCCAGGACCGAAATCCCCCCAAAAATTTTAAGTTGCCCTCTGAAGGACTGTATTACAATTCTAGAGACAGATCGCGCATGGTAGTTCAAGGGTGGTGCCAGAATAGCTTGGCGCCGATAGGCGCCAAGCTATTCTGGCACCATCCTTGAACTATCATGCTCGATCCGTGTCTTGCTGTGGTGTGTCAGGGCTGAATGAGTTAATAAAATATTGAGAGAGTTTTTTTTTTAATACAGCTGAAATATGTAACACAGACAAATATGTGAATTAAGGGGCCGACCGTTTGGGTCTTATTTTACCCGCGCAAGTCATTGTGCCGGCAAACTGCGTCCAACGGTCGCTCTAAAGACCTTGGGACAGATGAAATATTCTCAGAATACTCCAGGCTATTCTGAGCACACACACTCAGTTTAGACATCAGTACTTGCGCGCACATTTTTGTTTCAGTGTTTGTCTGCATGATGCAGACAGACAGGCAAACACTGAAACCGAAGCAAAAAACCAACAACACCGAAACAAATACAATCGACTCAAAAGATACACACGAACACAGCTGGGCTCAGTTGCATGAGTGAGTTCAGTGCTAGTCCTAGTTGCTGGAGCAGGACTAAGCTCACTCATGCAACCAGCCCCAGGAACCCTTACCCCTGCCACTCCGGACTGTGGTTTTCTTTCCAGTTCTCTCTACGGCGCGCCAGCCGCACAACGTGGTCCCGGAGATCCCCGGACTGCCTGACCTTCACCAGCCGACCCCCGGTCACGTGGTCAGGGCTTAAGGTCACGCGAGCTTTGGGCGAGGAGAGGGGAGGGGGCGCGGGTGCCCTAGCACCCACACGGATCATCGTTTAGATTTCAGGACTCCTGGAGGATAAAAATATCCATTTTTTTTTTTAGATATCCTTTGATGTCTGCATCACGGTTCTGGAGACAGATCGACCATGATAGTTCAAAGGTGGTGTCAAAATAGCTTGGCGCCTACAGGCGCCAAGCTATTCTAAAACCACCCTGGAACTATCATGTTTGACCCACATCCTGCTGTAGTATGTCAGGGCTTTATGGTTTCCAATCCTGGAGGAAAGACAAAAAAAAAACAACAACAACAACAGGGAAATGTAATGTTATTTAAAACTCATGCAGCCCTGGAGCACTTCGACAAGACAAGGATCAACCATGACAGTCCAAGGGTGGTGTCAGGATATCGCGGCTCCACGAGGCGTCAAGCTATTTGACACAACCCTTGAACTATCATGGTCGATCTGTCTTCTAAACTGAAATTTCGACGATAGGGCTCAGTGTGTTGATTTGTGCTCCAAGAAAATCACGCCGAATCAAAGTTGGACAAACACATAAACAAACAAACAATAGACGATTGAGGTCAACAGTAGGTTAAAAGGAAGCACGATTAGACACAATCATTGAATTAAAAGGGCGGACAAATATTCCCCCTTTTACTCAGTGTAGGTTGGGTTGTCCCTCAGATTGTCACTGCCTCCCACCCACCCGCCCCCCCCCCCCCCCACTCCCCTCCCCTTTTTTTTAGAATGGAAAAGTTGTAAGGCACGCTGACTCTCTCTCTCCCCCCCCCCCCCCCCACCCCACGCCAAATAAAAAATATATATCTACGCTTCTAAGAATACGGCATTGAACTGCGTGTTTTAACAAGCACACCCTGTAAAAACACCCCGACTTCCACACAGCACAGACAGTGGAGACTTTGGCTCTGTGGACACACACAGTCGAGTTCTATAAATCTAGATCATGTAAACACCCTTTTCAGTCAGTCTTTTGTTCTCGCTGTTTGATGTCTCACTGAACAGTTGAAAAAACAAGAACATGTCGCTTGCTTGAGAGAGCTCTTTCACATCCATCGCCGGTCAGGCTGTGGGAGACAGGTTTGGTCCAACATGTA
>BTPG01000002.1:195571219-195588719 GCA_036245525.1 Semisulcospira habei | reverse complement strand
CGGATTGTTCCAGCCCGACACATCTGCAGGCGGTGTGTATTTTCATGAGGCACTGCAGCCGCCGGGTCTCATAAGAATCCTGCTCGCAAGCAGTTGCCCCCGTAGCACAAAGGCCATCGGGCCGACGTCGGTCTTTGCGCACTGGGGCCTCAATGATATCGTTGAGTACTTATCAGAACTGATGGTGTTAACACAACGTGTTTTCCCCCATACCCTTGTTGGTCGTGAGGACAGTAAATTATAAATAATGAATGAATGAACACAACGTGACGATGACTGCTGCGACTGCTAGGAGGACGGACGTCGCACTGGTCGTGGCCATCCAGCGAAACGGTCCCTTTAGTCCTTCCTATGAAGGGGCGCATGCTAGTGTCTTCCATACAATAAATTGACTTAATCAACTGTCTTGGACCGGACTCTGATTAAGGGAGAATGCTTATCGCTATAGAACTTTTATTTACGATGACACAAACAAGGAACTTTTTAACACAAGAGTACTTGAACAGTTACAAAACGACGCGGCTGTACTCAAATGAAGAAAAAAAAACCCACCACACAAAACAACAACAACAGCAACAACAACAACAACAACGTGATATATTGTGAAATTCTCATGTATAGCGTGCCTGTGTATTTGTTTCTTGTCATATCCGAATGTCTGCTACAGGCGGAGCAGTTCTACACAGAAAAATGTGGATGGGACCTCTGACAAAATATGATACATCCGTGAGCTCATGAGGATACACGCCTCTGGCTGGAAACCACTCTCCATCCATCTTCCTTTGACGGCTGAGACCTTTGACGTTGAATGATAAGAATACCTTTGTCCACTGGCACTGAAGGGGTTAATGTCTATCTCAATAGTGATTTTTTTCTTTTATTTCGTTCTATATGGTTTCTTGATTACGTATTATTTAAAATTGCCAGCAATATTATTTAAAAGATGCAAAACTCGACCGGCTTAAATGATAGCAGAGCACATTTGTGTCCACAGGAGATTTCAGACCAAACATTTGACTGCCAAGCGTGTAACATGCAAAGAAATTCCTAACAAAGAAAGAAACACGAAAAAAAGGCAAGTTACAAGATAAATTTATTGCGTCGTACTTGTCTTTTCTAAGCGTGTTTCTTTTCGTTGTTGGGGATTTTTTTGTGTCCAAAGGAAGATTTCTTTTTATCACTAGCTAAAGCTTTCCGCTCAGACTATCCAAAGATCTGAAAATGTTTCACATTCAGATAATATTATTGTCCCAAAAAAGGAATTCGATGTGCCAGGATTCACTGGATATTTCACAGACTGGTCTTCTTTATTTAAATTAACGCGTCAACCCTTTGGGTGTCGGTAGCGGTTTTTGTCGCGATGATTCCGACAGTCCGGTTTAACCCTTTGGCTGTCGGTAGCAGTTTTTGTCGCGATGATTCCGACAGGAATCATCGCGACAAAAACTGCTACCGACAGCCAAAAGGTTAAACCGGACTGCACATTTGTATCGACAGTTCTTTGAACAGGTCTTATAAAACAGCAGCTGACTGACCTGGTGTGAGTGAGGTCCAGTCTCCCCATCATAGCGTGAAAGATCTGGAGCGTGGACTGGCCGCTTTAGAGTCCTCGGAATCTGTTGTCGCCTCCGGGACAGTTCAGACACTTCTGGCAGCTGACACACACAACTCAAAGATTTAAAATCGCAGGGCATATGCTAAAACGTTAATAATTATAGAGTCATGTAGAACTACATCAGTATGGCAATTTCTGTTAGAACAGTGGATGTAAATCAGTGACCACACACTGAGCCCGTCTTTTATTAGACTCTATTCTTTCTTAACTTTTGGCTGTCGGTAGTGCTTTTTTGTCGAGGTGATCCGTGCAGGGATCACCTCGACAAAAGCACTACCGACAGCCAAAGAGTTAATTTGTCACGGCTTCAGCGTATTCTCTACAAAAGGCATAGATTCTCTTGAGCCCTACGGCCATAGGGGATCATGATAATCTATACCTCTTGTATGTAGATTACACGGGAATGCCGGAAGGTGGAAGGTGTAGGTGTCTGTGAGAGGGGGGGGGGGGATGGGAGGTGGCGGGAGGGGACAGGTAGAACCCTTGACGGGGTACGTACCGTATATCGATCCGTGAATGACGTGCACCTGTTAGAATAGCTGGCAGTGATTCAAGTCCACACAAAAACAAATTGAGCACCGAGCCATCTTCGTTTATCTTTGTTCTTCGGTCGTGGTATATGAGAAATAACACACCCTGCTGTACGAAGGTCGCCGTGGTATAAAACAAACCGCCAGCCTACACGATACCACGGTGGAATATGTGTAATAACAACATGCACTTCTACGTGAAACTCGCCATGGTATATCCATCATAACAGCATGCCTCGCGATAATAATAATAACAATACACCTTGCTATTGGAAAGTCACCGTGGTATATCAGTAATAACAACACGCCCTGCAATAGGATATCACCGCTGTAGATCAATAGCAATACGTCCTGCTATACGATATCGCCGCGGTATATATAAACCAATAACAGCACTGCTATACGATACGGCACCGTATATCTCCAATCTTTGACGATACAGTCCACCTGTTTCTCTATTACCTTAGTATAGGCAGATTTTATCCGGGTGCGTACTCGATCACCGAATAGTATACATATTCTAATCCGGGTAGGTGCCCTGTTACAGTCTTTCTAGTCATTCACACACTAAACCTAAATCCTAATTGATATAATGAGCATTGCCAAGGTATTCTATGCAAAGACCCTTGTCATACACATGTTCAAACCCTTTCGGCCAACTCCAACCACCTGCAAGAGGTATAGATCCTCATGTGACCCCGCAATTGCGGGGTCACATGAGGATCTATACCCCTTGCTGGCCTCATTTACAAGGTATCCATTTAGTGTTTTGGTTACACTGGAATTCTGACTGCGCATTGTAATACGAGCGCAACTCAGCCTATACACAAGGCTTGGTTGCCTAGAAAAAAAATAATGCACTGAAATCTTAGTTACGTGTTCCACATAAGCAACACAGACGTAAACTGTTCTGCCAGAGGGCCGATAGATTCCCAACAGCACGTGTGATTGTTGTAGGCTTATGAGGGTCCGTGCCTGTTGAACCATAGCTGTCGGAAATACTAAACCTTTATTGGCTGCATGCGCGGCACTCGAAATTAATCCCTCTGATATGTCGGTGTGTATTTTTCACAAAGCTTCCCGTGCCGTTTGCTGGTGCAATCCCAAGATAGCCCCACTAGGGAAGTACTCCACAAGTACACTTCTATTCAAATGAGATGCTAAGCATCTCATTTGAATAGAAGTGTACTTAGTGGTGTACTCCCCGAGTGGGTCTGACTGGGGAGTACTCCCTCAAACGGCGCGGGTTCAGTTTTTCCTCTGTAACTTCCAGCACCAGTTGCAAGAGGTGGAGCCACCATGGCAGCTATAGGGTAGTGTCTGATGACTGAGCTTGGCGCCTGGAAAGGCGCCGAGCTAATCAGGCATTACCTTAAGCTACCAAGGCCGATTCGTCGAGTCTTGCCAGTGATGTGCAGCAGGTTATTTAATTTAAAGCATAAACTTCTCCTTTAAACTGTATAATATGTCGTCAACCAGTCTAACAAGCAAACAGATCTATGACATGCTGGAGACGCTACGCCATTATGTTACTTTTTAGCAACACACATCCAGATATCAAGTTGTACAGGCAGCACAGATAAGTGAGATTGTTTAACCCTGTGGGTGTCGGTAGCGGTTTTAGTCGCAATGATTACAGCAGGAATCATCGCGACTAAAACCGCTACCGACACCCAAAGGGTTAAAAAGAAAATACAGGTGAATGGGCCAAAAGGAGAGAGAAATACAAGGCACAGAAAGAAAGAGTAAAACCCACCATGTGGGGCTGATGATGCTGACAAGAACCCCACCCTAGTCCAACAAGGCACACGTGCACCTGGTTGTCGGTCTAAAATATTGCGATGAGGATTCTATTTGCTTCGGTGGTGAGGTAGTTTATACTAATCCTAGGTTGTGCAGACCTGTAAAGTGTATCTTACGTACTGTCGAGCAAAAGGTAGTTTATACTAATCCTAGGTTGTGCAGACCTGTAAAGTGTATCTAACGTACTGACGAGCAAAAGAAATGTGACATTTTTGGAATCGTCGGAATTACTTTAGTGTTTGCTATGATTCCAGAAATGTCGTATTTCTTTTGATCGTCAGTATACAAACACCTATTCTGGGTGGTTAGATTATTTATTTGTGATAGAGTACATTCCAAAATATAGCGATGATGACCCTTGGTGTTAAGGTACTTGATTATAATCCTGTATCGTGACGATTTGTAAAGTGCGTGCTTCAACATGAACTTTGCAAATAAACCCGTTGGAATTAACCGCATAAAATACGATTTGGCGAATGAGGAAAATGTATCGTTCGGTCCAAACGCGAGCACTAACTCGTACAGCCTTGGCGAAGAACAACGGAAGATCCAGCCATGATTGTAGTAAACCATTCTGACACACTGCAACACAATGTAAATTGACTACTATCGACCACGACCTCAAGTCGCCATGCTCTTCTGGCACCGTCCTTGAACTATCACGTTTGATGTGTAATGTAGTCTTCAGCTGACAACGCGTGCCGTTTACAGGCGTACTCCCCAAATAGACTTACTCGGGGAGTACACCACAAGTACACTTCTACTCAAATGAGATCAGAAGCATCTTATTTCGATTCAATTTTTTAAAAAAATATTCATCACAGTAAGGGCAACTGCGTTTCTTCGTCGGGTCCATTTAGCTCATCTTTAGCTAACTGTTGACTGACTGCCTTTTATTCTGATTCTAGAGGGAAGTAGATGTAGTGTGTTGGGATGCATGGGGTGGTCTAAAGTAGTGTATAATCGTGCGTGTGTCTGGGAGAGAGGGTGTGCTGTTGTGCATGCACAGTGAGTCCAGTGTTTTCCCGGACAACAGCGCTACACAAGAACTATGTATTATTATTATTATTCCATTTCAGTAGAAGTGTACTTCCGAACAATTTTAACTCGTTCTGCCCGCGACACACCACAGCAAGAAATGGCTCGACCATGATAGTTCAAGGCGGGGTGGTACATGCGCCAAGCTATTCTGCCACCACCCTTGAACTATCATGGTCGATCTGTCTCCTGAATTGTAATGCGGTCCTCAGAGGATAACTCCAAAATGTGGGTATTTCGTACATCGGGCACAATGAACTAAATGTACTTGTGGTGGGAGTGCGTCAACTCTCAAATTTGAGAATGTCTCTTTCTCACTGTGTTAAATGTAATATCCCATCAGCCTTGGTTACAAGTTAATAAGGAGCAACTCTTGAGCTTTCATGGCCAATCCGGTATAAAGCAAGTGGTAAATTGGCGTGAAGACGGAAAGCTGGTCGCATGACTGAACAAATATTTGCCGCGTACTTGTCCCTATCCCAGGATACAAAGGTCCTCGGGCCGACGTCGCATAGCTGTGCGCGGGCCCACTGCGGTCGACGTCGGCCAGAGTTTCTTTTGTTAGCTGGGATGCGGTTCGTCTGGAATGAGGTGAAAAGACACTCACCACAGACGGAGATAGGTCTGGGACGATGGCTTGGTTTGGTTCGCTTTGGTTGCTTTCGTTCGGTTCGGATCGCCTCTGGTGCGCATGACGGAGACAGAGACACACCGATGTATCACCAGAATGACCCCGTACGCGTACGTTAAAGTGTCTCGGGTCGATCTGGCTTGAGAGTCATATAGGCATGCTGCACCGCTGTAGACAGCAGACTGACAGCATCGTACAACGCTTGGGCCTGGCCGGATTAGCACATTGCCAAGAGCACTCCAGACTGATCTGGTGTAAATCTGGGAACAATTAGCTTGACACTTGGAGTGTGGGTAAATTAGATGCGCCTCACCTAACATGTTTTGATACTGACGTTTCTCAGTTACGCGGAGAGAGAGAGAGAGAGAGAGAGAGAGAGAGAGAGAGAGAGAGAGAGAGAGAGAGAGAGAGAGAGAGAGAGAGAGAGAGAGAGAGAGAGAGAGAGAGAGAGAGAGAGAGGGATGGAACGACTGAACAAGCGAACAATCAAGCGAACGCCCGGGTTTCCGAACGCATGAGTGAACAAAACTGACGTATGGAACGAACAAACTGACGAACGAATGAAAGAATTAATTAATGACCAACCAAACAACCAACCAACCACTGAACCAACCAACAAAACACACAAACGAACTAAGTAACTAAGCAACTAACTAACTAACTAAATAACAAGCAAGCAAAAATGCCAAGCAACGAAAGAAAGAAAAAAGTGGAAAAACATGGAAAAGAGTTTGTTATTTATCAAAAACGTCCAGAAAGCTGGGTGGCCTTGGAATTCAAGCAAAGAGGGCGACTTACAGCAATTAGTGGGAATGACCAATGTCCCTTTCAAACAAAACAAGGGGAAATATTCTGTCCCGCCCTCCATGTGCAAGAGACTGACACAGATTCTCATGAGCCTATGCAAGTGAAGGGGTTCATGAGAATCTATCTCTTGCTGGCTGCGTTTTTTTTCTATGTCCCTCACTAGGACGGAGGCCATACAGCTGTACACATGTCTTCGTGTGGCCCTGCCCAGGCTGGACAGGTGTGCGTGGGGCAACTACAGCCGACGTTGGCCCGAGAAGCTTATATACTGACGTGCAAAAGAAATGCGACATCATTGGAATCATCGGAAGCACTTGTGTACACTTGTGTATCCGATGATTCCAATGATATCGCATTTCTTTTGCCCGCCAATATACTGACTGTGTGGCTTCGTAGACTACTCCGCAGTACGAACACAGACCGGTCAGTGTAGTATGGAGACATTGACTACTCAACGTGACATGTGTCACCGTACGCTGCTGTTATACTGCTGGCCATTTCCAAACAGCTGTGGAATATGCTTTAGGGGACATAACACCATCTCCCCCCCCCCCGCCCCCATCCCCACCTCCAACAACCCCCATCCCCCCTCCCCCGTATTCAACTCGAGATAACGAGACATGTTTTATTACAGGCACTTTCGTATTTCATATCTGTGCTGGTCTGTGACGTTGGATCTAATTACGGCTTTTCCCTTTTCGTATACTACTCATCGAAAGAAGTACCCAACGGAGAAAGGAACACGCTTAGAAAAGACAGTTACAACACAATTTATTAATGGTAAATACCCTTTTTCAAAATAGACAAACAAAGAAACAGAGAGATCAGTAGCTACTTATCTTCGTTTATCGCAGAAAGATTCTTTCTGCGATAAATGAAGATAAGTAGCGACTGATCTCTCTGATCCAGACCGAGCGACTGCCATTCTCAAACTGTTAGATTCATAGTCACCTCGAGCTTCGCTTTCGGTGACTATGAATCAAACAGTTTGAGAATGGGAGTCGCTCGGTCTGTTTAGAAATGATAGTATACGAACACGCCACTTCGCTGCTATAATTTAGATCGTTTTCCTTCCTACGACACACGACCAATACCTTTGGCGCAAACCGTACCATGTGACTGAGCTACAAAAACCCTTGTAGCGACAAATGGCGGACTTCTTGTAGCCCTCTTTGTGACGCATCTTGGATGCGAGTTTTGTTCTATACATGATCACTAAAACGTTCTAAAGTAAAAAGTTACTTAGTGTTGTTCGAAACAACAGGTACACTACTGGAGAAGGCAACGTCATGAAAGATTTTTAAATTACCTCATACGTCTACTATGAATAAATATATTCCTTCTACGTCAGTCATGTCTGGCGCGATCCAGGTCGGAAGATTTCTTCTTGATTTCTTTTACGAAAATAGTAGAGGAATGAAAACAAATACGTTATTGGTAGCAGGGGCTTGCTGCACCTCCCTCAGGCCTACAAGGGTCCGGGTAGCAAACCCTGCGACCTATAACTTATATTGAAATACCTCCTTCACTGTATAAACAAAAGAAATGTAAATGAGGCCAGGACGAGACACATACCGTTATGAGCCCTGCATACAGCAAAAGACAGACTCTCATGGGCCCTGCAAGATGCAGAGACTCATGGGGCTCTATGTACCTTGCAGCTAAGTGGCGATTCATTTAGCAGTGTGTCGGAGCTTACATAAGGGGGTGGGGGGGGGGGGGGAAATGGGGAGTGTCACCAAAACGTCACACCAAGCTAGGAAAATAATTTCTCAAAATGACATAGCGTCAGCATGAACACCAAATGTCTAATAACCCCATCACCACCGGGACACGAGGAGGGACACCCAAAAGCAAAAGGAATAGATCCTCATGAGCTCCTGCGACGGTCTGTTCCTCTCGCTGGTCACGTTTACATCTATGGACAGGTTATCTGGCGGTCAATGAGGGATGGTTGTAGGGATGTCCTTCATGGCCGCAGCTGACGGGGAAGGGATTCATTTGGTGACCTACTGTTCTCTGTCCCAGTCTCGTAAAACAAGTATCTCAAGGGTGCAAGAAGGGCGCCGTGTAACCATTTTTTTTTAAGGCTTAACCCCATCTTTTTAACGTGACCCCTTCACTGCCAGTGGAGGCAGATTGATTTTTTTTTTTAAATCACTGTTAACTCATTCAGCCCGACAACCATATTTCCCAAATTTGGGAGGCGTCATCTCATGGCTATGCAACAGTTGCAGGAGATGAATCGACCATGATAATTCAAGGGCAGTGCCAGATTAGCTTGGCGCCGACAGGCGCCAAGCTAATCTGGCACTACCCTTGAATTATCATGGTCGACCCATCTCCCTTGCAGTGCGTCAGGGCTGAATGGGTTAATACGTCAACGATCCCCATCTGACAAAGGAACATGTATACAAAGCGTTTTACGCAAGAGGCATAGGCCTCAAACCCTCAGCAAATGCGGGGGCTCCTAAGGATCTATAATATTATCTCTTGCAGTTGGGTGGCGTTCCAATTTTCTCGACAGTGAACGGGTTAAACGTAAGCCACGTTTCCATAAGCACAAATCTGATACGAATACGATCCGAATCCAAAACAGAAACATTCGTGTAAGTCGTCATGTGTTTCCATATGTCCGATGCGGAACCGAATTCCAAAACGAACACGGCACGATTTTCTCTCCCTCAAGGGAGCAATTTCGGATATAGGAAATGTTCGCACCAAAAGTATGACGTAAATTTGGCATCTGTCGCACGTTTCGGTGACAGTCTGTTTTTTTGCGCCACATTTAGTGTTTCTCACAAAGGCGGAATCCGTATGTCGCACGTTTTATATGGAAACACACGCGTCACGATAACTGAACGAAAATAGCTTTGTCGCATCGGGTTCGGATCGCATTCCTATCGGATTCGCTGTGCTTAGGGAAACGCAGCTTAAGCTACGTTTCCATAAGCACAAATCCGATACGAACATGATTCGAACCCGATGCGATGATGCAATTTTCCTCTTTTTTTTAAAAAATGCGTCATTTTCGTTCGAAGCCAGATGCGAATTAGTTTATTGCATCGGACATATGGAAACATACAAACGTGAACAGGACTTGCACGCAAACATGAACAGGACTTGCACGATGTTTTTCTGTTTCGGACCCGCTTCGGATTCGGATCGGGTTCGTATCGGATTCGTGTTGAGGGGTAGCCGCCTTTAGGTTTTTTATACGTATTTCGGATAGAAACTGACACCTTTGAAAAATAACCGAAGCCCTTCGAGTATAACCGTACGTGTAAAATCTGTTTAAATTCCAGCAAAGTGGTTTCAGCAAGAGGCATATATCCTCATGAGCCCCGTAGTTGCGGGGGCTCATGAGGATCTATGCCTCTTGCGGTGGTGTGGTGTCCATTTTCTTCTCGGCAGTGAAAGGGTTAAACCATGGACCTTTATGCACATCTCGGCCTGGATTGACTGACTGCAGTGGAGACTGGACTTCAAAGTGTGCGTTCGCTGCATACGAAAAAATTCAGCAATGTAGACCTGCTGCAGACACTGCAACTTCACGCTATTTCATTAGACTCCACTACAGGCGACCAGAAAAGAATATTTTGCAATCGTTTTCTTGAAATTTTAAGATGCCTTCTCCAGGGCGGGGGTTAATTGCTAAAATTCGACAAAATAATGGGTGCTCAGTGTTGTCTTGCATCAACAAAGAGTTGTCTGTCTTCTGCTCACAACCCAATGCGTTAAAGGCCATCGGGGCGACGGCGGGCGACGTCTGTCCGATGGCCTTTGCGCCCTGGGAATCCACGTGAATAACTACATGTAACAGAAGACGTGCTACTGCCCCTTGAGCGCAAAAGGGGAACTCTTTTGCGTAGCAAAAGAGTCGAAGAGCAAAAAAAGTCTTTCACTATACGCTATTTAAATTTCTCGCATAAGCAATTGTTCATTTAGTTCTTTTGTGCGGCATTATTCTAAAATATATCCAGAGCGTTTATACAGGAGATATTATAAACTATGAACTAGTTCTTGCCTGGGAGAAAATTGCTTTATAGACAAACACACAACCATATAACAATGTTAAGTGAAAAAACACCTGAAACATTTCTCCGCACAAGACACACATATTTGAAACGTGCAAAAACTACATCTGTGTGAAAAAGCACCTCAGGCAACGTATCGTCTCCATGTCATAGGTCATGACGCATAATATAATAAATATCTCACCGTAAAATATGTCTATTTAGTAAGGAATGAAAACAATGTGTCTCGTTCCTTCAGCTACACTTAGCCTGTGACATTACTTCAAAGAGACGGTTGGCACAGTGACTTAAACAAGGTGAGACCTAGTAACTTATTTATTTAATTAACCCCATTCTCTTAAGGGTACCTTTGATTGCACGCACTGACAATGATATTCAATATTAACATTAACTTATTTAGTCCTGACACACTAAAAAAAAATATATGGAGCGACTATGATAGTTCAAGGGTGGTGCCAGGATAGCTTGGCGCCTCCAGGCCCTTGAACTATCATGGTGGGACTGTCACCTGAACTATGATGAACTGTTCTATGCAGGCTGTGGGTTTGGTTCGGTTAGTCCTATGGTGTGCACTCAGGTACCGTTTACGGGAGTACTCCCACTCTAGGAGAGATGCTTAGCATCTCATTTGAATAGAAGTATACTTGTGGTGTGCTCCCTGAGTGGGTCTATCTGGGGAGTATCCGCAAACGTTACGCCGGACTGTATTTGGTCCGTTGGACCTTACGGCCCCAGTCACAGACCAAACAAATAAACAAACATAAATGCATTATACGGATAATAACCAAGGAAGAACGAAACACGCTTAGAAAAGACATTTACAGCAGTGGCGGATCCAGGGGGGCCAGGGGCCCTCCCCCCCCCCCCCCCCGTCAGCCCTGACAAAAAAAAATTTTTGGATTGTTATTTGTGGAAGTTGTGTTTTACTACTTCTTTTCTTGTACGGTGTATTTTACAATTATCTCACAGCCCCTTCAGTCACAGGGGCTCATGAAACGCATTCCTCTTTCTGTGCCATTCGTGGCAGTCATCTAGGTTTAAATCTACGCCTGTATACACACCAACTTTGATCAGAAAGCGAGAAATCAACTGCGCTGTGAGTGTCTCCCCCGGGGTGAGCAGCCGACTGGCCCTGGTGTCACAGCTAATTGCTAATTCCTTAATCCTGTCACACAACTCTCTCCGAGCACAGTGGGTCTCCAGCCTCACACAGATTGCATAGCTTTGTCTTCCGTGGACATGCACATGCCCATCAGAGTAGCCGTGTGGTCATTGATGCGTGTCACCAGAGGGGAGGTGTGAAATGTCGTGATTTTGATCAACCTTGAACTAACCCTTAAGTAATCATCTGTCAGTGATAATGATTATTTCTGTGGTCTGATCCTTTGTTCTTCATATGGAGGAGGTTTGTGGGTGTATAGAGCAGTAGCACAATTTTCACAAATGGTTGTGTTGTTCCTCAGACGGAGGAATACTTGGTAGTGTAGTGTTATTGTCAAACACAAGGTGATTCCCCTGCAGAAACTCCAGATGGAACATTCTTTTCAATAAGAAAATTAACACCATATAAGAATCAGAAGTGCCAGATTAATCGTGTCTTATTAGGGAGGTGGCGTGGAGGCGGGGAGGAGGTCAAGTGCATGTAGATATGATCAGCCCTTCCTTTTAAACTTTTCCCAAAAGCCGTGCTGTATTTGTTCTTTTTAAGTGCGTTTCTTTCTTTGTTATGATTTTATGCTCGCCTGATAGTCACTGTTTTGGTCTGGATTTCTTTTATATGACACAGTTTGGAAGGCGGGGGGTTGGGAGGGAGGGGGGGAAGGCTGTCGCCCCCCCCCCCGTCAAGACACCCCTGGATCCGCCCCTGTACAGCACATATGTGTTGTAACTGTCTTTTCTAAGAGTGTTTCGCTTTGCAGTCACCTGTGTGGTCTGGATTATAAATGATAAAGATTAACAGACAATGAGTATTCGATGCGATAAGTCATTCAAAACACAATGCACTTTCTGTACGTTGTAAACAAATGACATCACTTATAGCTGACGGCTGAGACACATTTAACCCTTTCCCTGCCGCTGTACGCACAGTTTTTGTTTCTGAAATCTTGGTTCATTCAACGACCAAAAACTAACACCGTCCAAAAAACATGGATACAAATCGGTATCAGCAAGAGCCTCCGCAGTCGCGGGTGCTCATGAGGATCAATGCCTCTCGCACCTGGATTGTGTTTACTTTTTCTCGGCAGTGAAGGGGTTAACCACCATCCCTACCCACTTTCACTCCAGTCCACCGTACCACCCCCACCCCACCCCCACCCCCTCTCCCACCCCTTCCTTTCCTGCCTTCTCACTCCTAGCCTCACCCAATTATTTTTTTAATAGTGAAACTTTCTTGGCAGTGACACCTGCACACACTAACTACATGCCCCACCCTGTGACCTTTGACAGTGGTGGTTTATGCTTCATGGCACGATACAACATTGTCTGCGTTCTTTCTCTTTACGCCTGTGTCTAATCGGTGCCAACCAGGTGGAAATTAATCATAAACGAGGGACAGCTTTACGAGTGTGCGATTAGGGGGTGGAACAAAGCACAGGCTAAAGGGCAAAGATTCTCATGAGCTCCTGCAGTTGCGGGGAATCAGTAGAATCAATATCTCTTTGTGATTTAGTTAAATCTGTGTCCCTGGGGTGGGGCATGTGGGGAAGCTTCTCAGAGAGGGTAATCTACTAGGTTTTAACCCATTCACCGTCGATGCAATGACAAACACCTTCATAGGCCAGCGCTTGATGAGAACCTGTGCCCTTGCTGGACCCGTACACCCGCATCTGCCATCTCCTGCAGAACACACGTCAGGTATTGAGGATACTATACTGACGAGCAAAAGAAATGCGACATTTTTGGAATCATCAGAGACACTGGGTGTTTCTGATGATTCCAACAATGTCGCATTTCTTTTGCTCTTCAGTGTATATGGTTTTAGGTATGTTTTGCGTGTCTACCTGCTGTGGAGGGGTTAAATGTACAAGCGTACAGAAGGGCAGTCACATTGGTTGCTATTTTGAGATGATGAAGTGTACAGCTTGGTGAAAAAAATATGAAGTTTGTGGCAGGCACATTGACGGTGTACTAAACTCACTTAGCTAGGCGCAAAGGCCTCTTCCCAATCCGCAAAATGCCATCGGGCCGACATCGGCCGCCTGTGACCCGCGCACGACCGTGCGCGGGCCAACGGCGGCCAACAACGTCATTTCTACCGCACCATTTCTACAAACGTCATTTCTACCGCACCATTTCTACAAACGTCATTTCTACCGCACCATTTCTACAAACGTCATTTCTACTGCACCATTTCTACAAACGTCATTTCTACCGCTTAGCAAAACTTTCTCGTGCATGTGGCCACGGGAGCTTCTTTCTGTTCACTCACCCGAAAACTCAAGTCATATGTACAGGCGACAGCAATATTTATAGCCTGGATTTACACAGACATAAAACCATAAATTATAATGGGCTCAGTCGTTTTGGCGTTCGTGCTACCGAGGGCACGCGAACCGAAGGTTGAGGGTTCGGTTCGAAAATTCTCCTTGGGGTAATGTTGATACGATATGTTTTTTGTTCTGTGATTTCCTACATACGGTGCATAGCCGTAAAATCTAAAATCTCATATCATCACATACATGGCAACATAACGCATGTATGCGAGTTCGGTTACCAAATGATGCTTGCGCTTCGACGCAAACAGTGGACTAAATGTCCGGACAAACATGCAATATCGCATGTTTGTCTGGGCTTTCAATCCACTGATTGCGTCAGTAGACAATGTTTTTAACCTGCTTCTGAAATGGTTTATTATTTAGCGAGGTTATCATTATAGCTGATGGTTGGTGTATGGTGCCTCAAGGTGCCAAGCTGTTCAGTTTTGGCACCACGCTTGAACTGCCATGGTCGATGCATATCTTCTTGCTAAAGTTTCGTGGTTGAGTGAGTAAAGCTGTTTAGACAGTTTGGAGGCTAAGATGTAAACACACAAGCATACCGGTTTGTTTTCTGCGTTAAAAAAAATCCCAAACAAACAAAGCTGTGTGCACTAGAATGCAAGAAATATTAGCTTGTTGTGTTCAGTAGTAACAACACATTTTAAACCTCTCTCTCTCTCTCTCTCTCTCTCTCTCTCTCTCTCTCTCTCTCTCTCTCTCTCTCTCTCTCTCTCTCTCTCTCTCTCTCTCTCTCTCTCTCTCTCTCTCTCTCTCTCTCTCTTTCTCGCCCACATCCCTTCCCATCATCATAGTCCTCATCATTCTAGGTCAGTGGAGGAAGGAGAGGCGTGGGGGGGGGGGGGATGGGAGGGGAGTGGTTCCCCCCCCCCCCCATCCCCCAATGCCCCTCCTTCCTCCACAGAGAATGTCTGGCCTTGTGTGACCAGTGAAACCGCTTGTATGTTCAGGTTAATGGGTCACAAGAGGAATCCAGTCGACAAGTTCCCATCAATTAGATTTGTCACTCCGAATTCTTCTGTTTTAAACCAGAAATGATGTAGGCCAATATACGCAGTCGTAAACTCAACCCTTGACCCTCAGTTTAGGGATGTGAATGAGGTTACCCTTCGCCACCAAGAGGCATAGATTTTCATGTGACCCTGCGTAAGCAGGGGCTCATGAGAATCTATGCCTGTTGTAGACGGAAAGATCTGGTGATGGTTAATCAGGTGGTTTCGTCTAAACAGTATTTAAACAACAAGGTTCTGACTCTTACCAAAAGTCTTCGCATTGTTTTCGACTTCTACACTGCTTGAGCGAATTCGTAAGGTAAGTTGTTCTTTTTTGTGTGTTTATCTGTAAATATACTTTTTTGTGTTTGTTTGTTTACGCCTTCTGTTGAATGGTTATTCTTTCACATTGTCGGTTTATTTGTCTTTTTTGTTGCTGCTTGTCTGTTTGTTTGTTTGTTTGTTTTTAATTTGTGTTTGCATGATTGTCTGTTGGTCTGTTCATTTGTCTGTGCGCCCGTGTTTGCGTTTACGTTTTCTTAATTTGTGGGTCTATTTGTTTGTTTGTTTGTCTATTCCTTGTTTGTTTATTTTTGCCACAGGCTTCACAAAGCTTCATCATATAAGCAAACATCTTTATAATGTTTTGTCCATTGTGTATTTCTCTACAACTTATTTAGCTCGCTAATTATATTGCTGCACATTTCATATTTTGATTCAGACCAACTAGCCCAGTGCGCAAAGGCCGATGGCCTTTTGCGCATTGGAGGGTGACTGCTACGCGTGAAAAAAAAGGCAACATATAGTTCCCACACAAAAAAGAAAGTACACGCTCACAAAGGACAAGTACAACACAATCATCATATATGTTCACATCTTGCCTCACTGAGCGAGATAAGTTCATGTAGTTTATTTCTGTTAGTGTGTCTATTTTGATAAAGGCTTCAAACTCAAGTACTACGCAGTTTATTAAATTTTCGGGTTAAACCCCGAAAATTTAATAAACTGTGTTGTACTTGTCCGTGCATGTACTTGTCCGTTCTAATCGTGTTTCTTTCTGTTGGGAACTGATTTATTTTATTCAGTGATTCGTTGCTGATGCATGATCAGTTTGAGAATAATGTCCCAAGACTGGTCTGATTTAGGGATCTTTCAGTGCTTTTGTCAGTGTTGCAAATGGCTTGTCACGTAGCGAAACGCCAGGCTGTTGTCTAAACAAACAGGTCGTTTTTTTTTTTAAAATCTGTTTTAGAGTTTTAGACATTGCTGGATTGAACAAATCCTTCGGACAGCATCGTACGCTCGTAATTCCACGAAGAAACTTGCTTTACTAACCGTGCTGTTTGCGGGTGTACTCCCCAGCTAGACCCACTCGGGCACTATGCCGCAAGTACACCTCTGTCCAGACTATACGCTCATCTCATTTGAATGGAAGTGTACTTGCGGCGCCCTGTCCGAGTAGGTCTATTTGGGGAGGGCCGCTCCCGCAAGCGGTCAGTGTAGAGTCAGTAACTGTGATTGTGAGCCAGACATTATATTCTTTTAACCCATTCATCCCCAAGACTCCACACTTTTGGATGCGTCACCTAACGTCTATGTATCTTGTGCGGTAGATGGATCAAACATGATAATTCAAGGGTAGTGCCAGATTAGCTTGGCGCCAGATGGCGCCAAGCTAATCTGGCACCACCCTTGAATTATCATGGTTGATCCACTTCCTGCTTCGGGGCTAAATGGGTTAATAAGCAGTGTATTTTGAGCAGTGTGTCTTCGCATTGTTGCACATTATAGCCGTAAGAATAGGAAAACTGCTGATGTTTGTTGACAAAAAATACAATGTAGCTGATATAAAGAAGCACAGATAAAAAAGCACATCCACAACAATTCAATACCACAAATTGTTTTAATTCCTACGTCACACGACCAACCCTATTAGCGCAAACCGTACCATGTGACCATGCGACAAAAACGCTTGTAGCGACTAATGTCTGACTTTTTGTAGCCCTCTTTCTGAGGCGTCTTGGGTGCCAGTGTAGTTCTATAAAAGATCACCAAAACGTTCTAAAGTACAAAGTTACTTAGTGTTGTTCGAAACAACAGGCACACTACTGGAGAAGGCAACGTCATGAAAGATTTTAAATTACGTCATAAGTCTATTGTCTATAAGTGTATATTCCTTTGACGTCAATCATGTCTGGCGTGATCCAGGTCGAAAGATTTCTTCTTGATTTCTTTATGAAAATAGTGGAGGAATGAAAACAAATACGTTATTGGTAGTAGGGGCTTGCTAAACGGACCCTTTTAGGCCTGATGGAGGTAAAAGGAACCATTGCACCCTTCGGGATACAATGGCTCCTTTTACCTTTCTCAGGCCTACAAGGATCCGTGTAGCAAATCCTGGATGCCAATAACGTTTATTGTCCTCAGCAATAAGCCTAACGATTTTCCGGACAAATCGACGTACAGTCTAGCCCGTTTATAAATAGGTCGGATGAAACAGAAGCTGAATATGACAGCACTGTATCAGAGGTCCCGGCAGCACGCATGCGC
>BTPG01000002.1:195538719-195568719 GCA_036245525.1 Semisulcospira habei | reverse complement strand
CAAAGCCCTGATGGCTCATGTGTACTGATGACCGATCCACATATCTGACAATAAGTAAAGGGATGGCTTCTGCACTAACAAAATCCATGTTTTCTCAAAATTTAATCAGGAAAGACAAGATGGCGGCCATGCAACACGGCCTCCTGGCCGCCCGCTCCAGCAGAAATGGTCGCCGCCCACCGACACAATTCTAGCCATTGTACCTTCGTTTGATCATACGATGTCAAGCCCTGCAATGCTGAATCACGACCGGTATTTCTTTTTGATGACTTTTGGCAATTTGATGTGCTGTGACTGTTAATTGGATTTCATATTTTTCTCCGCTGTGCCGCTTTGCTGGGAGTTGATACACGCTGATTCTTGTTTACAAGCGGTTATCAGAAGAACAGCGCGCGCTATGCTGTGGCAATACAACCAACGTGCTTTCCTCCACTTTCATCATCTCATCTCAGGTGGCTCTTCCGGCACGCCACGCTCAACATCACGGCCTGCGCTAGCCTAGGGCACTCAACGAAGCCAGTACCAGCAAGCTCCGAGGCCCCACATTCCAGCCGAATGATGTAATGACAGACACCTCCAAGACGCAGTGACAGTGTTTCTTACTGAACAGCCGCGTGTGTACTTTTTAGAAACCATTTTGGACCGCTTTCACGTTAATGATGTAGTTCTACTACGTTTGTTTTTAAAATGAATATGAAGTTCAGTATAATTAAGGTGGTGACTGTTTATGCCGGCGCTGTAGGGGAAAGTCCCCAAATACCGAACACTTAAGGAAATCTGCCATTTTCTCAAAAACCGGCAACAGGAGACAGACTGTTTTACTTTTAGAATGTGAATTTTAATAAAGTAAATAATCAGCAACATTCACACCACTTTTTGTGGAAATAAATCAAAGTAAAAGAAAATTATCTTAATTGTAAAAAATAAAAAATATGTTCGGAATTCCGAACACGTGTTCCCTAAATCCGAACAAAGAGGTTCAAAATCCAAACAGCAAAAACTAAATTACAACACGTGTTCCCTAAATCCGAACAAAGAGGTTCAAAATCTAAACAGCAAAAGCCAATGTTAGGCCTACTTTGACTGACAAACATCGCAAAGTACTCTCTTTGGCTTTCTGTTATTCCAGCACAATCCACATGTACCCATTTTGAGCACATCAAACACTGAATCATGTCCTTTTCTCGGCATTCTCGGCACACAAAAAAAAACAGAACCAGTTAGCTTGCTGATGACTGACGTTTCTAGCCCACTTGTTTTTAGCTTTCTGTTTCTCTCTGTTTTCTGTGATTGGCTTTGATTTGCTATTTTTCTTTGTTGGTTTTTGTTTTGCATGCGACACTGCGATTTTTTGTCTTCGTTGAAAACATGTTGAATGCCATTTCTGGTCGCTATTTCGTATGCAAGTGACATAACGTCTTTTCTGGTCAGGCAAAAAACATGCTCTCACATTTCATGATGTGGTTCGCCAATTCTTTTTCTAGTGCTGGGGGAAGTATGGAAGAAATTGTTTTGTAACACCCATAGCATGTTTGTGTTTTCCATCAAGATGATCTTCTTTAAGTGTGGTGGGAGGGATGCCAAGTCTTTGACAGCTGCCATGGCTGATGCCAGGACTGCGTTGACCATGTAGCCCTGCAAGATATGCTCCAAGTATTAGCAACACTCATCACTCTGTACTAACTATTTCTAGCATACACATGCACAGACAAATAAAAAGAGAAGAGAAGAGAGAGAGAGAGAGAGAGAGAGAGAGAGAGAGAGAGAGAGAGAGAGAGAGAGAGAGAGAGAGAGAGAGAGAGCGAGAGAGAGAGAGAGACTGAACGGTTATAACATGAGGAACAAGATTTAGACATGAACAAACGTTAATCACAATCTCTCCTTTCTTAACTGTACAGAGAGACACATAAAACAATAATAGACATGAAAGTACAAAAGAATAACTAGATATGATTTTAAGAACAATGTGAAAAATAATAATAATAATACTAATAAAAGAGAGAGAGAGAGAGAGAGAGAGAGAGAGAGAGAGAGAGAGAGAGAGAGAGAGAGAGAGAGAGAGAGAGTCAAAATCCGAACACAATAGTTCAAATACCGAACATTGTTCGGTATTTGAACCATTGGGGTGTTTGGTAATTGAAATCTACCTGTTTTAAAACCACATGGTGCTCAGGCAAGATTACGACGAATGCTTGCAAACAGACATATTTGGCTAGCAGATAGATCACACTGTTCATTTCAACCATAACGTTTCACTAAAAGCAACTCAAATTCATACTATGATTAGTCTTCTGTAGGTCGAAAATAGCTTTGAGAGTCATAAAATCCGAAAATCACTCACCGTCTTCTTGTGCAGTCTTTCGCCGCCATGATTTTTCGTACAGGATAATAAAAGACGGTACTCTATCACCTCGTGCAGTCAAATTTGAGCAGTCATCTCTTGTTTTCGGGAAATCAGCTGTTCGGTATTAGTCACCTGTTCGACATTTTGGGGCTTTCCCCTACTATTGCGGCGACGGGCCCCCAGGTGCTGTTTGACCGTTGTTCAGTTTTATGTTAGTGCCTAGATCGGAGATCATCTCCGTATCGACGCGGGTATTTTGTTTCTGTTGTTAACTTGTTTTATGTACTAGTTTTAGCCAAGTAGGAACTTAATAAAGAACATTATAATAGTGTGTTCAGGGGACATAGGGCTGTCTTAGTATTCTGTTTTTGTCAGGGAGGTTCGGGTCGGGATGAGGCCACTGGCGCTGGCCATTAGATGCCTTGGCGACGGGCTTCACCCGTCCCGAGTCATTGTCCATTGTGTAGCTCTGTTATTGTAATTTGTGGAATGAGCGAGTGAGTGAATGTAAGCAGCACCTGTGGTGGCAAAAATGTGAATTTCCCCATGAGGGATTAATAAAGTATTATTGTATTGGTATTGTATTGTATTGTAGTCAATCCAATTAAAACAAAAAAGCAATATGCTAGTCACAACACGTCAGCTCCAACCCGCGCCTCTAGACCTCTCATTTGAAGCTGTCCCCATAGAGCAAGTACAGCACAGTTTTACTAGGGGTAATTGTAGATAACCAACTCAGTTGGCAACCTCATCTTATACACATCGGAAAGACAATTTCACAGAAATCATTTTTTACTGTCTAAACTGAAAGCGGTCATTAATTTGACCATGCGTAAACTATTTTTCAATGGTTACATCAAGCCCCACATTGATTATGCTTTGGGACGGCTGCAGCGAGGTCCAGTTCAAGGAAATAAACTCGCTATACAGGAGAGCAGCCAAACTAATTATTCCTAGTTCCTCTCTACCCACTGAGGCGATTCAGAACTTAAAGCTAAAATTAAAACAACCATTAAAACGATCCTTTCCACAAGACTTATACTTCTGGCCGACAAATTCCCAGCTATCCCAGTCTTTTCTGCTAAAAAATGTCCATCCCACAGTATTTCCCCCTTCATAAACTCGGTCATACATAGACTCTTCACGAATAGCGTGAAATTCTCCCACCCCACTTGCATTTGCGGCGAGGATTTCGACCCACAGCACGCTCTCCTCATATGTCCATATTTTACTGAAGACTGTGCCGACCTTAGAAGAAAATTTCCTGATGCTAATTCTCTACCGACTTTATTATTACATTTTGCTGATCCTCAAACGATTAGTCTAATTATCTCGGCTACGAGGAGTCCACGGCTGGCGCCCCTGATCTAGGCCTTCTGATAATATTGATATATTGGTGGGGTCAGCACGCAAGCATGCCTACTAATCCCCCAGTCTCGCTCCTCACATAGGCCTCGTGTAATTCCATTAACTTCTGCACTGGCCTCCCCCCATGTGCCGTGCGTTCTGATATAAGCCTAGTTTCCTCTTTTCACCCCACTCGATACTTGCTAACAGAATATATAGGTAAATATAATATATGCATGTATGTATTGCATGCATGTAATTTTTTTTTTTTTTTTTTTTTGACGTGACCCCCAAGAATTAATTCAATTGAGCTACTACCTTGTTTTTAACTTGCTCCCTATAATGAATTTATCCCATGGTCTAAGTGGCCTGTCTGTAGGCTGTAGGATCAGCAGACACAGTGTGCAAAATTCACACTGCGGATCCAAAACAGTGATGCAGCAGTCAGACCAAGATATTAAACATTTATTTTATCTCGACCCGTATTAAACTCATATATCTATTTTAACCGCGACTATTTACTTAATCAATAGAATCTTTGACCCCACAATATCTGAATCTGACATGACCCCCAAGAACTAATTCAATTGAGCTATTACCTTGCTCTCTATAACGAATTTATCCTATGGTCTAATTGGCCTGTCTGTAGGCTGTAGGATCAGCAGACAGTGTGCAAAATTCACACAGCGGATCCCAAACAGTGATGCAGCAGGTCAGACCAGGATCTTAAACATCTATTTAATCTCGACCCTTATTAAATTCATATATATATATATATATATATATATATATATATATATATATATATATATATATATATATATATATATATATATATATATATATATATATATATATATATATATATATATATATATATATATATGAATTTAATAATTTAATAAGGGTCGAGATTAAATAGATGTTTAAGATCCTGGTCTATATATATATATATATATATATATATATATATATATATATATATATATATATATATATATATATATATATATATATATATATATATATATATATATATATATATATATAAATAATATATATATATATATCTTATGGCCCCACAATATCTGAACTCCCCCTTTTTTTTTTCTTTTTTTTTTTGTGGTTGTGTCGTTGTTGTTGATTTAATAACTATTTAATTATGTCTCCTATCAGGTTTTAATGTGTATAGCTGACCTCACTGCTAGCATAATCACGCTCTAAGCGCACCTCATCCACCCTGCAGCGCTACTAGAGCCCCCTTTTTTTAATCTCCCTTCCAGCTTTAAAGTTAAAAATTCTAACCTTTATCCTATTCTTAATCCCTGGACTCTCATGCCTACATCGTAGGAACTCTTAGACACTTCTTAACTCAATTTAACGTGTATATATTTCTTGTTCCAAGGCGTCTGCCTCCAATGCCAAAGGTGCGAGGTTCGATACCGGGTTCCGGCGTTGGATTTTTCTCCTCTGGTAAGTGTCACCGTCTGGGCAGTGGGCAGATGTTCACATCTGCACGGGACATAGACGACCCCGGCCCCCACGAGTCCCCTGCTGCCTTGCAGGCCTGGCCGCTTGGCTGCGGAAAGGCTAAGGGAGGAAACCCCTGACATCAAAGCCCCCGTGTCTCCGGGGAAGGCTTTTGAGCCAGAGATTAAGACAAGGACAGTCTGATATAAAACCTACGACCCGAGGACCTCGATGCCACCGTCCCAGCTTGCTAGGCCATGGCAAACGAACCAAGGGTTTAAAGGGTGGGGCCAGTACTGCGCACACTGCACTCCACCAAAAAGCTCCACCGCGCAGGCTTTAGGAAACGCCCACGGACTATGACACTGAACTTTCCAAGTCCTGTAGCGATGGGCAAGGGGCAAAACGGCAGGTGAAAGATGTCACTGGAAGCCGCAGTCTCAAACCTGCATGCAGGCGGTTCAGGATATTGGTCGCCTGATGTTGACCTGGGGATGACAACGTCACTCGGCACACCCTGAACGACCAAGCAGCCTTCTCTAGGGACAGCACTGCTTGCTCCACACGGAGAGGGGCCTAGAAAAGGTGGCCTAACCAAAGCTCATCCCCTCGTAACCCCAGTTGGCTAGCCGCGGTCAACGGGCATCTTCTCATGCGGTCAGAAAACAAGAAAAAACAATGGATCCACTCTCATGACGACCACCACCGGACTCAACGTAGCATGCTGGAACATCCGAACCATGCTCGACACAGCAGACAGCGGACGCCCTGAACGTCGCTCCGCCCTCATTGCCCATGAATTGCGGAGGTTAAACATCGACATCGCCGCGCTCAGCGAAATACGCCTTCCGGAGGAAGGCAGCCTCCAAGAACTTGGCGCTGACTACACCCTCTACTGGTCAGGCAGGCCTGCATCAGAAAGACGGCTCTCAGGCGTGGGCTTCATGGTGAAGACCCCCATTGCGACTAAGTTGGAGAACCTACCAACGGGTCACTCCGACCGCATCATGTCCATGCGCCTCCCACTGAGACACCAGCAATACGTCACCCTTCTCAGTGTGTACTCCCCAACCCTCCTGGCAGAGCCTGCAGAAAAAGACAAGTTCTACTCCGACCTGCGCAGCCTCCTGCAGAGCACCCCTGCAGACGACAAAGTCATCATCCTTGGCGACTTCAACGCCAGAGTGGGCCAAGACTCTTTAGCCTGGAAAGGAGTCCTCGGCAAGCATGGCGTTGGGAACTGCAATGACAATGGTCGCCTACTGTTGGAGCTCTGTGCAGAGCAGCAACTTGTCATCACCAACACTACTTTCCAGCAAAGGACAGTCGAAAGACCACCTGGATGCATCCTCGCTCCAAGCACTGGCACCTTATCGACTATGTCCTAGTGCGTCAGAGGGACCGCAGTGACGTCCTCCTCACCAGAGTGATGCCCAGCGCAGAGTGCCACACTGACCACCGCCTTGTTCGCTGCAAACTCAGGCTCCGCCTCAAGCTGAAACCCAAGAAAGGGCCCCCCCCCCCCCCCCCCAAGAAAAAGCTTGATGTTGCCAGCCTTCAGCGTGACGACAAGAAAGCTGCTCTTCAGGCCGATTTACAGCGCATGCTCAAAGACACAAAGAGACTCCTCCCCTGAAACACTCTGGGAACAACTGAAAACTGCTATTGTAAAATCCTTGGAAGTCTTGGGCTTTGCTAGAAAGAGGAACAATGACTGGTTTGACGAAAACGACGTAGAGATCCAGGAACTTCTAGCAAAAAAAAGAGCCGCCCACGAGGCCCACCTAGACCAGCCTTCCTGCCCTGTGATGAAGTCTGCCTTCCGCCTCATCTGCAGCAGTCTCCAGCTCAAGCTTAGAGAGCTCCAGAACGAGTGGTGGTCCAGACTCGCACAGAGGACCCAGCTCTGCGCTGACAACGGTGACTACAGGGGCTTCTACGAAGCACTGAAAGCAGTGTATGGCCCTAGGCACCTAGTACAAAGTACCCTGCGAAGCGCTGATGGACAGGCACTCCTCACAGATAATACCTCCATCTTGAACCGCTGGTCGGAGTACTTTCAGGACCTCTTCGGCGCTGAGCGCACTGTTCAAGAAACAGTCATCCTCCAAATCCCACACCTTCCACTAAAGGTTGAATTGGACGAACCGCCCACCGCCGAAGAGATCCTCACAGCCATCCACCAGCTTAAGAGTGGCAAAGCAGCAGGCATTGACGGAATCCCGCCAGAGATCTGGAAACATGGAGGCCCAGCACTGCACAACAAGCTCCACGACCTCTTTCTCTGCTGCTGGGAAAAAGGAACACTACCAAAGGATCTCCGTGATGCAGTCATCATCACCCTATACAAGAACAAAGGAGAGAAGTCTGCCTGCTCTAATTATCGTGGAATTACCCTGCTGTCCATTGCCGGGAAAATTCTCGCGAGGTTGCTCCTGAATCGGCTGGTACCTGCCATCGCTGAAGACCACCTCCCAGAGGGCCAGTGTGGCTTCAGAGCCAACAGGAGTACCACCGACATGGTCTTTGTGCTGAGACAGCTTCAGGAGAAGTGCCGCGAGCAGAACAAAGGGCTGTACGTAACGTTTGTCGACCTAACAAAAGCGTTTGACACTGTGAGCAGGCAAGGTATGTGGCAGATCCTGGAGCGACTAGGTTGTCCCCCAAAGTTCCTCAACATGATCGTCCAGCTCCACGAGGACCAGCAAGGCCAGGTCAGACTAAACAGTGACCTCTCATAACCATTCCCCATTCGCAACGGCGTGAAGCAAGGCTGCGTGCTGGCACCGACCCTCTTCACCATCTTCTTCAGCATGATGTTGAAGCAGGCCACAGTGGACCTCGACGATGACGACGCAGTGTACATCAGGTATCGTCTCGATGGCAGCCTGTTCAACCTCAGACGACTGCAGGCCCACACGAAAACCCTAGACCAACTGATTCGTGAGCTGCTCTTTGCTGATGACGCTGCCCTCGTTGCACACACAGAGAGAGCCTTGCAGCGCATTACGTCCTGCTTCGCAGATGCCGCCCAGCTCTTTGGACTTGAGGTCAGTCTGAAAAAGACAGAGGTCCTTCATCAGCCGGCACCCAAGGAAGAGCATCGCCCTCCCCACATCACCATCGGCGAGTCCGAACTGAAGTCTGTACACCAGTTTACCTACCTTGGTTGCATCATCACGTCAGACGCCAAGCTGGACAAGGAGCTGGACAACAGGCTGGCAAAAGCGAACAGTGCTTTCGGGCGACTATTCAAGCGGGTGTGGCACAATCAACAGCTGAGAAAAGGCACCAAGATCAGCGTGTACAGAGCTGTCGTCCTCACCACCTTGCTGTACGGTTCCGAGTCCTGGGCCCTCTACCGCAGCCAACTACGACTCCTCGAACGCTTTCACCAGCGCTGCCTGCGTACCATCCTCAGCATTCACTGGAGTGACTGTCACCAACGTCGACGTCCTTGAACAGGCTGAAACTGTGAGCATCGAGGCTTTGCTGCTGCGGACACAGCACGTCTCCAGGATGGAGGATCATCGCCTACCCAAGATCACTCTGTTCGGTGAGCTCGCCACTGGACACCGAGACAGAGGGGCACCAAAGAAGAGATACAAAGACGGTCTCAAGAAGTCACTTAGTGCCTGCCAAATCGACCACCGCCAGTGGTCTTCGCTTGCTGCGGACCGTGACACCTGGCGCTCCACCATTCACATGGCAGCCGTCTCCTTTGAGGACTCTCGCAGAGCTAACCTTAAGGAAAAGCGGCTCAACAGAAAAAACAGAGTTGTCGTAACTCGGAACCCTGACCAGACCTTCCCCTGCAGCCACTGCGGTCAAACCTGCCTGTCCCGGATTGGCCTCCGCAGCCACGAAAATGCCTGCAGACGACGTGGGCAAGCCCTATAGAATCTTCGTTCGCGAAGTCAAGCCAAGATTTCTTGCTCCTCTTTCCCCTACCAATATAGATGCATATCTGGACCTTTTACCTCACAATTTTAACATTGATAAGAATAAAATATATGGTATTTCTTTTATCCAAGGACCGTTGCTGCCGGTTGCTCTGAACGGCCTCTGTGCCCTCGACCTCAGTGCATGATTTCTAAAGATAGTAGATGACCGTGACCTTGGTCACCTCTCCCAAATCGAGGCACGCTGACACTCAGCTAGACTCTATCCCCGCTGGCTTCCTGGCCCTGCTGCCGCCAGCCCTAACGTTTAGGATATCCACACACTCTATAGGGCCGTAGCCCTTGCGCTGCTGGCTTTCTTGCTACCTGGGTCTTTATCTCTCCTTCCCCTCCCTCTCCCCCCCCCCCCGGGGGAGGGGGGGGGGCTTCCGGCGCGGTCCGAGCGATCGCTTGTGTACTCCCGGGCCCTCTGTGGGGCGGGAGTGACGGAGGTGGACCGTCCCCCTCTCCCCGGCCCCGTCCCCCGGGCTTTCCTAGGGCGGGTTAGAGTGTTCATTCGCTTGCTTACCTCTAGATTCTCGGTTCGATGGTCTTCTTTTCTTGTACGGTGTATTTTACAATTATCTCACGGGATCGATTGGTGAGCATAGTGTGTTCATGGACATATAGTCAAATATCATCACTTGGCACTCCTTACCTGCACCTGTCACAGTACTTCACGCAGACACAGAGTGCCATGTGCCCCGCACTCACAAAGGCTCACACAGGCCCTTTTTCCAATCTGTCCGTGCTACATCTACTGACATACAATAAAACAGGCAAAGTTATATTACACTCACAAACAACATCGAAAGTAATGCGAATTACAACACTACAAACAGCAACAATGATTTAACAAAACACACAGCAGTGGCGGATCCAGGGTTCCCAGGGGTCCCCCCTCCCCCCGTCAGTCCTGACACAATTCTTTTTTAATGGTTATTTGTGGAAGTTGTGTTTTACTACTCGATGGTTCTTCTTTTCTTGTACGGTGTATTTTACAATTATCTCACGTGATCGGTAGGTGAGCATAGTGTGTTCATGGGCCTATAGTCAATATCCTCACTTGGCACTCCTTACCTGCACCTGTCACAGTATTTCATGCAGACATAGAGTGTCATGTGCCCCGCACTCACAGGGGCTCATGTAAACCAGTGCCTCATTGCATCCTCAGACTGAGGCAGCCATCTGGCAATAAGCCGCTGACCCCAGCAGTGGAAAAGTGTCCGATCATTGCTGAACTGGGGCCCAACTCAGTCGCTCAGCCAGGCATAGAGTTTCATGTACTCTTTTAGTCACAGGCTCGTGAAAAGCATTACCTCTTTTTGTGCGACACGAATGGTATTGCATTCTCATAGGTGGCAGTCATCTAGGTTTAAGTCTACGCCTGTGTACACGCCAACTGTGATCAGAAAGCGAAAAATCAACTGCGCTGTGAGTGTCTCTCCCCCCCCCCCCCTCTCGGGGGGCGGGGGGAGGGGGGGGAGAAGCCGACTGGCCCGGCTGACGATTACTTAAGGGTTAGTTCAAGGTTGATCAAAATCAAGACATTTCACACCTCCCCTCTGGTGACACGCATCAATGACAACATTGCTACTCTGATGGGCACTTGTGCATGTCCACGAAAGACAAAGCTATGCAATCTGTGTGAGACTGGAGACCCACTGTGCTCATAGAGTGATGTGTGACAGGATTAGGGAATTAGCAATTACCTGCGACACCCGGGCCAGTCGGCTGCTCCCTCCACCCTCCCCCCCCCCCCTGAGGGGGGGGGGGGAAATTGTGTCAGGACTGACGGGGGGAGGAGGGGCAGGGTCCCCCTGGATCCGCCCACTGCTGTGTGTTTTGTTAAATCATTGTTGCTGTTTGTAGTGTTGTAAATCTTCTTCACGCGCAGGTTTTGTGCATGGACCTGCACCTTCACCAAATCTGCTACTTCATCTTCTTTTTTTCTTCTGCCTCCTCCAGAAGTCCTGCGGCGATGGCGAACGGGCGAAACGACAGGTAGAGGTTACTACTGGGAGTCGCAGCTCCGAACCTGCACGTAGGCGGTCTGTGGACCAATGGTCGCTCTTCCCTGTACCAGGGGCAGCAGGGAATTTCGGCAGCATCCCAGGCGACTGAGCAGCCGTCTTCAGGACAGCACTGCTCACCCTAGTAAGGGAGGGAACTAGAAAAGGTGTTCCAAACATTGCCTACCCTACATAGACCGGTCAGCTTACCGCGGCTGGCGGTTTAACCCTTTTATGCGGTCGAAAAGAAAAACAAAAAAAGAAACTTACTCTCGGTACGTGGAACGTACGAACCCTGTTGGACAGAGATCAAACGAAGAGACCACACAGAAGAACAGCCCTCATAGCCAGGGAGCTGGCGAGATATAAAATCGACATTGCGGCTCTTAGCGAAACCAGATTTGCTGACGAAGGCTCGATCTGTGAACCTGAGGGTGGGTACACCTTTTTCTGGAAGGGCAAAGCTGAGAACGACGACAGGATACACGGAGTTGGCTTCGCCATCCGCACCACGCTCCTCCGACAGCTGCCTTCTCTTCCCACTGGCATCAGCGAACGATTGATGAAGCTCCGTTTACCCATCTCCCACACCCGACATGTCACTATCATCAGTGCCTATGCTCCGACACTAACCAACGCCGATGACGACAAGGAGGCGTTCTATGAGAGCCTCGACTCCCTCCTGAAGTCCACTCCTGCAAGTGACAAACTCATCGTGCTTGGTGACTTCAACGCTCGAGTTGGGCGCGAATGTGAATGCTGTGAAGGAGTGATGGGCCCACACGGGCTGGGCAAGATGAACAGCAATGGCCTGCTGTAGCTGACATTGTGCGCTTAGAATGGACTCGACATCACCAACACCCTCTTCAGGCTGGCTAGTAAGTACAAGACAACATGGATGCATCCCAGGTCCAAGCAGTGGCATCTCATAGACTATGTCATTGTCCGCCAGCGGGATACTCGTGATGTCAGAATCACCAGAGCCATGAGAGGAGCCGAGTGCTGGACCGACCATCGGCTGGTGCGGTCTGTCCTCAACCTGCACATTGCACCAGCACACAGGAAGAGGCCGAAGCTCACCCGACCTTCATTCAACCTGGCCAAGCTGAAGTGCCCGGACGTCAAGAAAAACTTCCAGTCCCACCTTGATGACCTGCTAACTGCCCATGGACCGTTGACTGGCAACCCAACTGAAATGTGGAACCAGTTCAAGGGGATGGTGACGGAGTCTGCCAAAGACGTGCTTGGACCCAAGCAGAGAGTACACCAGGATTGATTTGATGAGAACAATGAAGAGATCAACAAGGTACTGGAGCAAAACCGCAGTGCCTTCATCGAGTGGCAGAACGACATCAACTCCTTGTCCAAGAAAGACCGCTTCAAACACCTCCAGAGAAAAGCCCAGAGAGAGCTCCGCAACATGCAGGACACCTGGTGGGACGGCAAAGCAAAAGAACTTGAACACTTCGCTGAATCCAGCAACTCCAAGGAGTTTTTCAACGCTATGAAAGCTGTCTACGGCCCTGCCAGACCCAGCACAACCCCTCTCTTTTCCGCTAAAGGACAAAGGCAGCATCACTGAGCGCTGGAGAGAACACTTCTCAAATCTGCTGAATCTGCGTTCCACTGTCGATCCCGTGGCCCTGGACATGATTCCCCAGAAGCCGACACTGGATGACCTTGACCTCCCGCCAACCCTGGACGAGGTCAAGAAAGCGATCAACCAGACTAGCTCCGGCAAGGCTGCAGGCATGAACGGCATCCCCGCAGAGCTCTTCAAGGCAGCTGGACCTGAGACCCTTGATGCCTTCCTCAACATTCTGACATGCATCTGGGCAGAGGAGAACATGTCACAGGAATTTAGAGATGCTACAATCGTCTCCCTGTTCAAGAACAAGGGCAGCAAAGCAGACTGTGCCAATTACCGAGGGATCTCACTCTTGTCCATTGCTGGCAAGATCCTTGCGAGAGTCATCCTCAACCGCCTGATCAGCTCTGTATCTGAGGAGGCACTCCCAGAGGCTCAATGCGGCTTCAGACCCGGCCGCAGCACAGTCGACATGGTCTTCTCTGTGAGACAGGTCCAGGAGAAATGCATTGAGCAGCACATGGACCTCTACGCTGTCTTCATAGATCTGACCAAAGCATTCGACACCGTAAACAGAGAAGCGCTTTGGGTCATCCTCGCAAAGCTCGGCTGTCCCAGGAAGTTCACCAACATCATCCGCCTCTTCCATGATGGAATGGTAGGAGTTGTCCAGTCAAACGGCGACACATCCGCACCCTTCGACATTTCCAACGGTGTGAAACAAGGTTGTGTTCTTGCCCCCGTGATGTTCAACCTGTTCTTCATGTGTATCCTGACCCATGCAGTACGCGACCTTGAGAAGGGAGTGTACCTGAAGTACAGACTAGACGGCTCTCTTTTCGACCTCCGTCGACTGGACGCCAGGATCAAGACCATCGAGAGACTGATCCTTGAGGCGCTGTTTGCCGATGACTGTGCGCTGATGGCGCACACGGAGTCTGACCTCCAGACCATCGTCAACAGGTTCTCGGAAGCTTCTCGACTGTTTGGCCTCACCATCAGTCTCAGCAAGACCGAGGTCCTGCACCAACCGGCCCCAGGCACAAGAGCCCCCCCCCCCCCCCCCCAAAGTGTACATCGAAGGCACCGAGCTGAAGACTGTCGACCAGTTCAGGTACCTTGGGAGCATCATCTCTTCTGACGGTACAATCGACAAGGAAATCGCAGCTCGCATCAGCAAAGCCAGCCAAGCCCTGGGTCGCCTGCGCACTCGTGTGTTGAATAACAACAACGTCAAGCTTTCCACCAAGATCAAAGTCTACAAGGCAGTAGTTCTCCCCAGCCTCCTCTACGGCTGTGAGTCATGGACGCTGTACAGAAAGCACCTCGAGCTGCTTGAACATTTCCACATGAGATCCATGCGCTCACTCATGGGCATCAAATGGCAAGACAAGGTGACAAACCTGGAAGTCTTGGACAATGCTGGCTTAGTGAGTGTTGAAGCCTTGATCTTAAAGACACAACTCCGCTGGACAGGTCATGTCATACGCATGGATGATTCTCACATGCCACGCCAACTCCTGTATGGTGCACTCTCAAAAGGCCACAGAAAGAGCAAGGACGGCCAAAGAAACGCTTCAAAGACTGCATAAGAGACAGCCTCAAGCACTGCGTCTTCCCGGTAAAGGAACTTGAAGCACAAGCACAAGACAGATCCAGCTGGCGTGCCGCCACCAGGAAAGCCTGCACGCTCTTTGAACACAATCGGCGCGAACGGATCACCAGTGCCAGAGCTCGCAGAAAGACAGCGTCGACTCTTCCCACAGCTACGTTCCAGTGCCCCCATTGCCCTCGCAGGTGTGGCTCCAGGATTGGCTTGGCCAGCCACACCCGCACCCACAAATATAAGTCATGCACAATGACGACATCATCGGTTACGATGGTCTACCCATTAATTCGCATTACTTTCGATGTTGTTTGTGAGTGTAATATAACTTTGCCTGTTATTGTATGTCGGTAGACAGATTGGAAAAAAGGCCTGTGCGCCTAATATCTCAATCTTTGATAAATAAAGTTTAGTCAGGCAGTCTCTCTCTCTCTCTCTCTCTCTCTCTCTCTCTCTCTCTCTCTCTCTCTCTCTCTCTCTCTCTCTCTCTCTCTCTCTCTCTCTCTCACACACACACACACACACACACACACACACACACACACACACACACAAACACACACATACATACTAGCACATACGCAAGCACGCACATACACACAAGCATGATACACCCGCGTGCACTAACACATACACGATTACAGAATGAAAAATGAATTGCCTGTTCTGCTGTACACGGGACCGGCCTGGCTTGGGTCTGACTTGTCACAGAAAAGCACGCCGAATTTATCCATCTATCTCACCTAGCTTTGACCCTACGCCCTTGGTACGGAAAGTCATCTTTTTCTTTGAGCGGGGCTATGATTTATTGTTTAACCTTTGTATGACTGTGCTTGACGAGGAAGAGAGAGAGAGAGAGAGAGAGAGAGAGAGAGAGAGAGAGAGAGAGAGAGAGAGAGAGAGAGAGAGAGAGAGAGAGAGAGAGAGAGAGAGAGAGAGAAATGAAATGAAATGAAATGAAATGAAATGAAATGAAACTTTATTTCTGAACGGAAGAAGCAGTTAGCACATGTGCCATTTTTCACGCTTGCCGTTGCTAAACTACAAAGGTACAAATCTGCTAAAGGTACAAAGCTACTAAGATAACATGAAAGTGCACATAATATAATAAGTCGTGCAAAAAGAGATGGATAAGGCAAAATGGAGGGCACCAATTATGATTACTAACAATGTGAACGGGGGAAAAAAAAAAAAAAAAAAGAGATAGTCTTTAAAATTCCTTCTTTCACTGAAATCAAACACGCGCGCACGCTCGCGCCGCATGCTCTCACACACATACACACACACACACACACACACGCACGCGCGCGCGCGCGCACACACCCATATACACGCACGTGCGCGCGGAGGTTAATATCAAGGCTTTAGGCGATGGAGATACCCGAACCAGTGAATGAGCTGTTAGATAGCAGGTACTTGAAGAGGCTTTCCTTGAAAGAGGGGAGTGAACCAGTGTGTGTTATGTGCGCTGGCAGTTTATTCCAAAACGAGGCGCCCGAGAAAGCAAGGGCGGTTTTAAATAAATCTATCCTCGGGCGTGGTGTGATGAAGTTTCGCCTTGATGTTGAATAGCCTGAAGCTACCTTGGTGAAGAGATTACACAAGTATTCTGGGTGGATTTCATTCCAGATTTTATACATGACTACCCCTTTGTTAAAGAGATGGTGCTTGTCAAGAGGAAGCATTTTTAGTTTTTCAAATTTTTGGTCAGTAGAAAGAGCTGGATCAGGCAGGATCTGCTTCACTGCCCTGCGATGCAAGGAGTTAAGCCTCTTCATGTGTATGTCACCACTGCCATCCCATGTCGTGGAGGCATAATCGATGTGGGATTTGACATGGGCATTGTAAAATAGTTTGCAAGTGTCGACATCAATAAGATATTTTAGCTTAGACAGCATAAACACATTTCTGGACACAGTTTTACAAACAACATTGATGTGAGATTGCCATTTCATCTGGTTATCAACAATAACTCCAAGTAGGCGATGTTCAGTTACTTGTGTAATGGTGTGGTCTTGGATTTCCAGGCTAAGCGAAAGTGGCTTGAGCTGATGCTTCTGACGGGTTGCTATCGTCATACATTCGGTTTTGGTGGGATTAAGGATCATTGCATTATTTTCACACCATTTGGAAATTTCACTCAGTCCCTGTTGCAAACGATCATTTAAAGACTCCAGACACTTATCGGGGGTGTGGATTGTTGCGTCATCGGCAAACAAGTCACATTCAATTCTGTCATTCGTGAAGTGTAGTGGCAGATCATTGATAAATATGCAAAAGAGAAGAGGTCCCAGGACAGAGCCCTGGGGCACTCCTCTTGTTACTAAACCACTTGAAGAGTAAGATCCATTGGCTATCACGCGCTGCTGTCTGTCTGTAAGATAGGAAGCGAAAAACGAGGTTGTTTTAAAGGAATGAATAGATGCCTGAGAACTGCCGTCTGATGTATGAAAACAGTTACTTGAAAATGAACCATCCAGATATATACTGAGCTTGGAAAGGAGAATTTCATGATCTACCATGTCGAAAGCTTTCCGAAGGTCTATGAAAACAGCACCTGTGAATTCGCCTTTGTTCATTGAACTTAGCCACGTGTCAGTAAGTCGCGATAAGGCTGTATGACAACTATGCTTCGGGCGAAAACCTGACTGGAGGGGGTGGATTAATTTGCGTTTTTCCAGGTATTCTAACAGATGCTTATGAATGTGTCGTTCAAGGGGTTTACTTAAGACAGACAAAAGTGAAATGGGGCGATAATTGTTAACATCGGACAGATCTTTTGTTTTAGGTAGGGGAATAACTTTAGCTTTTTTTAGTTCTTTTGGGAAAACATTTTTCTGTATGCATAAATTGTAGACATAAGTTATTGTTTCTACAACATAGGGAAGTGATAGTTTCAGTATTTTGGGGCTTATTTCATCTGGCCCGGAAGATTTTTTATTCTTCATGGAACTTATTGTCTTACCAACCTCGTGAACTGCCAGAGGTGGAATAGCAAATGGATGAAATCTCGCAGTTCGCGTTCTACAGAAATCAATCAGGGTGTCAGGACAGGTATAAGGCCGAGAATTTGTTTTAGAGGGGACCAGGGACTCGGCAATTGAAAGGAAATGATCGTTAAAATTATCGGCAGTCAGAGTAGTCGGGATTACAGGGGATTTCCTACTCTTGCCTCCAGTCACTACGGCCATAGCGCGCCAGAGCATGGACATATCTTTGTCTTGTTTAATCAAACGATCAATAAAAGATTTTTTAGCCTGCCGCACTAAACATTTGACACGATTGCGCTCACGTTTAAATTCAACAAAACACTTCTGTTTTCTCAGATCATCTCTCACCCTCATGGCCTGAATGATGTCTTGAGTCAGCCACGGCGGGAGTGAAGCGTGTTTGACTCGCCTTCGCCGCACAGGCGCGTGTTTATTTAAAATAGTAAGAAAAATGCTATACCAGACAGACAGAGCGCTGTCAGGGTCAGTTTCACTAAGCACTTCCTCAAAAGGTGCGTTATTAAGGTCAGATAAAAAGTCGCTCTCACTAAATTTTTTAAAAGAACGATAGGTGATATACGTATGACATCCTTTCAGAGAGAGAGAGAGAGAGAAAGAGAATGAATGAATGAATGAATGATACTTTATTTCTCAAGGATGGAAACAATAGGCGCACAGGGCTCTTTTCATGTTTGTCCTTGCTAAACTACAACATTAAAAGCAACATTAAAACAATATGTTAACAGCACAAAACAAGCGGCTACACCCACAGGTCACTTGTGTTACATTCCGATACAAGTTCCAAAGAGAGAGAGAGAGAGAGAGAGAGAGAGAGAGAGAGAGAGAGAGAGAGAGAGAGAGAGAGAGAGAGAGAGAGAGAGAGAGAGGTGAACTGAACTAAATTTAAATGAACTGAATTTAATGAACGTTATTTTACAAGGAATGATATATAGGCTGAAGTACCTCTCTCATAGTCTTATTGCTGGTAACCCTTTGGCTGTCGGTAGCGCTTTTGGTCGAGGTTATTCCTGCAGGATGTCAGGGTGTTGTTATTCCTGCAGGATGTCAGGGTGTTGTTATTCCTGCAGGATGTCAGGGTGTTGTTATTCCTGCAGGATGTCAGGGTGTTGTCATTTCTGTAGGACGTCAGGGTGTTGTTATTCCTGCAGGATGTCAGGGTGTTGTTATTCCTGCAGGATGTCAGGCTGTTGTTATTCCTGCAGGATGTCAGGCTGTTGTTATTCCTGCAGGATGTCAGGGTGTTGTTATTCCTGCAGGATGTCAGGGTGTTGTTATTCCTGTAGGATGTCAGGGTGTTGTTATTCCTGCAGGATGTCAGGGTGTTGTTATTCCTGCAGGATGTCAGGGTGTTGTTATTCCTGCAGGATGTCAGGGTGTTGTTATTCCTGCAGGATGTCAGGGTGTTGTTATTCCTGCAGGATGTCAGGGTGTTGTTATTCCTGCAGGATGTCAGGGTGTTGTTATTCCTGCAGGATGTCAGGGTGTTGTTATTCCTGCAGGATGTCAGGGTGTTGTTATTCCTGTAGGATGTCAGGGTGTTGTTATTCCTGCAGGATGTCAGGGTGTTGTTATTCCTGCAGGATGTCAGGGTGTTGTTATTCCTGCAGGATGTCAGGGTGTTGTTATTCCTGCAGGATGTCAGAGTGTTGTTATTCCTGCAGTAATCATCGCGACAAAAAGCGCTGCCGACTGCCACAGGGTTAAACAATAGAGCAAAACAAAATTACAAATTGCACAGCATAAGGTTTTTATCCAAGAGAGAGAGAGAGAGAGTAATGGCACAAACACATACACACACGCTGTAAGACACAGAGAATGAATGGACAAACAACCAAAAACAACCTTTAATCCAATGCGGCGTGAATATGTTACATGTGCCGGGATACTTGCCTAAACAGGTTATGTACACAGTTTCTTGTGTGCTTCTATATTCTACGCACATTTGTCCTAGTTTGCATCACACTGATTTTAAATATTTAACTAACTGCCATGAAATCTGTTCCTGTCAATAGATGTGTTCGTAAATCAGAATTACGTCAAAATATGCATGAGCCTGACGCAGTTAGTGGATTAAAAGCCCGGACAAACATACGATACCGCACGTTTGGTCCGGGCTCTTTAACCCCTTCACTGCCGAGAAAAAGTGAACACGATCCAGCTGCAAGAGACATAGATCCTCATGAGGATCCTCATATATCCTCGTGCCTCTTGCTGAGACCAATATGTATCCATGTTTCTTGGACGGTGTCTCGGTGTCTACTAATCTCTAATCTGTTAACCCAGTACGTCCAGAGGCTGAAATTTTCAAAAAAAAAAAAAGATTATCGTGCTATGAAAACTACATTACAGATTATGAGATAAATCAACTATTTTAGTTCAAGGATGGTGCCAGAATAGCTTGGCGCCTAAGGCACCAAGCTATTTTGACACCACACTTGAAATGTCGTAGTCAAATTTATTTTAAGCACTAGTGTATCAGAATAAAAAGGGTTAATTGCTTCGAAACGTGCCGCATACAGATGCGAGGCAAAAAGCCACATTTACGTATGCGGCAAGTCTGGAATGACTTATAAGGTTCCATTCTTGTAACAAGCGCGATTTATAATACACCAGTGCGTCCCTGCTGTAACACACGAACAATGCTGACCCGTGTCTGTAAGCCCTGTGTAAGGCTTTTCGTCTCTTAACTCCCTGCATTGTAGTGTCCTTTTCACTCCTAGGACCCCGTAGGATCGCACGATAGGCACAAAAACCAAGTCGCGGGCGATAGATGTGCCAAGACTGCTCAAGGTTGGTGCCTGTTTATCAATGATCAGCCTTCGTCTGTTGCGTGGATTGCATGGCTTTTGCCTCTTAAAACCCGCCAGTTGCCGTGTATTGGCCATTATAGCGCTCCATCGAAGAACGCTATAACTGCCTACACACGGTATGTGAGGGGCTTTAAGTCTCGCATCATACTGCCGACTGTGAAGATAGTTGCGACTAACATAAAGTGGACAGGCTTTCAATAAAATGTCTATCGATGTCTTCTTAATACATTGCACACTAATGACATAATTGCCAAATTTTCCTCCGAAGACTGCATTACAGTTAAGGAGATAGATCGACCATGATAGTTCAAGGGCGGTGATAGAACAGCTTGGCGCCTATAGGCGTCAAGCTGTTCTGTCACCGCCCTTGAACTATCATGGTCGATCCATATTGTATTGTAGTGTATTAAGGCTGAATGGTAAGCTCGCTTGTGCACGCAGCCACAGGTACTGTACGGTCACGATAGCTGCATGCACAAGGGGGTGTAAACTATATTGGGCTCCACTCCTGAGCTATCACAGTCGATCCGTCTCCCTGGCCCTACAAGTGAAAAGGTATGAACTAGGGAATTCTGAGGTCCGTGCGGTGCCGGTCCTGTTTCCTGATCGCCTCAGAACATCCAGTTCATCAGCATCATGTAGGTCAGCCAGTTCATGGGGGAGCCACTGCCCGTTCCCTGTCCCCCGGGAACTCCTACCAGCGGCCCGCCCAGCGGTCCACCCAGCCCGCCCCCCAGTTGGTTCTGAGGATAGCCATTAACGTTGTTGCCCCCGCCAGTGTACAAAGGGGGCTGGTTGTAACCTGAAAACACAGCAATGGAGATGGGTCAAGCATCAAAGAAATTCCACGCTAAGAAAGAAACCCGCTTAGAAAGGACAACGTAACTGTTAGGATTTTCTCTCCATTTACACACTTTGTGGCCTGGATACAAGGATCAAAGGTCAAGGGATTAACCCCTTAGCTGCCAGAGCAAGGCTAACAATATCTAGCTGCAAGAGACATAAGTCCTTGTGAGGATTTGTGTCTCTTGTTAGTCCTATGATCTTAGGGTTATTTTTGCCCCATTTACACAAGTGTTCTTCACGCGAATGTTGGTCAGTGTACAGTCGTTTAGGACGCGACATGCGTGAACACTGGCAGCGAAGGGGTTAATAAGCAAGAAAGGAAGACGCGCTTTTCGGAAGAACGTAAACACAATCTATTTGACTGCCTGTGCTTGTTCTGTGGAAGCGTATTTAAAGTGACCTACTCCAAACAGAAGAGTGTTCTTTATAAATGTTCTTAATATATCATACGATAATGTTGGGCAATAGGGCAAACGTAAATTATAAAGTCTGGACGTCGTAGAATGAAATACGTTTTTGCTTTTCTTCTCCTTTGTATACAGGAGAGTTTCTTTTGGTATGCGTGCATACCCACATACTTCTTTGGTATGCGTGCATACTCACGTGGATTGTGAAGTAAAAGGTAGTACCCAATGCGCAAAAGACCATCGGGCCGACGTGGGGCCACGATGGCCCGCGCACGGCCGTGCGTGGGCCAACGCCTGCCAAAGTCGGCCCGAAGGCCTTTTACGCATTGGGTATATTCTTAGCTGAGGCAATCCTGGCCCTCTTGGTTCCTACCGACGACACTGTGAAATGTAAACCTTCTAAATCTGCCAGTGGATTTATCAATCATAAGTGTACCTTAAAATATTGCGACATGAAGTGCTTACCCCTTACTTGAAGACATCTGGAAAATACAAGTGTCATCCCTGTGGCAAGGCGAGCGCTCACCATCTGTAAGAGACATAAACCCTCATGAGCCCGCGGGGGATTATGAGGATCTATGTCTTTGTTTGTCCTGTAATCCAGACCAAAAAGGAGTTGCCACATTCCTTCTGCATCTGAAGATAAGTAGCGGCTAATGTGTCTGTTTGTTTGTCTATTTTGACAAAGGGTATTTACCCGAAATATTAATAAATTGTGTTGTACCGTTTTTTCTAAGCGTGTTTCTTTCTCCGTTGGGTACTTCTTTGTTTGTCCTGTGTTTTTTATGCCAGTTTTTGTGCCATTTACATTTGTGTTCTTTACGTGAATGCCGGTCAGAGTGCAGTTGTTGCGGACGCGAAATTCGTACTCATCACTGGCAGCGAAGGGGTTAACTCGTTCGCGGTTAGCCGCGCATCCGGATGCGGCTGGCCGCGAATGAGTTAACGCTCGTCTATGCTCGCGCGTAAGCTGCGGTAGATAGGTCGGCTATGCTACTTTAGGGCAGTGCCCAGTCAAAACTTGTCACAATCAATCCATCTCCCTATGCAGAGAGCAAGCATGAGTGAATTTAACCGCTTCACTGCCACTGCAAACGACAACCAAATGCCAGAGGCGCAGATCCTCACGAGCCCCATGCAGTTGCAGGGCTCATGAAGATCGATGCCTTCTGCGGTTTCGCCGTCATATCCGTCAACCTCATTGTTATCATGGATGGTTTCAGAGATATAGCGATAACCCCTTCACTGCGAGTGGACGCACATTGCGTTCTGAATTTTTTTCCGAAGAGCCCCCGCCGGAACATGGGCTACAAAGTGGTGTCAGTGAGATGCATAGATCCTCATGAGCCCCCGCCTGAACATGGGATACAAAGTAGTGTCAGTGAGATGCATAGATCCTCATGAGCCCCCACCTGAACATGGGATACAAAGTGGTGTCAGTGAGATGCATAGATCCTCATGAGCCCCCGCCTGAACATGGAATACAAAGTAGTGTCAGTGAGATGCATAGATCCTCATGAGCCCCCGCCTGAACATGGGATACAAAGTAGTGTCAGTGAGATGCATAGATCCTCATGAGCCCCCGCCGGAACATGGGATACAAAGTGGTGTCAGTGAGATGCATAGATCCTCATGAGCCCCAACAAATGCGGAGGCTCATGGGAATCTATGTCTCTTGCAGTTGGGTCGTGTGCAGTTTTTTTCTCGTCAGCGAAGGGGTTAAGTTGTGACTGACCTGTTACGTACAATAAACCACGAGTGCCGAGTTCCACCGATACAATGATAGTTTTAACCCATTCTGCTCCAGGACCGAAATCGGCAAATTTTGAAGGTGTCCCCTGAAGACTGTATTACACTTCTGGAAACAGATCGAGCGTGATAGTCCAAGGGTTGTGCCAGAATAGCTTGGCGCCTTTGTGCGCCAAGCTATTCTGACACAACCCTTGAACTATCATGCTCGATCCATGCCTTGCCGTGGCGTGTCGGGAGTTGAATGGGAGGTGAGCGTGATATCGGTGGGACTGAGCACTCGTGGTTTATTCTGCGTAACGGGAGATTAGGTCTAACTTAATTAGTTTTTACAGAGACTGTTTAAAAGGTTTTAACCCATTTAACCCCACGGCCGCTTTTCCCAAATTTGGGAGATGTAACCTAACGACTATCAACCAGCTGCAGGATATGGATTGACCATGATAATTCAAGGGTAGTGCGAGATGAGATTGGCGCCTTCAGGCGTCACGCTCATCTGGCACTACCCTCGAATTAGTCATGGTCAAAATTAATCATCTCCTGCTGTAGGGTGTTGGGGCTAAATTGGGTTAGCCTCAGAGTCGACTTTTCTCTTCGAAGTGTTGCAGTGCCACAGTTGAATCGCCGCTCTTACCTGACCCCAGCTCGTGACAGATCTTTATGTCGCAATGCAACGAAAAGGTCAGATCGTGCGGCGGAGACAGCGCGAGCTTATCACCACACGTGAACTGAGAAGGCCTTGTAACATATGGTCGGGAGAGGCGTGCGAGGTGTATAAATTATTGTTAAACGCTGGCAGTGAAAGGAGTAAAACCAAATCTTACCTGAAGGGTCGCCCAACTGCCCCAGCACCACGCCCACCAACACGAGCAACACTGCCACACGAAGAGATGACATCATTATTCTGGCTGGCTTGCTTCTGAAACAACAACACAGAGGACTTGAAACAGTGACCAAGCGTGTAAAATGCCAGGACTTAAGTATATTCAAATCCGACACGCCACGGCAAGACCTGGATCGAGCGTGATAGTTCAAGGGTTGTGCCAGAATAGCTTGGCGCCCATAGGCGCCAAGCTATTCTGGCACAACCCTTGAACTATCACGCTCGATCTGTTTCCAGAAGTGTAGTACAGTCTTCAGGGGACAAATTCAAAATTTGCGGATTTCGGTCCTGGAGCAGAATGTATTAACCAACATGAAAGAAACAAACCAAAAGAGTGACTGACAAGCGTGTATAATGCAAGACAATGAATACCCAATAAACCCTGTAATATATGCACGCGCTTAGGAACGGCACAAAGCATTTAACAACCGAAGACGGTTTTGTCCTGCTACTGTGTTTCTTTTAACCCTTCACTGCCGAGAAAAGCTTAACAGGATCCAACTGAGACATAGATCGTCATGAGCTACCGCGGCTGCGGGGCTTATGAGGATTTATGTCTCTTGCTGATGCCATGTTGTATCCATGTTTCGTGGACGGCCGGGGCTGTTTGCCGTTAAACTAACAAAGATTTCAGAAACACGATCTGCGTCCACTTCGTCTTTGGTTATTTTTTCAACGGCGTATTTCTTCGTATTTTGTCGACTTTGAGTACTTCTTGGCGTCAAACATGGTACTGAACGAATTCATCTGGTCTTAGGTATCAACGACAATGACGATGTGTGGATGAAGGTCTCCTTAGTCTTGATCAGTTGGCTCCCACGAGACAGCACTCCAAAAATCTCCAAGAGGTATAGATCCTCATGAGCCCATAGGGCTCATGAGGATCTCTGCCTCTTGGAGATTTTTGGAGTGTTGGTCTATGCCTGTGGTAGGCACTGGTTATCCGCCGTGACTTCGCTCTCTTTCGTTGCTGGGAGTCGTTCGGCGTTAACGTAACCTCACTCACGTGTCTCACCATAAGTCTGTTACTTTTATATTAATAGATTTATGGTCTCACTGAATGCACGCGAAGAAAGCGCAAGTCCATTACTACCTGACGAAAGGAAATGGTATGTCTTGCACCATATTGTTTTGTCAGAGTGCTGGAAACATTGGTGCAACAACTACTTTGCTGGCGAAGTGCATGAATATTTGCACACGAGACGTACGTTTCTTGAATATTAATTTGCTGCAGGTGTCAAAAAACAAAAATCCCTGATGGACGGGGGTACATCTACTAGATATGCGAAGCATAACAATTGCTTTAGGGCGCCGTAGGTCGCGGTGTGTGGGTGGGTTGGTGGGGGGGGGGGAGGGTGTGGGGGTAGGGGGTAGAGAAGAGGGTTATGTGGGTTGAGGAGGGGAGTGGGGGAGGTGTGCCGAAGTGGGGTAAATGGTTGTTTTCAGTGAAGACAGTTGCTTCGCCGATATAGCAGAGATATCAGGCTTGAATTTAATCAGTAAAAGGAAAGTAGCATTTTCTACCTTAACCCATTTAGCACAAGTCCCTACAGTAGGCGCCAAGCTAATCTGGCACTACCCTTGAATTATCATGGTCAATCCATCTCCTGCAACTGTTACATAGTCAGTAGGCAACACCTCCAAAATTGGAGAGAAATGGGACCTTGGGGCTAAAAGAGTTAGACTAACGCCGTCGTGTCCCATGGTCCTATGCAATAGTTACAACTGAATGACACACGTACCACGTGGAATCACTGACTCAGCACGCAGGACAAACAGATACTTAAACAACTACATCCCCTTACCCTTCCCAACTCTGCACATCAACTAAGACCCAAAGTCAGACGCAATAGACTTTCCAGTAGGCAAAATCTCATCCGGCCGCCGTCGTCTGTCGCAATAGCGCCCATCTGTGCGCGGGCCAACCGCAGCCGATGACGTCAGCCCTGTAACCTTTCGCCCACTGAATCTGGGGGTCAAGATTTGTCTTCGTCTAACTTAGCTACAATCAATAATAGTCAGGAGCAAAGCGGCGGCTGCCAAGGCACAAATACGGAAACATTTATCACGGAACAATGGCTGCTTGTTCGCAGGAAGGCCGCCGAATGGCCTTTTCACTTGTAAATCCAACTGTACAAAACATGTAACAACTTCCCAGTGCAGGCAAAGGCCATCGGGACGACGTCGGCAGCCGTTGGATCGCGCACGGCCGAGCGCGGGCCAATGGCGGCCGACGTCGGCCCGATGGCCTTTTGCGCATTGGGTTAGCTTGGAAAGAGGAATGCAACAGCGTAGCATTGAACTCGCTCAGAATGCTCTCGGTGCAATTCTATGGCTGAGGTGAGTTTACGAAGCGACTGAAACATTGTACCGTGAGTGCTCAAGGGTAGTGCTAGGCCAGCTTTGGCGCTTTGCTCCCGGACGGAAAAGCCCTAAATGCTCTTGTTGACAATTCAGGGTAGTTGACATTACCAGCCAACCCTCAGCCATGTGGGTTCAAGGACACCGCATGACTAGTTATAAGTTGACTCCCGGAGAAGCGCCAAACTAGTCAGGATCTACCCTTGAACTTTCCCGATTGAATTATCTGATATTTCACAAATGCCAGAGTTGCACGAAGTATTTCAACTGCAGTTTCAGTTACGCATTCGAGCGCCCTCCCCAGTAAGCAAAGCTCCTCGGGCCCACGACGGCCGCAGTGGGCCCGAAGACGTGTTGCTACTAGGGCCTTTGGGCTAACACCTTTCACATAGGTGAGTATAGCGCAAAGTACCAAGATTTGATTACAATGTTTCACCGAGACATTTGGCATACTGGAGATGAAAGGGGCCAGTGCGACAAAGTCGTGTCTTTCGAGTATAAGGAGCTCGCCCATTGCAATGTGTAACACTTTGCCTCACAAAAGGTCAATTCTAAAACGAACCTTTGGGAGGCAGAAATGTATTACACACGCATCCAATCACCGACGTTTTCGGTTCCTAAAATAGATCGCTCTTTAACGCATGGAATAGGCCGAGTCAGTCACAATTCCAAGATCTGATTGTGAAACCTACGTGAGCTATGTCCCCTGGTATTCTTACGTCTGAAATGAATACCCATGGTATTTATTTCAGATGTAAGAGGGGACTTAACTCATCGTACTTCTGTCAGACGTAAGTGCCGCGACCTAACTCATTGTACTTATTTCAGACGCCGGAACAGGCGCGGCCAGGGGATTAAACTCAGTGTACTTATTTCAAACGGTCAGGGGATTTAACGTAATGTATTTAGGCATAAGAGACCTGGTCAGAGGACTCAACTCATGGTACTTATTTCAGACGTAAGAGCCGCAGTCAGGGGGACTTTTGCTTGCATAGTTTTCTTGGCCCCACCACTGGACTGCTGGCATCAGTTGACGCTTTGACGCAGATGGCGCTTCACCAGTCTTTGTAAACGCCAAATAACCCTAACCGTCCAAGGGACAGGGACATACAATGATGTCAGCAAGAGACATAGATCTTCATGAGCCCCCCGCAACTGCGGGGGGCTCATGAAGATCTATGTCTATGACAGTGGATCATGTTCACTGTTTCTCGGCAGAGAAGAGAATAAACATATTCTACCCGTGAAATCGCGGCATGATATGAGACTATCCTTTGCAGTAAGAACCCAATCTTATAATAAGGAAAATGACTCATGTCAGTTGGCTGTTCAATGTACATGTATTCAATGAACACATTTGAGTCGTGCGGTATCCGCTTTATGCCGCCTATCCGGTGGCGGCTCTATAGGTTAACTCATTCAGGGTGCCGGCCTCGCATCAATAGCTTCCGCAGCTACTAAGGCGGGCGCCTTGAAAGAGTTTATCTATTAATCTTATTAATCCTACCTTAACTGATGCGTGTACATCTCTCGTGTCTAATTTCCATCTTTGCTTTAACTCATTCTACCCCAAGACCGAAAATCCCCAAATTTTGCCGTTGTCCTTTGAAGACTGCAGTCCAGTGCAGGACACAGATCGACCATGATAGTTTAAGGGTGATGCCAGAATAGCTTGGCGCCCATAGGCGCCAAGCTATTCTGGCATCACCCTTGAACTATCATGGTCGATCCATATCTTGCTGCGGTGTGTCTGGGGTAGAATGAGTTAAGATTTGCAGCTAAACTTTAAAACACCGCTACACAGCATCGGCTCAAAGGACCCTTTCCTCACTGGGGAAAGGAGTGTTGCATGGAAACGGTCATCATGTAAACGTGAATACTGAGTTGCATGCTCCTAAAATTACGACCAAGATTTAAAAGAAGATGAAAACGAGAGTTCATTTTGTCAAATGGCTTGACAAATTATGTTGTCTTCTTTCAGCCTATTTACACATTTTTTCATTGACCTAATTCTATTCACCTTTTTCTCTCTAGGCTTTACTAACTGACCATAGTCGAAACAACGTAAAAACACAGAAGCCAGATAAAGGGGGGGGGGGGGAGGGGAAGGAGGTTACGCAACAACAACAGAAATATGCGCGCGCCTTATGTGCTACTTAGGGTTCATATTTCATTAAAAACAAAATAATCGAAATGTGGAAGTTAGTCAATACCTTCGACCAAAATGCTTAGTCGAAGCGAAAGCTACGTTCCGCCGGTAAACGGATGTAATTATTCATTGACATTTAGAGTTGCGTCCCCTAAGTACAATTAAGGGACCCTTTTTGCATTTATAATTTTACAGTTTAAGACAAAACCGTTGTATTACGAGTTAGACTTTGCCAGTGATTCTTGTCGCCTCTTGGGTACGATCAGAGAGTTTATTTCGAAGATGAAAGTCTCGGGTTAAACTCCTTTTTCGACTTTTATCTTCAAAATAAACTCTCTGGTCGGACGCTCGAGGCCACAAGAACCACTGGCAAAGCCTATCCCAATGCGCAAAAGGCCGACGTCGGCCCGATGGCCTTTGCGCACTGGAATAACTAGTAATACAATTAATATTATCGGATGTTGTGGTTTTCGTGACATCATCGTTTGAAATGCTCCGGAAGGGACGGAAGTGAGCTGCCTTTGACACAATTTTGGCTGTACCACGGTGAACATATACTGACGCGCAAAGGAAATGCAACATTTTTGGAATCATCGTAAACTCCTAAGTGTTTCCAACAAGGTCGCATTTCTTCTGCTTGTCAGTATATAAAGAACGATTGTTGGCTTTAGTCTAGGCAAAATGTGTTCGATACTTTGCAACACTTACGTGATTTATTTGCACGCACGGATATAACAAACTGTAGATGGGCTAAAGTTATTGTTATAAGCAGAATGATCCACATAGATGGGCTAAAGTTATTGTTATAAGCAGAATGATCCACATAGATGGGCTAAAGTTATTGTTATAAGCAGAATGATCCACATAGATGGGCTAAAGTCATTGTTATAAGCAGAATGATCCACATAGATGGGCTAAAGTCATTGTTATAAGCAGAATGATCCACATAGATGGGCTAAAGTCATTGTTATAAGCAGAATGATCCACATAGATGGGCTAAAGTCATTGTTATAAGCAGAATGATACACATAGATGGGCTAAAGTCATTGTTATAAGCAGAATGATCCACATAGATGGGCTAAAGTCATTGTTATAAGCAGAATGATCCACATAGATGGGCTAAAGTCATTGTTATAAGCAGAATGATCCACATAGATGGGCTAAAGTTATTGTTATAAGCAGAATGATCCACATAGATGGGCTAAAGTCATTGTTATAAGCAGAATGATCCACATAGATGGGCTAAAGTCATTGTTATAAGCAGAATGATCCACATAGATGGGCTAAAGTCATTGTTATAAGCAGAATGATCCACATAGATGGGCTAAAGTTATTGTTATAAGCAGAATGATCCACATAGATGGGCTAAAGTCATTGTTATAAGCAGAATGATCCACATAGATGGGCTAAAGTCATTGTTATAAGCAGAATGATCCACATAGATGGGCTAAAGTCATTGTTATAAGCAGAATGATC
>BTPG01000002.1:195513719-195533719 GCA_036245525.1 Semisulcospira habei | reverse complement strand
CAGAGAGAGAAAAAAAACAACAGAGTTGTCGTAACTCATAACCTTGACCAGACCTTCCCCTGCAGCCACTGCGGTCGAACCTGCCTGTCCCGGATTGGCCTCCGCAGTCACGAGCATGCCTGCAGACGACGTGGGCAAGCCCTATAGAATCTTCGTTCGCGAAGTCAAGCCATGATGATGATATATGACCTGCAATCGGGACGAAAGGTACATTGAAACCATCAAAGAAAAGATTCTGGTTTTTATTTTTACTCCCATAACCAACGCGATCGGCTGAATAAAACTGAATTTGCTGTAGACCGCACACTGATCATCTCAACATCGGAATACTACCCCCCCCCCCCCCTCCCACTCCCTAGAGGACAAGAGCAAACGCAGAGCTGTTTGTATGCGGTGTGTCATTTTTCTAGTTTGTTCTAAAAATAGTGACAATTTACTTGCGGAAGTGGTACATAAGTCAGCGATCGGGTTACCACGGCCGGAGCGTATTGTAGGTCTACTGCTCAATAATGTGCAAGCACTCGCTATCAGGCAGTATCGCTACACTGATCAGCACACTTGGATGAATGTGTGTGTGTGTGATTTTAAATATGGAATTAACTCTCCAGAAGCACTGTTACGTGTTGAGTCGTAGTATGATATCACACCAGACGCACGCACGTAAGGTTCTTTTTAAATAAACTTCATTCAGCTGCAACCCGTCACACGTGGCTTAAGGTTGTAGACAATACTGGAGTAACAGTTCCAACAATACTTTATTTCAGCGATGCCGGCGATCTCCACACAATGCATTCCCAAATGCACCAATACTGACACAATGTCTCCTCTGCAAATGTCAACACTGGCGACAAAATGCGTTTCTCTTACAACGTACACCACCGTTACGCTGCGTCTCTCACAATGTACACCCTATACGGGCCACGTACCTACGATGAACTGTGTGTCCCTACAACTGACAATGCACACACGTGCTTCCTAGCATCATCTTTTATAGTAAAACAACTTTCCAGAATAATCTAATGAATTCACACAACGCAACCAATCAGAACGGAACACGTAACTGAAACTCATAAATATTATTAAAAAAAAGGACTTTCTATAATAACTTAAATAGTCTACAAAAATTCGACTACTAATTTCAACCCCAAATCCTAGTGTGTAATGAAGTCACACAGAAGTATGGTAGACCGTTCACGACCTTTCATAACACGCAAAGAGTGGCTGCTAATTTCACGCACACAGGAAATAAATATGACTAAGAATAGAGCGTTTCTACTAAAATGTTGCTTACATTTTGACGTCACATGTATGAGGTCACTAGACAGCGCGACCTTGCTCGAACGTTCTGGTTTATTCTCAGCGAATCTACGCATAACAAAAATCGACCGCTATTCTCCGTGCGACTTTGCTAAAAGCTTCCGGACTAAACTTAGCGTATCATAACAAAGCCAATTCCGCTATCTTCGCGAACGATAAAGAATCTTACTGAAAAGGTACGTGATTCGTAACTATGCTAGCTCAAATAAATATCGGATCGTTTCCTACGATTAACACATGCATGCTCTCACAGAACAACACAACCACAATCGTAACATTACCCCCCTTTTTAGAAACAAATTTCACAAAAAATTCTTCTCAAATCTGAAAATTACGGTTGTGGCTGTATTAACCTACACAAAACCACAAATAATAAGAATTTCACATCAAAATGAAATCAAATCAACTACTTTTAAAATAATCGGCTCACAGTTCCTTCAAACTGTCCTGAGCGAAGACATGTCCCTTTAAACTCTCATGAACGCCGAAATGTTTCTTTAAACTGTTATGGGCACAGAAATGTTCATTTATTAAACTGCTCTGCTCAGGTAATCCGCTCCAAAGTTCTGCGAACCCTTGATAGACTGTAATTTAACGTCAAACAGGTTCTCGTAGTCTAGCCTTTCGTCATCAGCAAGACACACCGATGCCGCCAGTTGTGGTTTGTCTTGACGACCTCTCTCAATATACTTCTTCAGCAGATTAGCATGGTAAGTCTTCACCTTGTTGTTGATCTTGACTCTGTAGTCGTTGATGCCAACCACCGTGTCGACAATCTAGGGTCCCTTCCACTGCATCAGGAGTTATTTTGTTGTTGTCGGTAGGAAGAAGAACCAACACCTAGCTGGAATCGTCGAGGTTTCGCCTTACGATCATAGTAATGCTTCCCCTTGTTCTGCGCCTTCCCCAGTTCTTCTCGAGCCATCCTGAGGGTATCTTCCAGCTTCTCTCTCAGGTCGAAGACGTACTGATGGCTGATCTTCACCTCAGGCGCGTCGACATCCTTGGTCTACAACTCCTTCAGGATGTGCATGGGCCCCCTTACAGTCCTACCGTACAGTAATTCAAAAGGGGAAAACCCTGTCAACCCTGTCGAATCCTGAGGAACTTCACGTTATGCGAAGAGCAAGACATTGATATATCTATGCCACAACCTTGACTGCTCAGCACACAGTTTCTTCAGCATAGCCTTCAATGTTCCATTAAACTTTTCAATCAGCCCATTACTTCACACATGGGTGGTAGTAAGGTGTCGGATGCTCAATAGCCGATTGACTTCCTCCATGCAGTCGGAGACAAACTGAGTTCCCAGGTCACTCAGGATCTCCTCAGGAATCCCCAAACGGCTGAACATGTCAACGAGCGCCTCTGCCACTGTTGGAGTGTCGATCTTCTTCAATGGTATGGGCTCAGGATAACGTGTAGCGTAGTCCACCAGGGTCAAAATGTATCGATGACCATCTTCACTTGGAGGAGATATTGGCCCCACCAGGTCTACAGCCACCCGCTTAAAAGGCATATCGATCAGTGGCATTTTCTCTAGAGGAACCTTGGGCACCTTTCCTTTGGAGATTGTTTTCTGGCATATATCGCACGACCTGCAGAATCGGGTGACGTCGCCTCCCATATCAGGCCAGTAGAAGACGGCTCGGATCATATCGAGGGTCTTGTTGATTCCCAAATGTCCTCCCAATATGGAATCATGAGCCAATTTCATCACCTGCATCCTCAATGGTTCAGGAACTACTACCTGACGCACATGTTTATCCCCACTGCTGTTGAATGTTCGGTATAGGATATTTTTCCTGGTCTCAAAGGATATCTCATTTCCCTTTCGCGTCACGGGCTCGGCCTGACCTCGGAACTTCACTCAGGTCTCCACTCTGGATCTGGATCGTCTGCGTTTCTGGCACCATCAATGTTTCCGATGATAAGATCGTAGACTGGGGCCTTCACGCATAGGACCTTCACCTCTCCTCTCAGGTACGGGGTGTCAATGCTGACATTGGCAAGGGGGATAATCCTTACAGTTCCGTCGGCCAAAATGAGGGTGGTCCACTCCTGTAGCTTCTGGTCTTCAGTTACTAGGTCCTCTCTCACGATGTTGCAACTACAACCGGTGTCTCTCAGCACTCTCACTGGTGTGTTTCCGACGAATCCTGACACCACCGCCCGACTAATCTTAGCGTATCATAACAAAGCCAATTCCGCTCTATGCGCGAACGATAAAGAATCTTACTGAAAAGGTACGTGATACGTAACCATGATAGCTCAAATAAATATCGGATCGTTTCCTACGATTAATACATGCATGCTTTTTACAAAACAACACAACCACAATCGTAACACAGACGAAGGCGCCGAAGTGGGGAGGGCAAGAAGGCGACGGGAGATAAAAGTTTGGAGCAGCACACGTAAAACCACTGTAGGACGGCAGGAACACGAACAACAACACAGCAACAGAAGCAGCCGCGGGTGACACACAAACTCACACAGTAAACACTTCACACACTAACGAGCAGTACAAAAACAGGGCGGCGGAAAGCCCGCTCTGCTGAGCAGTGCCGGACCCCCACGCTGCGGAAAAGCCAAAATGGCGACGAAACAAAGTTGAAAGGACAAAACATTATTCAATACGATACCACTCGAGCAGCAGCCGTATCCGACGAAAAACAAGCATACAATCCTCATCAGCGCACTCTTATTTGACACTCAGCAGACTTTCAGCACACGTAAACACAGTACATCCAACGAAAAACCACATAAACACTGACTGGGAGGGAAAAACCACGCGGTAGTCGCACATCCAAGTAATAAGTGAAAGCGGTGTGTGTTTATGTGATTTTGAACTTTACGGCCCTCGGCCGTAAGGTCTAAAATCAGAGACCACCACACGAATGGACACATATTTTTTAAAAGTATGACCTGAACTGATGATCCACTCGTCTTGACTGATTTCTGTAGTCTAATGCTTTCTTTGAGCAATCTTCTCCATAGCCGGCATGCGTTACTGAACATTGCCGATACAACGGCAATCAACGTTGTCTGAACTAAGACTTTACTTCCCTTTTTTTCTCAATGTGAGCAGGTACGCGTAACACAGGTTGTTGTTTTTATTTTTATTTTATTTTACTGCCCCTCGCGAGTAACGGACGAAGTCTAGAACTACGTACAAAGGAGAAGAGCAATGAAGTCTTTCATTTTACAACATTCAAACTCGATAAGTTAACTCATTCTATCTCAACACCGAAATCCCCAAATTTTGCCGTTGTCCTCTGAAGACTGCACTCTAGTGCAGGACACAGATCGACCATGATAGTTCAAGGGTGATGCCAGAATAGCTTGGCGCCCATAGGCGCCAAGCTATTCTGGCATCACCCTTGAACTATCATAGTCGATCCTTATCTTGCTGTGGTGTGTCTGGGGTAGAATGAGTTAAGTAAGGGAAACATCTGTAAACTAGTAACCCTTTATTGCCTGGAGCAGGTCTCTTAACTAAAGTGACTAAGAGACTCCTGTATGTCTCGTTCAGATTTATTTTCTGAGGGCAGGGGAATAGAACACAATAAACCACTACTTGACATGATCTCCCATGTACTGTCTCTTGAAGGTTACTTTTGTTCACTGCAGCTTTGGTTGTGTGGGAAACAAACAAGCCCTACAGTGCAAAAACGCGGTGACAAGATTTACGGGGGCACAAGAAGATATGTACAAGACAAACAAGGAACAAGGGCCGGGATCTAGAATGCGTGGGCTCATGAGGGTTTGCCGGTGAAGACAAGTGAAGAAAAGTAAAGAAAGGGGGGCTAGATCTACATGCACCATGCACGGGCCCACGAGGGTCTATGCCGGCCTAAGACAGGATTAGTTAGTTAGTTATTTGGGTTTAACGCCTAACAGGCGACTAAGGGGTGTAAGACAAGACACAGTAACTAGATCCCAGGCAAGACAAGGAAGGGACCGAGGGCAACCCAGTAGGTAAAAGGTCCTTGGGCCGACGTCGACCCAAGGATCGTTAGCTTACTGGGTAGGAACTTGCATACAGTATATACAGTACATGCGGCGCGTCTCATCTTCAAGACTCAAACGAAAGAGAGACCACGTTACGCTTCTACTGAAGCAGCTGCACTGGCTGCCCGTAAAATTCCGCTGCCAGTACAAAATTGCAATTTTCGCCTATCGGCATTTTGACGGATCTCTCCCGCCGTACTTTCTGCCAAGCTGTCTGTTTATCAGCCATCACGCACCCTCCGTTCCTCTAGTGTAAAACTTTTAAAATCCCGAAGCTTAACATGAAAACTGTCGGGGAGCGTTCTTTCACCTTTTTAGCCCCAAGTGTGTGGAACTATCTACCAACTGAAATGCGGAATCTGCCCACATTGTCACAGTTCAAAGCTCACTTAAAGACTTTTCTTTTCTGTCGAGCATTTAACACTTAGCTCATCTTTAGCTAACTGTTGACTGCCTTTTATTCTGATCCTAGAGGAAGTGAATGTAAGGTGTTGGGAAGAGATGGGGTGGTTTAAAGTAGTGTATAATCGTGCGTGTGTCTGAGAGAGAGGGTGTGCTGTTGTACATGCGCAGTGAGTCCAGTGTTTTCCTGGAGAACAGCGCTATACAAGAACTATGTATTATTATTATACATGGGCTCTTGAGGGTTTATGCCTCTGAGCCAAGACGAGGAAACATAGGCTGGAAGTACGAATCAGTGTCCGGCAGTACGTGCATGTTCGCCTTAAGCGTATTTCGGCGGAAAGACAGCAGTCAGAGATAGTGGAGATTCCTCCCGCTATTTCACGTGGACACTGAACTTGATGCCCACGAGGCGGCAAGAAGCATAGACTGTCATGAGCCCCCGCAACCTGCACGGCCTTGACTATCTATGCCTCTTGCATATGGGTTGCGGTCGCTGTGGGAAGGGCCGGGAGATGGCCCCCAAACTTGACGGAACAATGTTCACGTTATTGTGCAAATGACAGTCCAGTTTATAATGCTTGACCTGTGTCTCTTGGGTGTGGTGGTTGCAGGATCGTTGTACATTAATTAAGGGGAAAACAAGATAACGAGAGAGGTGGGAGGGCGGGGTAGGGTTGTGGTGATCCGTGAGGATGTAAGGGTGGCGGGGTGGTGTTAACTCATTCTGCCCGCGGCACGCCACAGCAAGATATGGCTCGACCATGAGAGTTCAAGGGCGGTGCTGGCAGAATAGTTTGACACCTATAGGCGCCAAGCTATTCTGCCATCGCCCTTGAATCATCATGGTCGATCTGTCTCCTGAATTGTAATGCAGTCCTCAGAGGATAACTCCAAAATGTGGGCATTTCGTAGCTCGGGCACAATGAGTTAATCACAAAATGACAAAATCACTGATTGCCAAACTAGCTCGTAGACCTCGAGCACACAAAGAAACTGTTGTACCGGTGCTAACGCCCAAACCCCATTTTGTTTGCTCTAATACAATGCCAGCTGACACACAAGGGATATAATACGCCTGCTGCCAAACACGCTATATAGCGCTGTTTAACCATTTTCATCATGATACCCTATTGCTTGACCCCCGTGAGATGGCCTTAGTTGCCTGCTCGGCGTTAAACCCAAATCACTAACTAACTATTGCTTGAAATAAATTTGACTGCGATAGCTCAAGGGTGGTGCCAGAATATTTCTGGGACTATGTTAGAAGCAAAGTTACCTTGCAGAAACCTTACAAAGGCTGATGACTTGCTTTTGTCTTCTGACCACTCGGCCATGAGCGGGTGGAAACATCTCCACCAATATCTGTACATTGTATGGCAAGTTGGGCGAAACCCGTGCCCGGCGTTTGCAGACGTCCTCACCACATAGACCTACTCGGGAGTCCATTTCAAGTACAAGCTTTTTCAATGAGATGCTTAGCATCTCATTTGAATAGAATTGTGCTTATGTAGTCCCAGTAAGCAAAGGTCCTAGGGCCCACGACGGCCGCAGTGGACCCGCGCACGGCTGTGCGCGGGCCCACTGCGGCCATCGTGGGCCCGAAGACGTGTTGTTATTGGGGGTGTACTCAGTTCCAGAGTGGGTCTATGTGTGAATTAAACATGCAAATGGTAAGGGAAGACTGCCACCAGCAACTCTCCAAGCTACTGATATACTGCATGCCAAAAACAGGAAACAGTCTTCATACTCTGTATGGAGTAGCGTCACGTCTGCACTGTCCACGACGAACATGGGTCCGATGACGGATGAGGGCTGATGCAAACTAGCTGTGACGTCGCTGCGACCATTTCTTGGCCCATTGCCCAAAGGCTCTCGCCTGCAATGCGCTGATGTATGCAGTAGTGTCACATAATGTAAAGAAAGGCCCCCGTCTAAAACGTTTGTATACATTTGGCTGGTGTATCTACCTTTGCTTTTGATCCATCTATACCCAGCCGGCAGACAGCTTTCTCAAGACATTGAGTATAGTCCCTTTGAGCAATGCTTGCCTCATGCACCACGTGAATGTTCTGTGTTTACGTACAGTGTGTGAGTGAATGCGTGTGATTCACGTGAGCGTGCTCGTTGGGTTCAGTTCGCGGCTACATTCTGCGCATTGAGTTATATTATAAATATGAGAAATGCGCCATATAAATGCTATGCATTATGTTTGTTTGTTTGTTGTTTTTTTTTTTTTTTGGTTTTTTTTTTTTTGCAAATAACTTTTGAACGCGGATGATTTTAAGACAACTCTTTTTAAAAAAAAAGACGATCATCAACCTTGGTCCTAATTTATTTTAATTTTTCTTTAGTCCTGACAACAATAGTTTAGCCGATTCCCTTTGAACATGACCGATTTCAAGCTGCTGAAGTATACCCTAACTGAGCCCCACATTCACGCATATGTTCCTGCAAACTTCACGCTCCCCATATGGAATGTTCAATTGTTTGGTCTCACAATGCATCTGATCCGTGCATAGCTTGACACAGTTTCAGCATCAATGATACAGGTCAGTGGTCACTGGAGCCAGAGGGTAGTGGCTAAACTGTTGGGTTTGAAGCCACCTAAGTTGTAAAATATATTAAAATATATTAAGTTTGTTGACAACTTTTGTTCTTAGTGTTGTCCTGAAATACGTCTTGTAATAAAGGTTAACTGGGTAAAAACACGAGGCAAACTTCCTCAAACGGACTCTTCGTGGCTATGCAAGACGGACACCAAAAGACACCGAAGAAAATGTCGGGAAGGATGAGCAAATCACAGCGAACTCTCCACTGCGCTTTGAATGCAAAAGACAGTAAGTCCATTTTGTGTTACAATGGAAATAAGTTTTTCAAAAATAGACTTATGCTACGTTTCCATAAGCACAAATCCGATACGATAACGATCCGAACCCGACGCGGCAATAACATTTTTGTTCAAATTCCGTAGAGCGCGTGTTTTTTCATATAAAACGAGCGACATCCAAATTTCGCCTTTGTAGTAACCGCTGATACGACGCAACCATCAGAATGGTGGGAGAGCGTACGACATACAAATACGAATAACTGTATTGTCCCAACTTTTGGTCCGAACACATCCGACATCGGAAAAAAAATCGATCCCCTGCCTGGGCGAATAAAAAATCGTGTGGTGTTCGTTTAGCAGTAGGATGCGAAATTCGGTACTGCACCGGACAAATGGAAACAAACAATCATAAAATCTGCTTGTGCGAACTGTTCTGTCTCGGATCCGCTTCGGCCGATTCTGATCGGCGTATTCGTATGGGATTCGTGATTATAAAGACGTAGCTTTATTCCTTTTTGTCTGCCAAGGACTGTCTAAGTGATACAATGCTGAGTACATATATTTCTTCTCTCACAAATGACCAACATTTCTCCGCGGTCACTGACAAGCCAAATCTTGTTTACGCGCCACAACGGCCATGATCAGTGGTGGACAATAATATATTATCCCAGATAATTCTCACTCACACTCTTTCATCTAGTCCTTCCCGTCCACAAGAATGAGGCGCAGATTCACATCAGCCGCATGGTGCAAGGGATCATAAAAATCTACGCCTCTCAAAACCGTTTAAGGTTTAACCACTTGTGTCCACAACGAAGGGGATTTCAAAGACGGGGCAACGAACAGGGTCTGAACAAATTTTGACCCCGGCTGGATTCGAACCCGCCACCTTTTGGATGAGAGCCAAACGCTCTGTCGCCTGAAAATCCAGCTCCCCCATCTATGCCTCTCGCTGAAGGTGTGTGGGGGGGGGGGGGGAGGGGGCGGGGGACGAGCATGTTACTGTCACGGTTTTGTGAATACTTCGTTTTGTTGGTCACGAGTCACGAAACAAAAGACCTGAGCCATCACAGGCAACATTTTTCACAGATCAAGAGACAGGTCTTTCGCGACTTCACAAAAACCTAACACGGCAAAACACGTATCAGGATTTTCCTACATGTACTGTATCACTTTCCCTTTCACCTCAGTAGCAAGACATCTTCGGGCCCACGACGGCCGTAGTGGGCCTGCGCACAGCCATGCGCGGGCACACTGCGGCCGACGTGGGCCCGAAGACGTTTTGCTTACTGGTTGCTGGCTTGTATAGCGTTTCTCAGCTGGAGGGTGTTGTGGTAGACTGAAGTGAGGTAACTGGACAGCTCAGAACAGGGTTTGAACACCAGTACATTAGTCCGGCTCGTCTGACATGCAGCCTACAATGGTCAAAAAAAAAAAAAAAAAAAAAAAAAAAAAAAAAAAAAATAGACCGAAAGGGTTGACTGCCAGTGCTTGTAATTTAGAAGAAACTACCAAGTGAGTAGGAAAAAAGCACTGTCAAGGGAGAGAAGTGTGCATGATAGACCAATGATCATAGATCTACTTTGGTCCAAGCACACCACAAAAAAAAAAGAAAAAAAAGATAGGAAAGAGGGGGTGCGCTAAGTAAGTGACTGGGAGCAATGCATATGGAAGCCTCCCCCCCCCCCCCCCGAAGGGGGGCGTATCACATATCCACTGTTCACAGCCCCTTTGGTGCATGGAAATTTAAATCTAGGTCCCCCAAGTGGGGGTCCAGATATTTAGCCGGTGTGGACAGCTGTTTCGGTCTTGGCGACCTCTTCAGCACACCATCGGCAATACTGGAGGCAATACTTACTTAGCGCACCCCCTCTTTCCTATCTTTCTTTTTTTTTTTTTTTTTTTTGTGTGTGTGCTTGGACCAAAGTAGATCTATGATCATTGGTCTATCATGTACACTTCTCTCCCTTGACAGTGCTTTTTCCTACTCACTTGGTAGTTTCTACAATGGTCAGCCTCGCGCTAAGGAACGGTTAAGAATGCCGGCCACTTGGGCAGTGACAAATGTCCTCGGCCATGCCCAGTGAGCAGAAGGTCCGCCCCTGACCGTCGGCCGCGGCCGGATGGCCTACGCGTGGATGGTGCCCGGGGACCTTTTGCTAGACAGGCACAGGATAGGGAACATCTTGTACAACTACGTCTGACGTCGACCCGACGGTCTTTTGCTTACTCTGCTTCCATGAGAACACGAGGACACAGAAAGTATCACGGAAAATCCAGAAAGTGTACCATCCACTAAGTAAATTGGCGTCATTGTAGAACACTGTCATGGCGCAACTCTTATTATGACAGCATTTTGCTGCAGCACAGAACACCCAGACGATGAAAGAAACACGCTCAGGAAAAAACAGTTACAGCCCAATTGATTATTATTATGGCTTACACCCCTTTTAAAAAAACAAATATGTATACAAACAAGTAGACCATTTGAAGCTTATCTTTTCGTGATGAGAAGACGCATGTGGAAGAATGACGTGAAACAAAATGGATGAAGAACACAAAGTGCGTAATACAAGAAGCAACAGAAAAGTGACGTCAGTTAAAAGTGTCCAAATGACAGAGCTGAATAGGAAAAGAGGTGTGGTGGGGAGGGGCGGGGGGGGGGGGGGGGGGGCTAAATTTATAGGCGTCCACTGGGCTGCAAAAGTAGTTTACAACTAGAGACGAGCGAGATAAACTTCCGGGACTTATTCATAGTATATCTTCTGCTATTATTCTCGTCAAAGTGTTCTGCTATAATTTTTACACCGATGGTCGTTGGGACTAATTCCTGTAACAAACTGATTTATAATAGCAAAACTGAAAAATAGTCAAGATTAATCCTGTAAATGATACTACTGGCGATAACGATCGCGTTTCTTCCGCGGAACAGTATCGTCAGTAGCAGTCAAAGATAACACCGTGAGAGCACTTTTGTGAGCTTGCAAAAACTATCCCCCCCCCCCCCCTCCCCCAAAAAATAAATAAATAAATAAAATAAATAAATACATAAATAAAAATAATTAAATTATTTTTTTTTATTAAATTAATCAACAAACCAAAACGTTAATGGGAGTGGGAGACGTCTTTTGACCTATAAAAAAAAAAAAAAAAAAAAAAAAAAAAAAAAGAATGCTAGAAACTCACCACCAGCTTAATAGTGCAATACTTTGCAGTGGATTGTTTTTCAGTCAGCACATGATAAGTGGCCGCGTTTCTTCTTCTTCTTTTTGTGGCTGTTGTTATTCTTGTTTTTATGCATGTCTGCTTATAAAATTTAGTAAATTGTTTTGTTCTTGCCATTCCAGTGAGATTTTTTTTGTTATTCATGTTTTGTTTGTTTGCGGTGAATGAGTGCAAACAGGGACATTAGACATACGAATTTTACAATACTCCCGCCTTCCTTGTTATGTATTCAAGACAACCTACTCCATATTTTATGGAGTATGAATGCGGCATTACAAACAGCAGACACCAGTTATGCCACAACGCTTCACACGGGCTCATAGCAAGATAGAAGTGTGACTTTAACCCAGTAATACTGGAAGGTGTTGTGGTAGAGTGAAGTGAGGTAACTGGACAGCTCAGAACGGAGCTTGAACACTAGTACATTAGTCCGGCTTGTGTCGGCTTACAATGGTCAGCCTCGCGCTGAGGAACGGTTAAGAATGCCGGCCACTTGGGCAGTGACAAATTAATGTCCTCGGCCATGCCCACTTCCACACTAAAACCTTTTCACTCCCAGAGCCCAGATGTCTACTTGCACGACCCGGGAGTGGGCTGGAGGGTTGGGGCGGGGGGGGGGGGGGGGCTGGGGGGGGGGAGGAATAGGTGTGTGGGGTGGGGGGGGGGAGGTTAGATCATGACAGCTCATTAATAAGTGTCTGGATGGCGTGGCACCTGGAAATAAAACCTTTGAACTGTATGTTGCTCATTAATTTGGGGACTACACGTGAACTATCTCACCACATCTATCTTCCACAGTCAGCGTTCAAGAGAAAGGGAGACGTCTTGATACCCTGAAGGAAATAAACTTGACAACTTGCACGGCCTAACATCAACTCATCTTTACGTCAACATGTATGCCCATTGTGTGCTGGTCTGTGATTTTCGACCTCACTGCCTACAACCGAAAGGTCCAAAATCACAGACAAGAACACGTATTTACATGTGCTGTCCATCGAGTGTCATAAATGATCCATGTTACAGCGAAGCACAGGTCCTGTCTTGATCCCAGTATAAAATCGCTGAACCCGAAATCTGCATGTTTGTATTAAAATTTGAGAAGACAATCCAAGGGACCTTTTGAGGGGCTCCGTTTGTCCCTTTGCAGCGCCGGGTCAGTCAGTTTTCAAAGAGGGGGGGGGGGTGCTCAACCTTTATTTTTCTATTGCCAGGCTTATCAAAACACCACAACCGAAACTGTTCTTCTGACGTTTTTGAAAGTTTCTTTCTGGTGTTACGTACGGCACTGAAACACAAGCGTTACAACTCAATTTTAGACACACTTATTTATAGTTTGATGCTAGCCGAGGGGGGTGCTGTAGTACCAAAGCACCCCGCCCCCCCCCCCCGGATCCGGACCTGCTTTGAAGGTGTGGTCTGCAGGCCAAAGAGGACTGAAACCTTCGGACTGCCCGTGCCGTTTGTGGGAGTCCCCACTGAGATAGACCCACTGGGGGAGTACATCACAAGTGCATTTCTGTTTATTATGAGATGTTAAGTGGGAGCACTCCCCATATAGACCCAGTCGGGGAGTACGCCACAAGTACACTTCTCAGTCTGCAAGCCGACAGACCAATAAAGAGCCGGGAGGGTGTTTTCTAAGTCAGTCATGTGACCAAGCACTGACCAATCACAAATAGGAATCTTTCAAGATGGCGGCTACTTTCGATATTTAAACGCCGACTGCATGCCTTGGTTACAGAAATTTATTCATTAAAAATCAGTATCGTTGTAACTATCAAAATCCGGGTGTGTAAACACACTAGCAATGATTCCTGCTTATCCTCATAGCAAATATAGAGATCTTTCACATGCGCATCACGTGACGTACACACAAAGAGTCACGCCCCCCTCTGGAGGACAAGGCGGCCATTTGCACGTTGTGAGAATAGCAATATCAGTAGATTTTAGAGTCGTTTTATTCCCAAATTATGGCAAAAGTTTCACTCGCACTTAAGGAGAAGTATGTAGATACTTTAGACAAGGCTTCCTATGCACGTTATTTGGAGAAAATTGCAACCATTGGAGGTGAGGACCCGTACGAGTTGCCGGACTCGGCCTGGACTCCGGACCACGATGCACTGCCGCCTCTTCGAAACGAAGATGCAGTTCAATATTTAATATTTGGAAAAAGTGCATACACAATGGCTGAATTCAAAGCAATGAAGAGTCTGCAGGCACACAACCAACTGACATCAGGCTGGGTGCGTGATCTGCGTTCCTACCGGTCACCAAATTCACCGAACATTCTTGTTGCTGCGAAGGTAAGTGTTCAGTCGATGGTTTCTCTGTGTGTTGTCTACACGATGTTATTTCACCGATCTTAATGTGTCTACTTTATCTCATCTAGATGCACGAAGATGGGGCGGATGATGGGTGTCTAGTTACCTTGTTTCCTCTGTTGGTTTCATTTGTATTTAGCTGTAGGATTCTGTGCTTGGATACTTTGAGTCTGATGTACGCAACTCTTAGATTCTGTAGTGTGTATCAAGTTGTAGGATTCTGTGTGGTGTATCATGTATCCAGCAGTGGGATTCTGTGGTTTGATATTTATCCAGCTTTGGTTTGATTCAGAAAATATTTGGAGCATCACCCAAGTTATTAACGTGAAACATGTCTAAAATTTGTATGAATAATGAGGCCATCTGAATAGTAATAATTGCACTACATTCCACTGGCTACAGTTTGTCAGCTGTCAGTTTTTCCTTATTACCTTGTGGGGCAAGTTAATGATTACGTCTTGTTTATTTGCAGGTGTACCATTCCCAGCGCCGATGAATGAAAAACCCACTCAGCCCTGGCTCATCACCTCTGGCGAAGGGGAGGTTTTGTCTGCTCACTGCACGTGTGTTGCAGGCCTTGGAGAGACATGTTCCCATGTAGCGGCTGTAATGTTTATGGTCGACACAGCCAAACGCATTATTGACAACAAGACAGTGACTGAAGTTGCGTGCTACTGGAACCAGCCTTCTTTCAAGTCCGTGGCTTACTTGGAAAATGCGTCCATTGACTTTACATCAGCACCAAGTAGAAAGAGAATGCTGGATGCCTCCGTGGAGAGTAAGATAGCATCGCCAAAGGCCCCAAAGCGGACAAGAGAAATCAAAGACGTCACTGAAAATGAGTCATTTTATGAACAGATTAAATTTGCAGCCTCAGGTATTAAGCCAGCTCTCCTGTCGGTGCAGAGCGAGTATGCGGAAGACTATGAAATTAAGTTGACAAGAATGCCTCCTCTCTTGACAGGTCTAAGAGAGGATCGCTTCATGACACTTAATTTCATGGAACTCCACCAATCCGAGAGCCCATTCACAGCCTGTGAATCCTCCAGCCAGTACAGATGCCAAGAGTTCTCTCGAGCCTGTGCAGCAAAATACACATGCCACGGATCCTGTAGCGCCTGTCAACCCCACACAGCCTTCTAACAGAACTGACGCCTGGTGCTACTGCGGGAGAGAGGAAGAAGGAAATATGGTTGCGTGTGACAGTGTAAACTGTACAAGGATTTGGTTTCACTTTGAGTGCATTGGCATGAAGTCCGAGCCAAAAGGGAAATGGTTTTGCCCAGACTGCAGGAAGAATCGGCCTAAGAGGCAAGGCAGAACCAAAAAGGAAACTGTAAATTGACAAGAAAATACAGTTGTGACACTTAGGTGTCTATCTGGACATACATACACATGGACTGTCATTTGTGATACGTTTATTTCATACACGTTTACCTGTACTGTTTGTGAAGGGGGCAGTTTAGCTATATACTAAGCACAGATGTATCCAAAGTGTAACCAGTCATGTTTTTGCAGTATGCAGCCACATTGCTGTCGGTAGCCTTATTGTGAAGGTGATTTCCCAAAGTAGATCAAAGTTGTCCCTTTCAGCATTGGAGTCTGTTTTTAATGGCTGGATGCATGTTTGAAGATCATATTGAAAAATGACATTTGTCTGAAAGACCCCGAGGGCGTGCAATTTAAATGGTCATGAACATTTAAGATCTGCCATCAAAGTTGCGATAAACAAGTGAGAACAAAATTGTATTTGTTTGTGTGTCTTTCATTTTCAAAATTGTATCTTTGTTAATGTACAGTATATATGTTTTATGTACAAGGCAACACTGATGTCATGATGGAGCTCCCAAGCCAAAACAAAAGCCATGTGCTGTTTTCAGAGAACAGTTGCGTACGAGCCAACAATAAAAATGCAATCTTTTCTTGGGTGCATATAAATTGCGTTCAAGAATAGTGAATAAATAGTACAGCAGTGTTGCATTGTATTCAGTATGACATTTTCATACTGGGGTCTGCTTACATTTCACTTTTCCACTTGCAGGCTTTTTTTTCTAGGTGCAAATAAGCACACACACACACATGCTCACCCCACACATACAAGCATGCATACTGTACATGCATGTGTGCCAAACATGTTCATAATGTGTTATCATAGAGAAACACAAACATTTTAATGTGACTCTGAATACGCGTCAAACAGGTTATCAATCTTAATTGTTTTATTTCAGCATCACACTGCAGGCACCGCATCAGTTTAACCCATACCATACCGAGGCTAAAAGCTTAAATTTTGTATACTGCCATATGCAAGCTACATTATAGTACTTACAAATAAGGATATAGACCAATGGCTTCAGTTAAAGGGTGGTGCCAGAATAGCTTGGCGCCTAGAGGCGCCAAGCTATTCTGGCGCTACCCTTGAACTATATTTTAGTCAAAATTATTTAAAACTGGTGTATTCCGAATGATAAGGTTAAAAATCATCTGATAACATCCAATGTAGGTTCAACCCACTTGCTCATGCAGCCACCGGTAACGTTTACAGTACCATTGGCTCCACATGCATGGGGTGAATCAGAATCCCATAGCGATACAGCATCATTGTCCAATTAAACAACATTCTTTGTTTCAGGTTTAACCCCCTTAAACACCCAGCCTCCAATCATGTGCACAAAACCGTTCGCTCCGCACACAGTGAGGTTGATGAGAAATTGTTACTGCATCGCCCCTGTCTAGATTTTCCCAAAACATAACACCCACCACATTGACCTACTCAAATCACACGAACACACGCTGAATAGCCTTTCATATTAGGAAACTTTAACCCCTTGACCATGCAGCCAACGGTATTGTTTTCAGTACCACTGGCTCCACATACAACAGTGTTGAAACAGTATCTGAAACATCACCCTGGGCAGTTTCTGACAACACTCGCCTACTCGGGTTCATCAGTAAGAAGGACAACAGTTCACAAGTGCACTGCAGACGTGAGCAATTTTGTCTAACACAGTCATATTTTGATCAGAACAACTGCTCATGTAAGCAAGGGGCAACACACAATCTAAAATTGTGTATTTCTGGCGTAGTGACCCTATCACTCTTTCAACATGGATTCTAACATTTGCAAGCTTCCTGGTTGACTCCACTTCAAAGGCAGATAGTTGCTTTTTGCCTCTGGTGTACGCAGGAACCTTCACTTCAGCACACATTAGTCCTGCAGAGTCATGAATGTTGAAGCCTCTGTCAGCAAGAATCAAATCTCCAGGCAACATTTTGTCTAGAAAGCCACTCTGTTCAGTGATATGCCTGTCACTTGTCCTTCCTCCCCATGATTTGGAAATGTACGAGATAACACCCTGTGGAGTGATTCCCAATAGAAACTTTGTGGTGTTTCCATGCTTGTAGTTTGAGTAGGTCTGGTTTGGAGATTTGATGCCTTTTCAAGCTTAACTTCAAAACAGTCAATGATTACAGTCACCTTCCGTCCAAATGCATATATGAATGTTGCAGGCATAGTTCTCTTTATGTTCTCTCTCTCTGGCCAGATAACAAGGGGATGCAGTCTCACATACAAAACATCTAACACATTGTAAAAGATCCGCCTGGCTGTGCTGTATGACACACTGAACATGTCAGCAAGCACCTGAATTGGAAGGTTTAGCCTCAATTTCATCAAAACAAGAAGAAACTGCTGGGAACTTGGAGAGCCGAGCCTTAGCATCTGTGCTCATGCCTGGTGAAATCAAATTAAATGTTGCAAGCAAAATGATGAAATTTGGCAATGCAGTGTAATACTTCACCCTGTCATCTTTATCACGAAAAGCCTCCTCAGTGAAGTCTTTTCCATTTAACTTTTCCCTAAGATTTTGTATCTCCACATTCTGATCATTCACAACATTTTCAAGCTGTGAAATGTATTCATATGTCAAATCTGTCTGTGTACCTTGGTCAATGCCTGCGTGTGCTTCATTTGAAACATGGTCGGAGCATTCTACTGTGGTGATGCTGTCTGCTGACTCTTGCATGCTGCTCTCGCCTGACTTGCTGCATTGCAACGTATGCTCCTGCTCCCTCACTGCTTTTGTCATGTTTCGTTTTGCAGTTCTCTCATACAGTTCTGGCTTCGAGGTCATCCCTTTAGAGTGACCTAATCTGAGGGTCGGAAACCAGTCTGGGTGTGTAACATCATGCATGTCTGCTGGTTGACCTGAAATAAGATTGTACATTACTTAAAGTAAACATACAATATTGTTTTTAATACTAGCAGATATTAAACAAAAGTTAACAGTAATGTGAATTACACTGTTAAATGGTAATGAGTGCATGTACACTTTGCACTAAATAAATGCAGTGATTAACTAAATGATACAAACACAAAACAAACAAAAACATGCACACATCTGCAAGTACAGAAATTCACACTGAGAAAGAAACAAGCACACACACACACACAGAGGCAAATTTACCATTGTTTCATATTTAACAACAGCACACCTCTCCTCCACTGAGGGCCCGCCCCCTCCACTCCCTGTCTGCACAACACTTCCCTGCTCGCTTTCACCCGTGTTGTCAGTCGTAACGTAGTGAAATAAAACTTAAAATTGTATTATTTTAACTTACCAGTGACAAAGTGGTCCGAGCAGACTCGATGCCAGCATTTCGCCGAATCAAACGTGATGTTTTTGCGGTTTACCTGACGCACCCATTCTCGTCTTCTCCGCTCCGACAGCCCTCTCTGTTCCTCGTTTTTTTTTCAACACATTCGGGATTCTGTGAAATGTCCTATCGGTCTCCCTATCACTGCGATTGTGGCAGTTGAAAATACAACAGAAATTTACCATTTTGATGCAAACTGTTTCAACTAGAACGCCGAAAACAGCACGAGTACGTGCGCTCGTTCACGTTGCCGCTACTACTCCCGCCGTTCGCTTGTCCTCCAGCCTCCGGTACGCGCAAATTGATGACGTCATGTGAAAGATCTCTATAGGGTCCTTTAAGCGCTCAACTCGTCGCATTTTAACTGACTGGATACTTTCTTAAGTGGGTGGCTAAGAGAGCCTCCAAGCATATTGTAATTGAATGTCTCATTGAAGTTAATTAGTTAGTTATTTGGGTTTAACGCCGAGCAGGCGACTAAGGCCATCTCACGGCGGGATGGGTAAAAATCTGGTCAGCCAGACTAAAAGCCGCAAGGTCTTAAGACAAGATGTAAATATAGATTAAAATCTCAGGCTAAAATGTCGCACATGTCTTTAAAAGAAACGTCTACAGACTCTCAAAAAGGGCAAATAAAAAAAATTCACAGTAGTCTATGAATGCTCAGATCTTGTTAAAAATATTACATTCTCTCAAAAAATTGAAGATTTTGTCCGGGGGAACATCCCGGAACAAAACCTTCAAGGAGCCTGCTGTGAAGTGTTTATATCTGGTGTCAATTAGGTCAGCACAATACAGCAAAAAGTGTCGAACAGAAAACTGCTCATCACAGGCAAAACACCATGGACGCTCATCCTGTTTAAGTAAGTAAGAGTGCGTAACATAAGAGAGGGGGGATATGGGAGTTTTAGAGAATCTTCTTTGGCCCTCATTTTTCTATGTTATTCGCTCACAAAAACGCACACGACCTTGCCTTTCCTTTTTCTCAAATTCCTTTTATTTTTCTCTGTAATTAGATATATAAAGAAAGAACTGAATCTTCATTAACACCATGACTGAGAATTTAAGGGGTTAACTCAGTCATAGTGTTAATAATACTTCAAATCCCCTCCCCCCCCCCCCCCCATAGACAAAACGCCCGATCAAACCAGTGCTTGTAACCCGAAGCAATTACATATAATACATAAACACCTCATGCCTACGCTTGACTGGTTTTGAAAGACTCCCACTTCAATTCA
>BTPG01000002.1:195370626-195500990 GCA_036245525.1 Semisulcospira habei | reverse complement strand
GGTCGGGTAATGTTATAATTTCCGCCTTGATATGAATAATAACGAGAATATAAATAAGTAACCAACGGGCATAAGCACGGAGAGGGTTATACAACGGCCCACTTTGGTTACCACGGCTCACGTTAAGTTGACAATGGACCGGCCCTACAAGCCGGACTAATGAATCTAATTTTTCAAGTGGAAATACATCAATCTCCCTCTACAGCGGTCCCAATGCGGGCAGTAGCGAACTGGAGCTGGGACATTAATGAATAAATAATGGGATTACTTGGTCAGCGAGGATCGAGGACGGGAGGCCGACCACCATAAAAGACTGGAATAATTAGGAGAGGACAGTAATGAGTTCCATTGATAGCTAGGATCAGAGGACGCTGACTCCACATAATAAGATTGGAATAATTATGATAGACAGTAATGGGAGTCCCTGACAGCTAGGATCAGAGGGCCCTATCCATCCAGAGCAGATGGGGGATATGATTATGGGCGACAGTAATAGCTCCTTTGACAGATAGGGTCAGGGACGCTGGCCACCATGATAGATGTGGAATACTATGGGTGACAGTAAATAGCCCCTTTGACAGATGAGACAACGGGGCGAGGCCCTCTGGCCAGAACGGTTATATATAGTGGGGGGAACACCAGCACCGGGAAGAGAGCTCACAAGCAACGAAGAAAAACGAGATAGAGAGAGAGCTCGCACAATTGAAGAGAACGAGAGAGACACAACGAAGAGAGAGAGATAGAATAGATAGGAGGGAGATGAGACGCGAGAGACCGAGCTCCGGGTATTTTTCGCCATTTTAGTATGCCATGCTAGTAGGTTGGTTGTTGTCCCAACCTATTAGACCCACGATGACCAAGATAAATAAGACTCTTCTGGAAACACTCTTGTCTGGCTGCGTCTTCCATCTACAACACCGTTGCGTGTGGCTGCGGTAGTGTAACACCTACCTTATCTTCTTATTTGGTGCCGTGATCCAGGATCTCGGAAAACGGGAAGACAACCAGAGGAACGAAGAAACAGAAAAACCCTATGACTATCAGCACCAAATCGACAGCCAACGACGTCAAGAGGTGGAAGAGAGCACAAATGCGACAGTGCTGACCAGAAAGAGAAAGAGTTGAGATGAGTGCAAGCCAACAAACCCGAAGGAGCCCTCTTCAAGAAACAAGTTCGACGCCCGACGTCAAGGAAAAGTCAAGTTTCGAGCCCCGGTCAAGGAAAAGCAGAGTTCGAGCCCACTACAAGAAAAAAGCAGAGTATTCGAGCCCACGTCAAGGAAAAGGCAGAGTATCGAGCCCACTTCAAGAAAATCAGAGTTCGAGCCCACATCAAGAAAAGCAGAGTTCGAGCCCACCGTCAAGGACAAAAAACAGAGTGTCGAGGCCCCCGGGACGTCTGCGACTTAGTATTCATTTCAAGAACCACAACAACAGCGCCGAAAAAGGGATCACGGGGTAAGTGACTTTTTTTTTTCGTTTTAAACCCATTGTTGTGGTCTGTATTCATAGAGGAGAGCCAGACACCAGTTTAGCTAAGAGGTTGTGAGTGTGGTTACAGTGTTAAAAAAAGAAACCAAAAATGCACAGAGGAAGAGTTTAGGATTGTAGGCGGTAAAAATGTTAGAGGACATCTAGTCAGGTCAGAGCGATTAACTCGCTCCGGATAGTATAAGGCGCAGATGGTTGAAGGAATCGTTTTGAAACGGAAATGCCTACCATAAATTTAGGGACGATGGATATAAAAGGAACAGATGTGTGACAACTAGAAATATGGCAGTGCTCAATAAAAGCACGCCTCCAACAAGGCACGCCCTCGTCATTGCTGTATCAATGCAAGCTCGGGGATCTTTGGTAGAGTGCACTGTGATTTAATCACAATCTGATTCTTACAAACGGAGCTAGCGGCAAAGGGGCCATTGGTGTTAAATGAAACTGGAAAAGGCAGCAAACCGTAACCGGTTCGGACACGATAAAATCGTCACGAAGGGGTGGAAAAATCATGCTTTTTGCGTGGTGCTATCAGCTGGGGTGATTTGAAACAAATACTCCGAGGGAACAGCGTTGCTCTCGTTGTTACAGACAGGAGCGACTAATTGAACTATTTCATATTTGGCCGGCTCGAAGCCTGTTCCCGAGTCAGATGGGCGCTGCTGCTGTGGTCACTACTATACGGCAACGGTAACCAATTATCTTTGTTGACGCTGCATTAGGCGCAGCTTTACGAACTAACTTACAGACATGATAAGTCTCCTCGAAGGGAGTAACTCAAATACCTGTTTAGATATGGCCGTGTCAGTGTCGGCGCCATGCTAAGAGGGAAAAACCTTCGCCCATTACTGGTGTGAAGCTCACGCAACGTTTCGATATAATCAATCGCGCCAGTTAGTCCGCTCTCGAGTAGTCGTACAGTGGCTTAGGGGTTGGAGAATTGAGGACTATGGAAGTAGACCATGCACGTCTACACGTTAATTTGTTTTAATACTGCGGCGAGAGTAGAGGCACCATGGCAACAGAAAATTTGCCGATGTTTGATAGGGTCGCCGGTTGGTCCCAGCAACACGAATGCGTTTCCCTCGATTCACGAATGCTGGAAGTGTGGGCGAACGAGGTCCACACTTCAGTGCGGAAATGTTAGAAAGCGCTCGGACAACTCAGGCGGCCAAACAAGGTCAAAAGAAGGTGTCCGCCAGGAGGCACAGGAAAACAAGAAGGTTCTCGCAGGCACACTCGACGAAGGCCCGTTACGGCAGGACCAGGAAAAGGTAGAAAGGAGTGTCACGTTGTATTAGCATTCATGTAGCGTGGTTAGTCCCTATAGTGCACAGAGTTGTTCAAAACTTTGGGAAGCAACGATTTCGTAGCTCTAGATCGAGAGTAACGGTGAGGCAGAGGTGTCTCTTGAATTAGCATTAAGGGTGGCTTACGAGTAAAACTAGCATGTCATAAGCCAAAGTTAGGAAAGGGAAGATGTGTCTCGTTACAGTCCAGTTAGTGGAGAAGCTTTACAAGTATTGGGGAGTTCAGAATTAGAAATTTTATCGGTAGCGGGGCAAAAGTTTTAAACATAAGTTCTACGTGGTATCAGGGCTCAACAGGAAACTTTATTTTGGGAAATGACTGTTTAAGACAAAAACGCAGGGGTGAGGATTAAATATTGACTTGAAAGAAACTCAGATTTTCGGAAGTGTTTATGTAGCCCTAAAACAGGAACATCCACATTTCTTCTTTGGTCAAGTGACTAAGACGAAAGTGATACAAACCACATACGCAGAAGTACTACAGGTACGGATGAAGAATGCTCCGTATATTGCAAGAGAGACACGCCCTTAGAGTATTTCGGAAACAGACAAGGAAGAAGGGATTTATAGCACACGAACCGGGACTGTATCGTGACAAAGCACGGTATTCAGAGCGTCAAAATAAATCACCAGACGTATTCCCCAAACAGATAGTAAACACACTACAAACAAAGACTATATCTAACTCCGGTGTGTAAGAGAATACGGGCAGGTAAACCTCACGAACAAGGCCTAACAAGCAAGACCCGAACGGGACGTGTATAACGTGCAGGTATCGTGGCCAGTCTCCATGACGGAAGTCTCAAGCGACCGGAGAGATGAAAGGAGGTATGTCGAGGCTCAATTACAACAAAACAATCAAGACTTAGTTCGCCGTGAAAACTACCATTGATTTAGGGGCTACTGACACAGTACCACGATGAAACTAGATACCGGCGATCATCCTCCCATTAGGATAAAACCGTTATAGAAACCAACCGCTTACAAGAAAAGAGAGAATGTGACAATGATGCTCTAGAAAGAATGTAACAGTCAGGTGTGATAAGACGTTCTCAGTCCCCCATGGTCATTTAGTTTAGTGTTTTTATCCAAGAAGGATGGGTCGAAACGTTTATTTGTGTTGACTTTAGAAAACTGAATGAGGTTACAAAGAAAACAACGTACCCACTACCCGCAGATCGATGACATTTTGTCACTGTCTTGGAAAGCCAAAATTTAACCAGTGTCTGGACCTTAAGTCGGGATACTATGAGCAGTCAAGAAGATATCGGAACAGGAGAGTAGGGATTCGAGTAGCATTTGCATGCCAACAAAGGTAATATTCTAATTCACGAAAATGCCTTTTGGTTTGGTGGAAGCCACACGGGATTGTATCAAGATGCTTAAGAATAAGTTCGTGCTAGCCGGTTTAGAAAGTTTTGCCTGTGCCTATCACCGATGACATTTGGATCTTCTCAGAAACAATTAAGCAGAACCATCTGTGTCACCTTTCGAGAGAGTTCTTGATCGATGAGACAGCATGACCTGAACTGAAACTCAAGAGAGTGTCAGTTCTTGAGAAAGAAACCAAATAACTTAGGGTTTGTCATTAGAGAACGCAGGGGAAAAAAACCGGATGAGGAAAAGGTAAAAGTCAATTAGGGGCTATGGCGGCTCCGACCTGTGCAGAGAGTGCCGTTCGTTCAAGGTATGATTGGGTTTTACAGAAAAATGATTCCTAATTTCTCCCTATGATGGCTAGAACCAATCATGAGCACTGACTACGGTACAAAAGTTATGCGTATGATCTTCTAGTTGGACAAGACGGAACAGATGCCCAACGAAAGCGCGTTAGATGTTGAGTAGAAGGAAGACCGTTAGCTAGGTAGCCAACCAGGTAGTTTGAGCCTATCCATGATACACGGCGGTTCCGTACACTCCTTATAACACGGATGCCAGCGAACACATGCGATGGGGGCCTATGTCTCCCGCGCAAAAAATTGCGTAATGAGTGAATTCAGACATTTCACCCCAAGCGCTAATCAAAGGTTAGAAAGACCTAATTACATATCTACTATCCCAAAAACTAAGTACCGCAAGTACAAGAAGGAAATGGCCTGTCACCAATAGAGAAAGAGGCTTCTTATGCACGAATCTACATTTAATAGCGCATCAAAAAGCAAAGCTAAATCGAACTACTTGCATAAAGCTGGCGAGATATGATAAAACCTGTGCACAGGGATCACATGCCTGCATAAGTACTAAGCTTTATTCCAATGCACCCCCCAAAATTCACGAAGAAGAAGGGTGCAGATTGTGGGCCCTATTCCGGCATTATCATGATATACACATAGTACATAATTGACCTAAATCGCCAGGGTCCACCCAAAATGTTTAAGGCAGACTTAAACTATCCAGGAATGTTCCGGAGTGGTACTCACCGTGCCAGAGCATGAGAAGAATTATGAGGTAACCAGGAGAGGTCAATGACAAATGCTTTTGTTCATTGAGTCATCATAAACACCAACCATTTTCACATCCAATGCAGTAATGCTAGTTGTACAGTAAGGGCAGGGTGATGACGAGAAGCTGGAAAAAGTTGATCTTCCAGGTTGTGATTATTATGAGAGGAACAGGAGAAGATTCTGAAAAATGAGCGCTAAAGTGACTTTATAGATTAGGTGGAACAAGGAACGAGACAGACCAATAGAGGTACAATGCGTGATGAAGAGGGATTGGTTAATCCTAGTGTATTTCTGTTGTGTCTTCTATGTTAGCCTGATGATTGAATCTCAGTAGTGCCAGATTCTATGTATACCGGTTCTCACTTGGTAGAGTAACGTAAGCAGACAGTACCTTTTAAGACGGAAAATGGTCACATTACATAAGATAGTAATAGACAAGACGCATGACACAGTCAGCAGAAAGTATACTGGCCTAAACATGATACAAAACAACTGTAATGAAAATGTATAGTGGGTGTGTTCAATCTGTCAGTACTAGAGTGTAACAAAAGAAAAGGATCCACTCCGTACAAGGGGAAATTGGTACCGTTGTCTCTCCATACCCATTCGTCTAAATTGGTCAATGGACTTGGGCAGGGTCCGTTTGACCGAGCTTCCCCTTAGCGGGAATCCGCTATGTCATAGCATTCATTTCTGTCATCTGAACGGTTGGGTAGAGGCGTTCCTGTACCAGATAAAACCCCGCAGTCAGTGTTACAGGTCTGCTCGTATAAGAAATATTCTACCCAGAACATGGCTGTCCATTGCAGATAGTATCAGCACAAAATGTATCTGAGAATGTGAATAGGAGTTTAAGGCAGAAACGCTGGCATAAACTAAACATAGATCATGACATCGACCAGTCTTTAATCATGCCACAGACACATGCTAGAGGTCGAAACTTTACCATGTGAACATTTTAACGACATTCTGGTCCAAATCTAGAAACACAGAAGATTTTTCGACATGTGTGACGTGCATATTAATCATAACCAAGGTACTATATGCAGCTTATAGTCCTGTGATTTCGGAAACTTACGCAGGAATTCCTTTCATTTTTACCTGTACGGTCGCGATCCAGTACAACCGTAAATAACAACGCTTAGACCCGAAGAAAATACGCAGGTGAATGATATTCACAAGACATAGCGCTTGAGCACAACACCAGGCCTTCAACCTAACAGGTGTATCGGCGAATTAAGAAAGCTACAAGAAGAATGGGGCTAAGTATGACTAATAGGTAGTGTACAGCCTTGATCGAGATTTAAGGGTCGGAGATCCAGTGTACCTTTCGTAATCACCGCAGCGGCGGCCTGCTGCAGCGAAAAGGTAGACTGTCAGACAACATAGGAAGAGCTTCATGAAGCTTGTTCCCTTCCTCTTTGTCCCACTCGGACTGCCACTCACGGGCTATGTACGCACTAATCACAGGTTTAAAATCACTATAGACAGTCTGTGTGTCAGGGACAGGGTCACTGCGGGCACTGTTGGCAGCAGAATCTGCGATTCTGTTGCCTTCGATGCCCACATGGCCTGGGACCCAAATAAAAATGATGTCATAATATTCCTTCATCAAGTCTGCGTAGAGCTCTCTAATCTGCACTAGCAGTGGATGGTCTGTTCCCGCGCCCTGAAGGGCCTGCAGGGCAGAAAGAGAGTCAGACAGAATCAGGAAGTTCCGTTCACGAGACTGATAGGCATGCTTGAGTGCCAGCAGAATTGCCTGCAGTTCTGCACTAAATACAGAGGAATGGTCAGGTAGGCGGAGCTTAAATGGGCGTCTAGGATGTCGAGAGGACACTGCAGCCGCAGCCACTCTCCCATCCTCAGACTTGGACCCATCCGTATAAAGACGACAATAGCCAGGAAAACTTGAAAGGAGTTCATTGAGGCTCTGTTGGTATATGGCTGGTGGAGTACAATCCTTCTTGTGGGCGGTCAAGTCCAGCAAGATGTCAGGAACTGGTAGTAGCCAGGGTGGAGTGACGTGTTGCAGAGATTCCGAAACTTTATCCAGGTCCACTCCGGCCGCCTGCAGATGAGGTCGGACACGGAAGGAAAGTGGACGGACAGCTCCCGGATGGGCATCGTAAATCTCTGCAAACGACGGGTTAAAAACACAATCATAGGCAGGATTGTCTGGATGGGCCTTCAGCTTCAGAACGTAGCTGAGCATGAGGCGGATGCGGCGGAGCCTGAGAGAAGGCTTCCCTGCCTCGGCATACAGACTAGGAACTGGAGATGTCCTGAAGGCCCCCAGACATATGCGCAGACCTTGATGGTGAATTGTGTTCAGACGCTGTAGAACAGACTTGGAAGCCGAGCCATAGACCACAGAGCCGTAATCCAGTTTGGACCGAACAAGGGCCCGGTACAGTCGAAGTAAGACAATGCGGTCTGCACCCCAGTCAGTACGACCAACGACACGAAGAATGTCGAGGGCCTTCTGACAAGAGGTTCTAAGGTAGTTAACATGGTTGCAGAAGGTCAATCTTTTGTCAAAGATGACCCCCAGAAACTTTGCCTCTTCGGCCACCTGAATTGGCACTCCAGCAATGCTCAGGGTAGGTTTTGGAAAAAATTTCGTCTGGTTAGTAAAATGCACACAGACTGTCTTGGAGGGCGAGAACCTGAATCCGTTGAGAGACACCCACCCCTGGATGCGATCAACGCACAGCTGCAAGCGCCTCTCAAGGGACGCAAGTCCTCGACCTCGTGCACACAAAGCAAAGTCGTCCACAAACAAAGAGCATTCAGAATCATCCTTGACGGCCTTGACAATGTTATTTATTTTAATGCTAAATAAAACAGGAGATAGAATGCTGCCCTGCGGGACACCCATCTCCTGTTCAAAGGAGTCGGAGAGGTTGGAGCCCACACGGACATGGAACGACCTGTTAGACAAAAAATTGTGAATAAAAACAGGCAGGTGCCCTTTAAAACCCATGTCCGACAAATCAGACATTATACCATACTTCCAGGTAGTGTCATATGCCTTTTCAAGATAAAAAAAAAAATTGCATAGACATGCTGCTTGTTGACAAAAGCATCTCGGATAAAAGACTCAAAGCGGACTAGATGGTCAGTTGTACTACGGAAGCGCCGGAAACCGCACTGGAGGTCTGTGATGAGACCACGTGACTCAAGATGCCACACCAGTCGGGCGTTGACCAAGCGTTCCATAGTCTTACATAAACATGATGTCAAAGCTATTGGCCGGTAGTTGCCCGGGTCGGAAGGATCTTTACCCGGCTTGGGGATTGGCACAACCACAGCCTGGCGCCAAGATGGCGGAAAACGACCGGTTATCCAGATATGGTTAAAGGCCTTGAGAAGTACAAGGAGTGAATCCTCAGGCAGATGATTTAGGAGCTGATAATGGATGGTATCTAATCCAGCAGCAGAGTCAGTACATTTCTGCATGGCTTGCTGCAATTCTGAAAAACGTAAAGGGGCATTATAGTCTTCCGAGTTATCTGATATAAAATCACAAGCACAAGATTCTCGCTTAGTCCTTCTCTCTCTGGAAGAAAGGTGAATAATGCTCTGTTGAAGAATTATGGGCAATTGTGGAGGCAAGCAAATTGGCCACAGCCTTTTTATCTGTGACCAAACTGGCACCATCTCTAAGATGGCCGACAGAAGCCGAGCCACCCCTGCCCCTAATTCTTCGAACAGCCTTCCAAACTTTTTGGGACGGAGTCCTAGAAGATAAAGATGAGACGCAGCGTTTCCAGGAAGCACGGCGTTCGCGTTTAAAAATGTAACGGGCTTTCGCCCGCTGTCTTTTAAATGTTAAAATATTTGCTTGCGACGGATTACGAAAAGCACGTCGCTGAGCAGATTTGCGTATTTTTTGGGCCTTGCGGCACTCTTCATTGAACCATGGTACTCTCGGCTTCCGAGGGACTGATGTGAAAGTTCTAGGGATGGTTTCACCTGCTACGTCCAACAAAATCAAAGTAAAACAAGAAACAGGTTCTTCAGCTGACATGACCACCTCCTCTGTAAGACGAGACTGACAGAGGGAGGCGAACAGAGGCCAGTTAGCTTTTTTGAGATTCCAGCGCCCCACCGGCGAATCCTCCTCACAGCTGACCGATGACAGAACTACTGGGAAGTGGTCACTACCATACAGGTCGTCGTGAACCTTCCAGTCAAAGTCCAGCATGAGAGAAGGATCACACACAGTGAGGTCTAGAACAGAACTAGATCCTGAACCTGAGTTAGAGTATGTAGGTGAGCCATCGTTAACGACACATAGGTTAAGTTGAGAAAAAACATCTTCTAACATCTGACCTCTGCCATCATAGTGGTCACTGCCCCAAAGGTGAGCGTGACCGTTAAAATCCCCCATGAAAATAAAGGGAGGGGGCAGTTGATCTACTAAGTTAAAAATATCATTGCTACTGACCCGCAGTGATGGTGGCAGGTAAATACTGCATACGGTTATGGTCTTATTCAAGGTAACCCGAGCTGCGACAGCCTGAAGACAGGTGTCGATGCTAACGGGGCTACATAAAATTTGGCTACTAATGAGAAGAGCCGCTCCACCCGAGCGCCTCTCCGAATCAGAGCCTTTGTGTATAACGTTAAAACCATTAAAGGATACATGGTCAGAAGTCTTCAGGTAAGTCTCCTGAAGAGATATTACTGAGGGGTTATAGAACTTGACTAAAAGACGTAATTCCTCAAAGTTAGCTTGAAAAGCACGACAATTCCACTGAAGCATAGAGTACATGATTATGTCTTATCTGGGGGTGAAGAGTTTTTTTCCCCCTTTTTCCTTTGCCTTGGAAGGAGTTGAAGAAACAGAGGGGGGGGGGGGGGGGGGGGCCGGCTCCCGGGCCTCCTCTGGTTCTTCGGAGAGGAAGGGGGTGGAGCTGCCGCAAAATCAGCAACGACAACTTCCACTCCCTCCATCCGCTCCTGAAGTGCAGCATATTTGTTTTGAAGGGGGACATCAGTGTTCCCCTTCTGGGCCCGTGCGCACAGCGGTCCCATAGATTTCTTAGACCCCTGGTCCTGGGCAGCGTTCCTTCCGCTAGAGTTAGCGGCCTTAGAAGGCTGACCAGAGCCAGAAGCCTTTGGAGTTGACTGACTAACAGGTTTGGGTGGGGGCTGAGGCTTAGGGGCAACAGAAGGCGGCACAACCGGACCGGCAGTGTCCGCCTTCTGCGTTCCCTGGCTCCTCTTCACCACCGGAGGAGGGTTACTCTCCAGGGGCGAGATGAGCCGAGGCTCCGCCCCCAACCAAGAAGTTGGGGTCTGACATGAAAAGTCTTTGGTGGGGCGCTTGCCTGCCACCGCTGCACTGAAAGTATATACTGAGGTGTTAGAGGTTGGGGCAGCCGCAGCTGCACCAGAGCCTTCAACCAGTTTTTTGGCATCCAGAAAGGAAAGTACCTTCTCCACACGCACCTGCTGAATCTTGCACTCGTCCAACGAGGGCATTTCTTATCCGAAGCCATATGCGCCCCCTGGCAATTCACACACAGGGGGGTGGCTGTGCAGGACTCAGCAGAGTGTCCAGGCTTAGTGCAACGGGCGCATGAAGCCTCCGCCTGACGGCAGGTCTTCTGCCCATGGCCATACTTTTGGCACTTAAAGCACCGGAGGGGGAGAGGGACGTACTTTTTCACTCTCAAGGAGTAGTAACCTCCCCAGATGGTAGTAGGAGGGGTGGGGGTGCCAAACGTCAGGATGATGGTAGGGAGACGGATCTCCCCACCACCTCGCTTGGAAGCGAAGCGCCTGACGTAAGTCACCCCCTGAGACTTAAGGTTCCGTACAAGTTCATCTTCTGACAGTTCTGCCAAAGCTTGATCTTTGATTACGCCTCTTGACGAATTCATAGTCTTGTGGGGTGTGACCTCCACCGGAGTGTCTCCGATGGAAGAGAGCCTCAGTAGCCCGCTGGAGTGTGCCCGGGTACGGCACGCCACCAGCAAGTCACCAGACCTGAGGCGCTGGGCGTCAGGCCTACCAACACGGCTCCTGAGGGTCTCCCCCACCAGAAAAGGATGTAGCTTGGTAACAGGTTTCTCCTTCACCTTGCTATGGACAATGAGGAAGCGAGGCCATACGGCTGACGCCTGAGGCGTCGCTTCCTCACAGTCCGAGTCACTGTCATGTTCAATGTTGGTGGCTATATGCCGCTTCTGTGCAAGTTTTTTTTTTTTTTGTTTTATCCATATTATAATAGTAGAGATATTCATCCCCCGGGGGTCCCCGCCCGCCACCGAGCCCAACAAGGGAAAGTGCAAATGTCGGCGGGTCTCCAGCCGACGCACAATGGAGACTGCCCGAAAGATATACTCAAGGGGGTAAGCCCGATTGAACCGTTTGAGCCACCGCCTTCTATCACACTGTTGAATGTAGGGGAATACTGGCGTAAAGCACCTAATCAGCAGCAGAAGCTATAGCATGGTGCTCCGTATATCAACCCGCATGTCAACAGTGGGATAGGGCTCAACGTGACAAGAGCCGATTGACTAGGCCGGTACGACTAGCCTCCCGTTTAGGTAGAAGTCAAGGCCGAAGTGGAGTGTTGGCACCAGTGAGCCGCAGCCCAAAGGGAACCTCAGCCACCAGGATCCTCTTCTCCCCCGACACGGGTCTCCAAGCACGGCAAACACTTGGGATCCAAAGGACCAAAAAGTCACGAGTATTTTTAAGGACCAATCCAACATGGTACGACCTGGGTTAGTACAGCTCCTCAAAAACCGGACCAGTGAAAAAGACTGAACAACATATCTGCTGACATCAAGTCCTAATCCTGGACAAAGATGGCACCCGTCTGCTAGCCCACTCAGTCAGGGACTGAGTGGACTACCCACCCACGCCACGTGGAGGCCGGTGCCGGGTAGGCTCTCATTGAAGACATTAACAACCGTTTATAGGAAGTCGGTTGACCCAGATTAGAGACCGTAATTTTTGTCATATTTACTTAAACCTTTGCATATAGCTATTTTGGAGAAAGACATTGGATGAGTTCGTTAGCTAACTTTTTGTCCTTTCAACTTTTTTTTTTAGTAAAAATTGATTCTTTTCAGAAAAGAATTAAAGCACTAAAAAAACCTTTACTTCTAGAGAAAGTCAGACAGTGGCGGTGACGTAAAAGAGGCAACTCCGTCACCAGGCAGACACTGACATAATACTCTAAATATGACGTCATTATGTCTGGCGCGCGCGTCTCTCTCTCTCTCTCTCTCTCTCTCTCTCTCTCTCTCTCTCTCTCTCTCTCTCTCTCTCTCTCTCACACAAACATGCACGCATCTCCAGGAGGAATAGATTCTCGTGCGCCCTTCAGGCACATGAGGACCTATGCCTCTTGGAGATGTTTGGAGCGCGCGCGCATGCACGCACACACACACATTGACGCGCTTTCAGAAGAGCATGCAGGTGACCCGCGTACTTAGTATATCATGTAGCTAGGTAAAGTCAACCTGCTTTCACACAAATTATAGCAAGACTGAAATCGTACCGTGAAGTTCTAGTTTTGTCACCATTTTCTCAAGCCTATGAAGCGAAAGTGAAACTCATATCATGTAAAATATACAATTACGTAAAAACTACAACTTACGTCATGACAAATGACGTTTGACAAATCAATGACGCGCATGTCCTGCGCCCATTATAGAACTCACTGCATTGGCAGATCTGCGGGACTTTTTCAATAGAAGATAATTCAACATCAGAATCAGGTCAAAGACACACGGTAGAGACCATTGACAGCGAGGACAGCTGTCATATAGAAGGGACTTTGTGGGTTATGCTTCATCCCATCTTGTTAATTAAATCCTATGTTTCCAGAGGAAGAAAAGATTTTGGGAGAAAAAAGTTTTTGGATAAAAACTAAAAATAATAGATATTTTACACATCATTTGCTTGCAACCTTTTGACCTTTCGAATGGGTCATTCAATTTAGCATGCATACAGGGTTTATTCTGAAAAATTAAGCACATGGGTCATTGGCCCGGAGAGTACAACTCCAATGGGTCATTTCTTAAATGGGATGGGCCAAACGTGTGAGAGCACCTTTCCACTTACTGAACGGGGGGGGGGGGGGGGGGGGGGGGAGGGGGGGGGGGCCTGTGAGACTGACATGCTGAAATATTGAAAAAGCTAGGGGGTGGGGTGGGGGTGTATGTGGGCACCTTCTCGCCAGCCACAGAAATACTGATAAGCAAGAGCTTGGGGGGGGGGGGGGGTGAAAAAAAAATGGGTGGGCCTTTTGAAACACATGAAAAAAAGGGCCCATTGCCCACAGAAACCTATGGGTAATTGACCCCTCACCTCAAAATGTTCTGGGTCTTTTGGGGAAATTATGCACCAATGGTGCAGGGTGCGCTCTAAAAATGAACCCTGTGCATAGGATACCATACCATGAAGTGTCTCTGTGCCAGGTTTGGGTTTGAAGTTGGGAATAGTGTTTGAGAAAAGTCAGCATCTTTTTTGTCAAAATATGGCTGTTTTAGACCTATTTCCTGATCTTTTGTAACCCTTGACCTTTCCGAGGGGTCAACCAAATTAGTACGCATAGAAAGGTCTTACTAGCAGGTATCTTTGTTTGGGTGTGAAGTTGTCAATAGTATTCGAGAAACGTAAATTTTGTCAAAATATGGCTATTTTTTACCTATTTCCTGATCCCCTGTGACCTTGAGGGAGGTCACTCAAATTCGTATGTTTAGAAAGGTCTTGCCACAAAGTATCCTTGGGCCAAGTTTGAAGACTGTTGCTTGAATAGCCTCCGATAAAATGCCAACGTTAAAGTTTACTACGGACGACGGTTGTGGACATACGGATGACCATTGGCCCAGAACATAGGCTCCCTTTTGCTTCACACATGTGCCAAAAACTACAGTTCTATCAAAAACTGACATTTTTCACATATTTGCCGTTATTTCCAGACCCTTGAACTTTCTGAGGCGTCATCCAAATTAATATGCATTGAAAGGTCATAGTGCTCTTACCATCCAGTATCTCTGTAACAAGTTTGGGTCTGAACTTGAAAACAGTATTTGTGGAGAAACAACTTGTGTCAAAATATGGCTATTTTTTTACCCCTTTCTGGACCCTTGTGACCGTGACCTTGGGAGAGGTCATTGAAATTGGTATGTTTAGAAAGGTGTTTCCACAAGGTATCCTTAGGCCAAGTTTGAAGTTGGAGGCTTGAATAGCCTCCGAGAAAATGCCAACACTAAAGTTTACCATGAACGATGGACAGACAACGGATGGTTTATTACATAGATTCACTTTTGCTATCGCACATAAGCAAAAAACAAACAAACATACAACAGATATTTTTCTATGCCTAGTCCCTGGCACACTTGCAGACATTCAGGCCAGTTCGATATGGCACAGACTGAAGAGACAAAGAAGGCAGGAAGCTAATCCTTTTGCAGCGTAAACATTCCTCCTGCCATACTGTAGACACCAACCATCCTGCATATGTGACTACTCTCTGGAGGCAGACTGTGCACACCCCGAGTTCCACCGCGTGTCCTGAAATATGCGAAGAAACAATCTTTGACATAAAGTTTGCAGCTAAAACTGATGTATACCACCACCACCACCCCCACCCCCCACCCCCCAAAAAAAAAAAAAAACACACATACACACACACTATGGTCAGTAGTACAGACCAAATGCTGCCCCAACAACCATGCTTTTAACAATTCAGACAACAATACAGCCACATAACCAACAAACAGTAAATAAAGCAAACAACGCTTCCCCCCCCCCCTACCCCCCCCCCCCCAAAAAAAAAAAAAAAAAAAAAAAAAAAAAAAAAAAAAAAAAAAAAAACAATATAAATTTCCAAACTGAACCTGGCACACAAGGGAACACAAAATAATTGACCAAATGGTACAGCCGATTCATGGGCGTACAAGATATACAGCCACTCAGAAAAACCCGTCCAAGCTTAGTAGTCGATCCATCTCCTGAACCGTACAGTGGTCCTCATAGCAAGGTCAGTGACAAAGCACCCAGAGGTGCCAATTTAAGCAGCCCCCAACCTCCACTCCTTTCCTAAACTGTACAGCGATCCTGCAGAACTGCATAGAAATTTACCACTCAAACTAGAGTTCTCTGTATAATATTATTTACTGCAAATATTAACTGAAACCACTTTTTACTACCCTAGTTTCAGTGGTATTAGAAATGTAGCTTGGTAGAAAACTGTGCAGCTCTAAATCTAATTTCTTTTCAAAATGTTTGTTCTGTACCTCAAGCCCATCCAGTCGGTACACCTGTAGTACACGTGTAGCTTGTAGTTGGCAACAGTCCACATTTAACCGCTTCGAGTCAGCAGTATATGTAGGTATCCGATCCCGTCTTTCTGTAACAGAGCATCCGCGTGCCACTAAGCTGGCAATAGTCTGACACATCAAGGCTTCAGTTGCACGAGCAAACTTAAAACAAGCACGCACAAGCTGTAGCGGGTCACTGACCTTGCTTGGCGGCTTGCACAGGCCAAAGCGACCTACTCCAGGCAGTATAGAATTAGTATCCTTTATAAATGTTCTTAGTATAGCTGAATAAGTCATGGTTAAATACTTTTTAGTACACTATACCCCGGGTACACTGTCCTGTGGTAAACTGTACAAGGGGTACTCTGTTCATACACAGTGTACACTGTCTTGTGTTAATTTATATCAAGCATATCAAAGTCTAAACATGATACAAGTGCGGACCTTGATACCAAGTCACTCAAATTGGTGTGTTTAGAAAGGTCTTGCCTGGGTTAAATTTGAAGCCCAACGTTAAAGTTTACCACGGACGACGGTGGACGGCGGACAGACGACGGACGACTGATGGACAAAAGACCACTGGCCCAGAACATAGACTCACTTTCGCTTCGCACATGAGCCACAATTCCTTCGTGGCCTTCGGTTCGCGTCCCCCATCATGTTGCTAATTTTCCTTCATAAATCTCAAATCAGAATGTGACGGATCGAAAGACAGCGTTGCAGTGAATGGAAATTTAGGACAGCCCCAGTAGCAAAACGTCTTGGGCCCCGTGAGGACCTTTGCTTACTGGGAGAGGATATGTTACATGACTAAGTACACTGTACCACATGTAGGTGATATGGACCATGCCCGATTAGTTCGGTGCATTTACAGGCACCAAGGTAATCTGGCACTGCCCTTGAACTATCAGTCATAGCCACTGTATTTCTACCTCATTTTGAGACAATAATTAAAATACAGCAAACTTGGGATATATCAAAGCGGTAGGGGACGTAGATTTTTGTTGTTGTTATATCCAAAGTGTGTTAGAGCTATGTAATTTCCATAGAAGGGACCGCTGAACGAGTGTTCTATCCCAAGTGTGTTGTAATAATAAGTGTGTTATGCCAACTCTTTTGTCCCTCAGGCTGTTACCCTTTTCAACGTAATATCAGTAGATAGTGTCTGTCAACATTCTTTAGTTGTTAATTCATGTTTACTATGAGCCCATTCAGTAGTGTAACATTGCTGACACCAGAAGCACAGGGGGCATAAACCATAAGTGTTTCTGATGCCAAGAGTGTTACAAAGGTAACAGTACGTCTGTTACAGTTCATTTCTTTGAAGGCCCACTACCGCCGTAACTGTTCAAAGATACACTTCTGTAACAGATGGTTACGAAACGCTGCAAACAGGTCTAGCTATTGTTCATTTAGACACAGGAGAATCCAGTTCAGCACACGTTGTCTTTATATCGAGTAACCTGACAATAACTCCACCTCGTTCTATAAATACAACGCTTCAATACGCGAAACAGCTAAAAAGAGATTGACACGCTAACGTTTGCGCAGAATAAATAAGTCTGATTACGCGTGTGCTTTTGCTGTGTGTCCAAACTGCTGTTAAAACTAAGTTCATTAGATGTGTCGACAAGGCATAACAAACACAAATGGTGCTGAAATGTGTCTTCAGATTTATGCGTAATGGTACTTTAACTGAGAGTTATGTTATTTAATTAATTGAATGAGTGAATGATGATGCCATGTGTTGTATGGGCAGACAGTAGATTTCCCCTTAAGGGATTAATAAAGTATTGTATTGTATTGTATTGAATTGTATTGTAATGTATTGTAATATCATACCTTGTTATGGGCGAAGTTTACTGTATTTTTAATTTGAATTTGAATATTTCAACAGTCTTTCGTGTCTACAAGGCTTTTTCTCTGCCCATATCCCCCCACCCCCACCCCTACTCCCCCACCAAAGAAAACCAAATTTAGCCCTACGGCACAGTTTCACACTTTAATAACGCGACAGTCTTTGGTGAGAATGTATTCTGTCGTCAAAAACGTATTTTTTAAAAGTTGTTTTGTGATAAGGGTTTAACCCCTTGACTTTTGGGACACGGCCATACCCTTCCGCCCATCTGCAAGAGGCATATAACCTCATAAGCCCCCGCAGTCGCGGGGGCTCATGAGGTTCTATGCCTCTTGCTTGCTTTATCAGTGTTGTGTCCGTGTTTGTTGGACGACTAGGCTGCGTATGCTTCAAATTAATTTACGAGTGTTTTTGTTGCGTTTTTAAGTGCACGACTGTAACTCGAGCGGTCCGTCTTTGCGGCTTTCGGCATGTGTCCTTTAGTCTTACTACATTATTTCATACGCACCCATAGAAATAAACATCAAATACAGATGTTGGTTTGTATATCAAATACAGAAACACGCTTTGAAACAAAAGGGACAAAACAGTTTACTAATATTTCGGGCTTTTCAAACTAGAAAAACAATCATGGACTTACCTTTTGGAGATATTGCTACCTTATTACGTCAACGAGGCAAAATAATCTTTAATCCCTGTTTATTTTTCCCGGTCACGTGTTACAAGGCTGTCTGATTTACAAGGCTGTCTGAGATATCCTTGTAACACATGATTGGGAAAAGCGTGCGAGTTGTAAAAAGGCGTTAAAAAAGGACAACGTTATGGTGATACAGGTTGTGCGGTCTCCTCCGCAGTTTTGACTGTTTCATTGCCATGCCACATAACGATCAGCTACTGAGGCAGGGTAAAGTAAGAGCGACACACATGTGGCACTGTGCTACTTCGAAGAGAAAAGAATATATGTCGATTCTGCGGTTAAAACATTTCAAAACGTCGTTGTATAAATAATGTAAATCATGCCTGACCTCCCGATACGCACAATGAATCACGCGTGCTCAGGTCGACGGATGAAAAGCTCGCTATAGGCTAGCTTCATGGCATGTCAGGCTTAACCCATTCAGCCCTGACGCACTACAGCAGGAGATGGGTCGACCATGATAATTCAAGGGTAGTGCCAGATTAGCTTTACACCTATCGGCGCAAAGCTAATCTGACACTGCCCATGAATTATCATGGTCGATCCAACTCCTGCAGCTGGTGCATAGTCATTAGATGACGCCTCCAAAATTTGGGAAATACGGCCGTCGGGCTGAATGAGTTAATATCTCTATTTTTTAAAACGGGCAAATTAGATGGACAATAACCTGATAATTTATTTAACTGTTTTGTGTTCGTTCTTTCAAGACAGATTTTGTGTGTGTTATTTTTTTTTAATTTTATTGTTGTTATTGTGTTTTATTTTATTTTATTTGTGGGTGTATTTCACTTGCTTGTCATTCAACATTTTGGTGTCGATTTTGCACCATGCTAGATCTGTGCTCTTATTTGAGACCGACAGGGAGGTATCCTCATTATGTTGAAAGTAAATGCTTTTGTTTTTATTTTTCATTACAGAATTGAGCGTGAGCGGGCCAATGTCAGACTCCGGACCAGGGCCTGTTGGGGACCAGGGGCTGGGCCCAACCTGCCCTATAGAATCCGTCAGCCACCACGTCCTAATAACTCCATGAACCTGATGCCACTCTTGCTCCTCATGCCTGATTTATTTATCAACTAAACCAGCCGGCGCTCAGGCTTCTCCTTTTCAAGTAAAACCACAATCACGGGAATAAATGTTTAACCCTTTGGGTGTCGGTAACGGTTTCAGTCTCGATGATTCCGACAGCCAAAGGGTTACAATTTATGCTCGTGTGCAGACTTGCAGACGCCCGACAATTATTACGTTATTCCAGTTACTGTAGTAAAATCGGGACCTACACTGAGCTCTCCCGTCAAAACTTGAACATGGGACTCAATTAACCTATTTAACCCCAAGGCCGCATTTCGCATATTTTGGAGATGTTGCCTAACGACTATGTATCATTTGCAGGAGATGAATCGACCATGAAAATTCACGGGTAGTGCCAGATTAGCTTGACGCCTGATGGATTGAATTATTATGGTCGATCCATTCCCTGCTGCAGTGCGTCAGGGCTAAATGGGTTAAAATCTTTACACGGAAAATGCCCGACAGAAATACTGAAGAGATTTGTCGTGACTGCTTTCAGCATGGGACTCGATTTAACCTTCTCAATGCTCTTTCTTGACAAAAATACTAAAGAAATGTGTCACGAAAATCTTCCAGTAAAGAATTTCCTTGAAAAGAATACCGAGTCATATTTAAGTGGTCGTGAACCATTGTCAGCATTGGACTCGAGTAACATTACCACGGAGTCAAATGATTGTGACCTATTATCAGCATGGAACTCCAGCGGAAGACTTATTGAGGGTGCACATGTCACTGATGACGCAACCTACTGATGACGCACCAGATCATCAACCATTTATCATTTGGGACAATCGTCCTCAGCGCTGAAGCTGAATAATTGTCGGGCGTCTGCATCTTGCAACGTCTGTGAGTTCGGATCAAAGACAATACATTATATATTGTCTTTGTTCGGATTAACCTTTTGGTCTATATTTGACGCCAAGGCGGGCTTTGACTGCCAAAGAATACGCCGACTTGCCTCAAGTAAAATGTTTCTACCTTTCTTTTCAAGTAACAAAGTGGGTTTTTTTTTGTTTTGTTTTTTTTTTTTTTTTTTTTACAGTACTGGCCATTATGCGCATCGTGGAAATTCGCCTACTTACGAAGGAGAATAAGAGCAGAAAACCGTTAGTGGTTTAAATTACGACATTCTGACTTCATAATCAAAGTGGGCCCTTTTGTGCAGCATTATTGTAAGACATACTAAGAACATTTATAAAGGAGATATTGCGAACTATTTACCCTTTATTGTCAGGAACAAGTCGCTTTAAACGCCTAAAGATCTCGACATCTTTAACGGAATCCGCGTGCACGCCAAACTGTTGTTTTCTGGGAACTCCAGTTTTCAGTGACGTTCAGCGGTTTGTTTTGTGCCTTCATCTTCCAATGTTGTCTTCGGAAGCAGACATTTCCCAATGCGCAAGAGGTCATTGGGCCGACGTCGGCGGTCGTTGGCCCGCGCACATCGGCCCGATGGCCTTTGTTCTTTAGGTTAAAGTAACTCATTAAAGTAAACATCAATTTGTGGTCTTTTTGTATGTATATAGGTCTATGTATGTATGTATTTATGTAATGTAATGTAAAGTTATGTATGTATATATGCCGACTCAGTTCCTTGCTGCTTCTGCTACGCCCGCTCTTTTCTGCCAGGCCGTATCGTCAGTGACAGTCAAGGAGTAAACTCATGGCACCCCGCATCCACATCTGCGGAAGTGTCGTACAGCGTTGCCACGGCAACGCTTTGCAACACATTGCGGCTGTTGCTGCGGGGCGCCGTAAATGAGCTAAGACTCAAAGATTTTTCTTTTACAAATCCATACAGCATCAAATTGTAATTTGTACATAATGATCTCACTTTCACTTTTCCACGCGCACAATCGCCTACCTGGTCTGTGGTTTTAGACATTACGGCTCTAGGCTTTGATGCCCAAACACACAGACATTGACACGACATACATTATGATCATATATGATGGTGAAGATTAATAAATATATCACACCACGAACATTCTTTTTAAATATATAATTTATCACTTCTTTGGAGTAGCGAAAGACATCAGACTGTGTGGTAATCACCTGTGTACAATTTGTGTTGCCTATGTTTCAGCTGGGACGTCAAAAGTTCTTTATCGTGTCTGCGACCATGTCCCACGTTCCGAGATTTTGCGACTATGTGTTGCAGATCGGTGTGTAGGTCCACTGGTGAAGTCGGAAGCCATGTACATCAATAATTTCGATCATTTTCGTCATCAGGATGGCCGTTTCCTTCACCGCATTGCCCAATGCCTTTGTTTAGCGGCAGTATGCAGGGGGTCACCTTTGATTTCATTTGCAACTATTAATGCGCGGTGCCGCTGTTTCATTCTTTTCACTGATTCACTATATAAACATGATACAGATTATATCAAAATGAATGCTATCACTCAAGATAACCCGTAATCACCCAAATGCCGAGTGGTTTCCGACATTCACCAACATCCGCATTGAAAACCTAAAATTAAAACCATGACCACATCGGACTTAAATCTCGGCACAGCATGGGACGCGATAAAGAGATATTGTCCTCCCATCTTTTCCGCAGTCTTCCTCTCCTTCGTCCTCCTTGCACAGTGCCTTGCATGATTGTTTTGGCAAGCCCGGCTGAACGCGTGACATGCCCATACCACTTCAGTTTGCGTTTTTTCACAATGGCTAATAGGTCTTCATAGGGCCCAATGGCTTGCCTGATTCTGCTTCCCACTTCCTCGTTCGTGATGTGATCTCTGTATGAAATGCCAAGCAGCCTTCGAAAACATCTCATTTCAGTGGCTTGTATCCTCCTTTCAAGGTCTGCTGTGGGAGTCCATGACTCGCAGGCATACAAGAACACTGAGATGACTAAGGAGCGCATCAGTCTGATCTTGGAGCAGAGTGTGATGTTTCTGTCCTTCCATATGGTCTTCAATCTTGTCAGTGCTGTTGTTGTCTGCGCAATCCTGGACAGTATTTCTGGTTTTGATCCCTCATCTGTCACAATGGCTCCTAAGTATTTGAATTTATTAACTGTTTCTAGTTTTTGGCTTCCAATCATGACGTCAGTGCCAATGCCACTGGTGTTATTTGTCATCAGTTTGGTCTTCTCTGCACTCATTTCCATCCCATACGCAATGGCTGTGCTGTCCAGCTTTTCCACCAGCCGAGCTAGCTCCTTCTCTGTTCCTGCAAGGCCATCAATGTGGTCTGCAAAGCGCAAGTTCGTGATTGTTCTGCCTCTAATACTGACAGTTCCTTCACGGCTCTTTCAGAGCGTCTGTCATGATTCTTTCCATGAAGATGATGAAAAGAGTAGGCGAGAGCAAGCAGCCTTGTCTGACTCCGACTGTAGTCCTAAACCAGTTTCCTATTTTGCCGTTGAAGCAGACTGCGCTAGTGGCCTTGTTGTAAAGGTTTGCTATGACTTTGATCAGGTTGGCAATTATGTTGTATAGCTTCATGGTGGACCAAAGGGCTGCAGGCCACACCCTGTCAAACGCTTTCTTAAAATCCACAAAGACATGATAGAGGTCTTGCTGGTGCTTGAGGTACCTCTCACATAGAACTCTCAGGTTGAATATCTGCTCAGTTGTACTGCGCCCTGGTCTGAAGCCTGCCTGTTCCTCAGCTATGATTTCCTCTGCCTGTGGCTTCAGCCTGTTCAATAGGATATTTAACATGACTTTGCTTGGGTGGCATATAAGACTGATCGTGCGATAATTCTGGCATTGATGTAAGTTGCCTATATTGGGGAGAGTTATTATAAGTGATTGGGTCCATGGTGTGGGCCAATCCCCTGACTGCCAGATCGTATTCCAGATTGTTAGTAAGGCGCTTATCATGTCTTCTCCCCCTTCTTGGACTAGTTCTGCAGGGATGTCTGCTCCTGCTGGATTCCCTTTTTTCAGCGACTTCACTGCAGCCTCTACTTCTTCTCGGAGGATGGGATAGATGCCATTGTTGGTCACGGGTGGGTTGACAAGTATGCCTGGGTCCCCTGTTTGATTGACATTTCACGCCAGGAAGGGGTCGGTCCGCTATTGCTAACGTCACAGTAGATATCGATACAGAATTGTTGACGTCACAGATGTGAAACCTCCCGTTAGGGAGGTCCTTTCAGAAAAATGGCGCGGCGTCGTGACAGTGTTCTATGATGACGTCACGTTATAACATTGTGATATAATTTTGCTTCAGTAAATAGCTGACACTTCCCGGACTTAATCTGGTGCTCGGTTCTGCGTCTCTTTTCATCAGCTAGTTCTGAGCCGGATAACTCTTAAGCTGTCGCTGCTGGGAACGTATTAAAAATGCACATGCCTGTCGTAGAACGCCAGTATTTAGTAACAGACTAGTGAAAAATTACTTGACTAGGAACAATAATGTACTGACCTCATTTCTTCACGTTCGTACTACAAACGCACAGGAAACAGTCCCTGACACTATACATCACCTTTAATCAGCGCAACAGCATACATCACCTTTAACTTGAAAATATTTCACCTTGTTGACGCAGTGATTACGACTACACGACTTGCAAGAGTGTGACACTTTGCCATCTTCACGCAATACTTACGACTACTTTACCCTTATCATTCGGAATACACCAGTGTTTGAAATAAGTGTGACTTATATAGTTCAAGGGTAGTGCCAGAATAGCTTGGCGCTTCTAGGCGCCAAGCTATTCAGGCACCACCCTTGAACTAAAGCCATTGGTCTATATCCTTATCTGTAAGTACTATAATGTACCTTGCATATGGCAGTGTACAAATTTGAAGCTTTTAGCCTCAGTATGATATGGGTTAATGTTACATTACCGCAGCACTTGGATTGTGCGAAGAATATTTAGTCATATTGCTCACATGTTAACCCCTTCCCTGCCAGTAGATACAGATTGTTTTGGAAATTATAATTAAACGTCAAAGGTCCGTAGCCGCCAAAATGAGGAACATGCAAACAAAGTGGTTCAAGCAAGAAGTTTAGATTCTGACGAGCTCCCGCAATTGCGGGGACTCATGAGGATCTATGCTTCTTGCAATTTTGTGATGTTTAATTTTGTTCTCGGCAGTGGAGGGGTTGATTACTATACCTTTGCAGTGTCACATCATTTTTTCATAACACCGTTGCAAACAGTGTAATATACTCAGAGGCCATAAAAAAAAAAAGCGAAAACGCAAACAAAGAGCCGCGGCCGCCTTTATAACGAACCAAGAGGGTTTTTTCTTTACTGTTTACTGCAGATGTTGAAGGTATTATCAGCTATCTTCACAGATAAAACTGGAAGAGTTATCGCCATTTGCCATAAGTGGTGGAAATAAACTGGACACGTTCTCAGAAGCAAATTTCCTATGAGATAATAATAATAAAGAGCATTTATATCGCGCTGAATCCCCAGGAGCAGTGGGCTCTAAGCGCGTTACAAAAAATGTATATATGCAGAATCTCACAACATTAACAAATTTTAATCTACACACACACACACGATACAACTGTAACACACATAACAAAACCATTTCCAAGCTAAAAGTATTTTGATGATGCTGATGCGCCTCCATGATGGTGCTACACAGTCAACAAAGGGAAGACCTAAGATCAAGGCCACCACGGTGGTGCTAAACGGTCAGCAAAATGAGAATCTAAGATCAAAGCCAGCATGATGGTGTACAAAGTCAACAGAAGGAAGACCTAAGATCAGCACCACCGCGATGGCGCTACACGGTCAACAAATGGATGGCCTGTGATCGTCCAAGCCACCATAGTGGTGCTAAATGGTCAATAATATAAGGATGAAAAGATCAAAGCCACCAAGATGGTGCTACACGGTCAACAAAAGGAAGACCGGGGTAATCAATGCCACCATGATGGTGCTATATCATAAGCCACAGAGATGTGTTAACACACATGTTGTGTGGACTGCTTATGATGTTATTAACTGCCTCAAATGAAATTTGATTCATATATAATTCACAAGAAAACCGAACTTCCTGTTCAAACATTTTTCATAATAAATCTTATTTTATTCAATGTGGATTATTTTCAAACCGATTAACCCAAAATTGGACCGTTGTAGAAAAACGTTATAAAATTAGTCCTAGAGGAGCAGCTTTGGACCGGTGGAAAATTTGGTTCGACTTTGTTGTTGTTGTTGTTTTGTTAAATTGGTTCTACTTATCCAACTTTTGAGAGGAAAAACACTTCGACTTAACTGAAGTTCGACTTAAACGAGTTCGAGTTATCTGTTGTAAAATTAGTCATCGGAAAGAACAGCTTTGGTCGGGATTAAATTTTTTGTTCGACTTAGGCGATTTTCGACTTAACCGTTTTCGACTTAATCGTATGGGACTGTGCTTCGACTTTATGGACGTTCAAACTGCATAAGCTAAGTTAGCCCTTTTGTCCAGCATTGTCGTAAGACATACTAAGATTAAATTGCGAACTATTATCCCGTTATTGACTAGAGCAGGACCCTTTATCTATGGGGTCTACCTACAATTGTGCGTAACGGACCAAGTTAGCGAGAACCATACATGATACTACTCACGGGGGGGGGGGGGGGGGGGGGGGGGAGGGGGGGGGGGGGGGCGGAGGAAAGGTTGATTGTACATTGCTTAACGTCCCGACAGCAACAAGGCTTTCTCAGGACGTGCCTGCACTGCTTGTGAAAAAAAAAAATAAACAGAACATTGAATGTATGTCGCCAGCCGGTCAAATACGTTAAATAAACCTAACAAATGGGGCTAAATAAAGCTAAGACCATTTAGCAACACACATCCAATATCAAGAGCTACAGGCAGTGCAGACAGTAGGGAGAGTTTTAAAAAGGCAAATACAGGTGAATGGACCTCGGGTAGACAGAAACACATGCCCCAGAATAGAGAGAAAAACTAACCCTGTGGGGCTGACCAGGGTGACCCTGGGAACTAAAAAGTACCTAACCCCACCCAAGTCCCCCAGGGTAGACCCGGGTGGGGGTAAAATAGGAGGACGGTGTCTCAGAGTGGACAGGACTGAGGCTGGGTGAAACGCTAAGAGTGGCGGAGGGCAGAGAGGAATGGAGGGAGCTGGTTGCCAATTCATCAGTGGTGCCCCAACGGTCGGCAAAACTACGAGATATAGATAGATACTACTCATCAGTTTATGCAGATTCAGCTCTCGTTAAGGTTTTGTTCCAAATCATGTGAACAGACTTCAAGTGGAAAGTTCTGTGTGCCAACACTTTCTCAAACATGCAAACACCTCGTCACACGATAAAGGGATAGTGAAATTGCGTTACAATGCACAATAGTATTTTTGGCTCATGTGCGATATCGCGAAGCTCGCCTATATATTGAGCCATCAGTCGCCTAACGTAACTGCTCACTGACCATTTGTGTGAAAAACACAGATGTTAATGTGACCTAAAAATATATAAGCATAACGAACACAGACCTAACAATTAGACATAAATCTGCTGGGTCTCATGAGGGCTCGTCTCTTGCTGCGACTGCGCGGAGGGCTTTTCTCTTGTAGCTGGGTCACAGGCTGGTTCATACCAGGCTTCATACCGTAGCAGCTCGTACGCGATCACGTTCGTACGCATCAGAATTTCTCACTTTCTTCAGGGCGACGGAAAAGGCATGACTGCGGGACGGTAGCTTAGCAATTTCTGGCGCTACAAGTCACAGAATTGTCCAACTGTCTTGTCCGTTGTCGGCAAGGCACCAGGCAAAAATGCCGCTTTTTCTCACATATCCCGTGCTACGAACACAAACCAGGCGCACACCACTCTACTAGGTATTTAGGCATCGACCACGACAGTAGATCATGAAGGGAAATGTGTCAGAAGCATTTTAGATTGACAATTAAATTGAATTTTCGTATTAAAAACAAAACAAAACAAAACAACCAACAACAACAAACCACGTTCCAGTTCGTGTACCTACGTTCCATCTCATAGCATATTAGACGTTCCAGCTCGTAGGATGTGCGTCCCAGCTCGTACATAATGAGCAAAACTGCGGAAATACGGTTTGTGTAGCCTTCAGTTTTGCTTGGCTGCTCTAGGAGAACCATGCCCAGAACATTCATGTAAAGTTCAGGAAGAAATATGGACAATATTAACTGTTATATTAGACCGTATTTTGGTTTCAGCTCGTACCATATATTGCAGGGGGTATGTTCCAGGTCGTATTAAAATCTATAAATGGTTCCAGCTCTTTGATGTGAGAAAAAAAAACCGGCATTCGTCATCCCTGGAAAAGGCAGGTTGCCTTGCCGACAACCAAGACCACAGGACCATTCTGAGACTTGAAGCACCATAAATTGCCAAAAGATTAAGCTACACCGTCTCGCAGAACTACCTTTTCCGTGGTGCTGAAGCAAGTGAGATAATCGGATGCGTACAAGCCGCTACGATATGGAACGCTTACCAGCCCGTGTGGGTAGTGTTCTGTATCTACAGTGTACTCTGTGATTATTTCAGCCAGACTTGTTGAAATTCAGCACAATGCTTTGCAAGACCTTGAAAACATTTGGCACAATTTCAAAGTATGCGCTTTTTACTCTCGTCATTTGTTTATAATTATGGACACAATTTACACTGGCATTGCACTCAAGAAAGCAGGCACAACTGTCTCAACGTGCATACAAGGGACAATAAGCACGAAGAAAAATGTTAATACACAGATTTTATTCGATTCAATTCTAAAGGAGCGCAGATAATATAGCAGATCAAAGTGAAATTTTCTTCACTTTTCTGAAGAGTGTATAGCAGATGTATATGTACATCAAAAACAGTACAACTTCTATTAAAAAAAAAACAGACCACGAAGAAGAAACTGCCACAGCTGAACAAAATCTATGATTTTACAAACAAAATACAATGTTGGAAGCACACACGGTGGCTAATATTTTTTATTTTATGAGCACCATGAGTACTGAGATTCTTGCAACCAATGCTGGTGAAATTATACATGGATTTCTTTGTAATGAAAAATGTCATAAACAGATATCTTTTGATTGTTATTCGCCTATCATGATTGATATGTCTAAAGACATTATGAACCATTACACATACCAAGGGAACCTGAACCCTTCCTTATGGCATCCAATCGACAGCCTCTCCAACTGCTACCTCATCAGGGCTGGCGAGTGGTCGCAGAATCTGCCATTTTATAGGAAAATCCTGCATGTCCTTTAAAAAAATTGTAGAAAAGCGAGATTCTCATTGTATAATAGTAAATATCTCGCTTTTCTCAAAAATGAAATGCAAGCTTGTCCAGCGCTGAGCAATGTCCCTTTATGTGATATACACACGTATGTACTGTACCTACCAACGCATGCCTCGACCATTTGCTTCGCGAGTTTCTGTCCACATTGCACAGAGAAGTCGACCTGAACATGAGCCGGTGAAGCAAGATAACCCCCTTGTGCATTCTGCAACTGGTGCCGTTACAATACTGAATACCGGTGACTGCACCAACTACTGACAACCAGCGTCGGCAGGATTAACTCATTCAACTCGAAATACCACAGCAAGACATGAATCGAGCATGGTAGTTCAAGGGTGATGCCAGAATAGCTTGGCGCTCTTCTGGCACCACCCTTGAACCATCATGCTCAATCTGTCTCTAGAATTGTCATAGTCCTTCAAATTGCAACCTCAGAATTTGAGGTTTGCGGTCCAGGGGCAGAATGTGTCGACTTTCATATACATGTAATGTACTGGGACACTGTGATATGCTAGTCATGGGTGCTGGTGACGACCGCGGGTTTTGGAATGTTTCCTTTGGATACCTAATGCGCTCAGTCTTGGTTTGCACAACACTTTTCATGGATTATGGGTGTGTTATTGACAAAAAATGAAAGAATCCTATCTGTGTGAGATACCTTAGTGTAACCATAAAAGTGACAAAACTTTTAATTAAAGAGCACCAGAATGCATTGTTCATTTTGATAACCATGGTACATTAACTATTGACAATACGTGGAAATATTACATTTGTGAGGGACACCATTGTGTAACCATGAAGGTGTATGTGTATTTTAATACCTATGCCTGATAGGCATCTTACATTACCTTTAAGAGAAACAAACCAACACCTAATAACATGCAATGATGCATGTCAAGAAAAAATATTGCATCACACAGTCACAACTACACAAGCTACATATTCAAATCAATTACCACTCAGATTCAATCATCAAATCTCTCAGTCATATCTCAGGAGATTACATTGATATGCACACATATACAGATACAGCCTCAGCATTACGCACCAGTATAAGCGGCAACTGTATAGCTGACGACTATCTGGTTCCACAGTGGATACTTTCTGAGCACGTTCATTACCACAGTAACAAGACTAAGGCCTTCGCTGCCGAGAAAAAGTGAACACAATCCAACTACAAGAGACACAGATCCTCGTGAGCCCTCGGAGTTGCAGGGGCTCATGAGGATCTATACATCTTGCTGCACCACTTTGTGTCCTTGTTCCTGGGACAGTTGTGGGTCTTTACCTTTAAAGTAACAAAGGTTTCAGAAACATGATCTGCTTCCATTAGCAGTGAAGGGGGTTAATCATGTCTTCTGACCTTATGTCTCCCAGGTACCACACTATACTGAGGCCGACTGTACTTTTTATGTTGTGGTCAACTTCACAACTTAATAAATAAATTACCACTTTTGGTAGCAAATTATATACCAGGCACACTGTTACATGTACTTTATCCGTTTGCCCCAGTTCTACTGAATAAACAGCACATCTTAACACTAAAATAATAAAACATACATGTAAAACAAATATTGCATTCAACAAAATAAAATGACTAATATACATCCAAGCTGCCTTACAAAAAATGAAACCACACTTGTTCTAACAATACTGCACATAAAAGGCACGAAAACAATAGCAAAAAACAACACTGTGCTGTTCACTGTTGTTCCAGAAAATGATTTGGAACAGTACATTGGCAAATAAGATTGCACCAGTGGCTTTGCCACTGGTTAGTATACACAATGAGATGAAGATACAGACAGAACAGTAATTTGTAAATACAGTAAAGTTCTGATATAACAAATCGTTAGGAGACCCAATTTGGCGTGTTTTTATATATATCAGAGAAGTTTGTTATAAATGAAGTTACTTCATACAAAGAGTTCTGTGAAAAAGTGTTGTTGTTGTTATATCCAACTTTTGTTAAATGCGACTTGTGTTATATCCAACCTTGTTATAAATAAGTATCTCCAGTTCATGTATCACGAGTGAAAACAATTCATTACCAAAGGGCAGTGAACTGCCTAGTTCATATCCAAGCCTACGTAATACATGTACCATGATGGCAGTATTACTATTAACCCATAATAATTAATATGGTTTAAAAAAAAAAGAAAAATGATTGATTGTACATTGCTTAACGTCCCGACAGCAACAAGGCTTTCTCAGGACGTGCCTGCACTGCTTGTGAAAAAAAACTAAACAGAAAATTGAATGTATGTCGCCAGCCGGTCAAAAAAAAGAAAAAAGAAAGCTCTGTATAGTATTTGGTACATGTAGATAGGTAATTTCTAATGAAAATTGGGTAAAGGGAGTGGGATGGAGTGATATAAATATATATTGCTCAAGTAGTAGTTTAATAAATAAAACAATAACCTGCTTTTCAAACTTCAACAGAAATGTGAAGCAGATACTTTAACTATTCAATCTGTCAAAGTTGACAGATTCTGGAAGTACACCGTACATTACATTCTCACAGACAAGACAACAATATCTTCTGTACTTCATGCAAACAGTAAAAACAACTGAAAACACAACAGAAGAAATCACTGTACCGAAAAAGCGGTGATTTAACCCTTGGCTTGACAGCAGACCTTTTTTGTTGAAGGGTGCTGACAGTGAAAACAAAAGGGTTGAAAAGACCGTGTAACCTGTGCTGACAGAACATCTGTGACAAGTCATTATCTTGAACATGGATTTCCAGCAATAAGAAATTATACAAGGATATTGAAACCCAAGGCTACAGGAACTGATCTAGCATACAAAATGACAAAGAAACAAACATGCTTTCTAATAATAAACACCCCCACCTGGGACTGCCCTGGGGGACTCAGGTGCGGTTACAACTACCTTTTTGTTCCCAGGGTCACCCTGGTCAGGGGCGGATCCAAAAGGCTTCTGGACGCCCCCCCCCCCCCCCCTCATTTCACAGTACATATTTTGTAATTGTAATGAGTTTCTAATGTTTTTTGTAAACTAGGGTATGATAATTTAAATTAGCATGAAGGTGCAGCATCCCTCGCATGTCTTAGGTTTATTTAACACATTAGACCGGCTGGTGACATACATTCAATATTCTGTTTAGTTTTTTTCACAAGCAGTGCAGGCATGTGCTGAGAAAGTCTAGTTGCAACAAGGACATTAAGCAATGTACAACCAACCATCTAATAATAAAAATAATTACAAAGTAGGGCTCTGCATCTATTCTGCAAGTTTCCTACATTTGATGCCTTATGCCACATATCCAGCTGCAGCATGCCTCGACCCTCCCTTAAGCTATCCCTTTGGCCGTTGGTGGTGCTTTTGGTCGAGTTGACTCCATGAGTCTCCTTCCCCGACATGGCGCGCCCCCGACGGTTGAGAGCATAGTGTATATCAGTATTAGCCTAGTCTTATGATATATATTAACCAGTCTTACACCCGACTATAATCACTAAATTAGTGACATATTTACTCTATGATATTCTGTTTTCATTTTAAACGATATACCTTTAATTTAGACATCTTAGATTAATAGGCGCGTGTGTTGTGTGTGGGAGATGAGCGTGGGTGTGTGAATGGGTACGTATTGGTTTGTGAGATTAGTTGTTTAGTTTTAAAGTTTTGACAGTGTGTGCAGAACACTGGATTTGTGTGATAGAGTATTAATTATTTTTTTGTTGACTGTGATGTTTGTAATTGTAACGTTACATTCCTATGCTTTATGTTCTTAAGGCAAATAGCAATAAACAGTATCTAAACAAGTGTAAGGAAGATTCCCTGGGAAGGGAAGGCATGGTACCACAAAACTGAAAAATATTTCCTTCCTACAAATTCTAAGTGTTGTTTTTTTCTTCTTCTTTCAAGCAACTTATATTTCCGCAAAATCAACTTACACATACTCATTTAAACTTGGCAAACGTTTAACAATATGCAGTATAGGGAGCAAAGGACAAGGACAGGCAGTTCAAGTCTTTTTCAAATTTGAATCACATGGTTTCCTTTTTGCCCTCCACGTCAGATGTCCTCTGTTGCAGAATACTAAGACAACAGGCCAAATTAATCTGGTAATCTGAACATTATCATCATAATTGGCGAAAAACCTTTGTTTTCATCCCTACGTCACACGACCAGTCTCTTTAGCGCAAACCGTACCATGTGACCATGATACAAAAACGCTTGTAGCAACAAATGGCAGACTTCTTGTAGCCCTCTTTGTGATGCATCTTGGATGCCAGTTTTGTTCTATAAAAGATCGCCAAGACGTTCTAAAGTAAAAAGTTACTTAGTGTTGTTCGAAACAAGCACACACTCGGTACTGAAGATGGCAACATCATGAATATTTTAAATTACATCATAAGTCTATTATGTATAAATGTATATTCCTTTGACGTCAGTCATGTCTGGCCTGATCCAGGTCGGAAGATGTCTTCTTGATTTCTTTTTTTGAAAATAGTTGAGGAATGAAAACAAATACGTTATTGGTAGCAGCGGCTTGCTGCACGGACCCTTGTAGACCTTCAGGAGGTCAAAGGAACCATTATACCAGTCAGGCCTTCGGGGTACAATGGTCCCTTTGACCTCCCTCTGGACTACAAGGGTCTTTGTAGCAAACCCCTGCGACCAATAACTTATATTCTCAAATAGGCTACAAATATATAAACCTTTTCAGCTGCACCAGTGAGAACGAGTTTCTCATTTAGCTTATTCCATCTTCAAGAAATATATTTTCAAAAGCTCCTGCATCTGTCTTATCTGAGATCAGCTGCAGATGGTCCAGTGTAACGTACGATGTCACTTCCGTAAGCATACCTAGTACAACTGTAGTGAAATAACAGCGGCAAAATTGTTCATACTTAGTAACTTAGACAATACACACTAATGCACAGTCTGCATTGTCTCACGCAACACCACTGGCAACAGTTGTAGCAGTAGATATAACATAGCTTGTGATGTCGGAAGCACTCTGCGTGACATTGACCACAAGAGTTCCATTTATGCAAGAGATCAGGTCAGTGGGCACCTCAACAACCAGAAGTCCTGAAAAACAGAAATAAATTAAAAATACTTTTTTAGTTCATATATGTATTTTTGTCTCTAATGTATTTTTTTTTTTGGAAAATACTTACCGATGGCATTACTATATGAAATGGTACACTTAGCTTACCGATTTCAGCCCAAGTTCCACTGCAGGAACTGGACGATGATCTAGCAGATGCCAGAAGGGAAGCAGAAGTCAACCCATCACAGGCAAACAACATCTGCCTCCAGGAAGCCAAAGCCAAATTTCTCAAGAAGAAGCTACAGGCAAGACGCAGGAGCTGGCAAGAGAAAACAAGCTCCCTGAACCTTGAGAAGGACTGCAGAAAGCTCTGGAAACTGACCAAGCAGTTGAACGATGAGAACACGAGCAAAGGAAACATCACCTTAGAAGAAAATGGGAAAGCATGCTGCAAACCAATTTGCCGAAAACTATGCAGCTGAGAGCAATATCCATGTTAGCCCCAAAAAGCAGAGAGAAGCAAGAAGAGAGCAAAGAGAGAGACCTGCCAAACAAGCAACAGCGGACGCCATGAATCAACCAATTACACACAAAGAGCTTCATACAGCTCTCAAAAAGTTGAAGGCGAAGAAGTCTCCTGGCCCAGATGGCATCACCAACGAGATGCTAACCCACCTTGGAAGTGCAGCAGAAAACAAGCTACTTGAGGTCCTCAACAGCAGCTGGCAAGAAGGATCGCTACCACAACTCTGGCGAGAAGCGATCATGATCCCCATTCTAAAGAAAGGGAAGGATCCAAAGAAGGCCACCAGCTATCGCCCAATCAGCCTCACCAGCTGTGTTGTGAAGACTTTGGAGAGAATTGTGAACGAGCGCCTCAGGTGTTACCTAGAATCCAGGAACCTCCGCGCCCTGAACAAGCTGGCTTCCGACAGTTCCGCAGTACCGAAGACCAGGTCACTTACTTGGCGCAGGAAGCTGAAGATGCTTTCCAGGAGCAGAAGCTGGTCTTTGTAACCTGGATTGATCTTCAGAAGGCTTTTGACAAGGTCTGGAAAGATGGGCTGCTTGTCAAACTGCTGAGAAAAGGCGTGTCCAGTAACATGTTCCAGTGGATACGCTCCTACCTCTTCAACCGCAGGGCAAGAGTCGGCGTCGACCAGACCAAAAGCATGAAATTCCTCCTTTGTCATGGAGTCCTGCAAGGCGGAGTCCTCTCCCCCACCTTCCTTCTCTTCATCGACGATCTGGTGTCTGAGATGCCCAAGGGAATCAAAGCTGCCCTATACGCAGACGACCTTGTGATCTGGTGCAAGGAGGAGCATACAAGTACTGCCACCTACAGAATGCAGCTAGCGGCAGACAAGCTGAACGCATGGGCAGATGACTGGTGCATTTCCGTCAACAAGGAGAAATCCTCCACCACCCTCTTCACATTGTCCCCAAAGCAGAAAGCCGGAACCATCAAGCTTGGTGGAACCCCTCTGAGAGAGGATGAAGAAGCTACTTACCTTGGTGTCACCTTCAACAGACGACAGACCTGGAAACCACACATTGCACAGGCAGAGGCGAAGGCCCGGCGCAAGCTGGCCATACTCAGGAAACTGGCAGGCACCACCTGAGGAGCGAACGAGAAGATACTGAAGACAGTATACCAGGGAACAGTCAGGCCCCACCTCGAGTATGGCTCCACAGCGTGGTTTACCTCAGCCAAGACGAACCTGCAGACCCTCGACCGAGTGCAAAACCAGGCTCTTCGACTCATCACTGGTGCAATGAAATCCACTCCAATCAAGGAAATGGAGAAGCTGACCACAATCCAACCTCTCAGCCAGAGGAGAGAAGCCAAAACCATGATACAGGCTGAGAAGCTCAAGTGCTTGCCCGACCACCTCATGAAGCACAGACTGAGCAACCTCACCAAAAACTGGCTCAAAAGAAGCAGCTTTGTCCATGAGAGCATGCGACTTTCTCGACAATACAGGGAAGTCCTTCCACAGAGCACTCTACCTCTGATCAAAGAAGAAGAGGAAAACCCTTGGGCAATGGACAAACCAGACATCCAGATCTGCACCAGTGTCCCACATGTTGCCTCAGGAGACAGTCAGGATGACACCGTTCGACGGGCACTCACCCTAGCCTTGATCGACGAACAGTACCCAAAAGAGGCATGGATCCACATCTACACTGATGGATCAGCAACAAATGCCGTTTCCAATGGAGGTGCTGGCATCTTGATCCAGTTTCCTGGGGGACATACAGCCACATCCAGTGTAGCCACCGGCAAACACTGCACAAACTACAAAGCAGAAACCGAAGCACTTATGCAGGCCGCCTCCATGGTTCAGAATTCCGCAGACCCATGCTACCAAGTTGTCTTCTTCTCCGATGCCCTTTCAGTCCTTCAGACCCTCGAGAACGACAAGCTCGCCCAGCTGACCAGAGCTCTGCAGAAGGTCAGACAAACCAGAAGAGTTGTTCTCCAGTGGATACCAGCCCACTGTGGGATACCAGGAAATGAAAGGGCAGACAAGCTGGCGAAAGAAGGAGCCACAAAAGATCAACAAGAAAACAGCGTCAGTTATAGTGAGCAAAAGACAATCATCAAGGCATTGATAAGGCCGAGGTCAAACAGAGACGACTACCACACAATGACCAGAGAGCAGCAAGTCGTCCTGATCAGACTGCGTACCGGCCACAACAGACTGAATGCTCACATGAACAGAAAGCTGAAGCTGGCGCCATCACCAACCTGCGCCTGTGGTCAAGAAGACCAAACAGCGGAACATATTCTCCAGAGATGCCCTCTACTGGACGATGAAAGAAAGGAGTGTGGCCATCGCCAACTCCACTGCAGACCAAACTCTACGGCAGTTGAGAAGACCTGGAGAAAACGACGTCATTCACCACCGGTACTGGTCTGACGGTAGCCCACTGCGACCGACAAGAAGAAGAAGAAGCCCAAGTTCCTTTGTGTATACCTACACAAGGGAAGCAACTCCTAGCAAGGAGTAACCAAGTGCTCAAGTATCCTCCCCTCCTCCATATCAGCCATGTGAGCAGTGGTGCCACTCCAGTCTTACATTTAGCATACTGGCGGCAAGCGGGAGGGCCCTTTGAGTAATGCCATCGGTAAGTATTTTTCAAAAAAATACATTTTAGAGAAAAATACATTTGTTTCCTCAAACCCTTACCGATGGCATTACTATATGGAAGAATAGCGAAAAGGAGGAGGTGCTGCCCAAAAAGCCCCGCCACTGCAATATGCTTAGCCACTCCCACTAGGTGCAAACTCCCGACGATTTCAACTAAGCGTAACCTAGGGCGCCTGCGGCGCCGGGAGGGAGTGTGCCGAGAGGTCTCTGGTTGGGCGGAGAGGTCTCGGAGGTAAAAGCGGGCGAAGGTGGATTCTGCTCGGCAACCCATGGCCGCTACAATGTCTCTCACTGCGCAGTTGCGGGCAAAGGCGACGCTCGCACTGACCTTGTGTTCCCGGATGCACATCCTCTTAGCCCCCTCTGGGGAGAGGTCCTCGTATGCAGACAGGATGACCCAGCGCCACCACGAAGAGATCGTCTGCACGGAATGTCGGCTCTGCCAGGGGTCAAGGGTAGGAAGAGGCGAATCCTGCCTCTCCTGACGGGCTTTGATCTGGGCAGGTATACCTTCAGCGCTCGGACCGGGTTCTGCAGTCGGGACCCCTGGGACCGGTCAACCCTTGAACGGGCAGAGGCTCATCACCTGTGCCCCGGGCTGAAGGGAGCCTATTCTTGGCCAAGGTTGGGTGGTCAGGAGTTGTACCGAGCCATCAGCCCTGAACTGTAGGCAGGAAGGGACCACAGACAGCGCATGCAACTCGCTAACTCTGGCCGTCGTAGCAAGGGCCAGGAGGAAGCAGGTCTTCCTGGTCACGTCTGCGAGTCGCGCCAAGGGTAGCGGCTCGAGTTCAGGCAGGTTAACACCCACGGCAGGACCCAGTGTGGTTAATCAGCGAGCGGGGGACTGGTCGCCAGAGCTCGAAGTGGGCCCACAGGTCGGAGAGGTCCTTGCACGCTCCCGGGTCAATTCGGCCCAAGTGCCGGTAAGTGTCTGCGATCAAGGCGAGGTAGCCCCTGATGGCAATAGGGCCAAGTTCTGTTCCTTGAAAGCCACAGGAAGAACTTGGCCAGTAGAAGCAACATCAGTGCCATGGGAGGACAGGTGCTCCGACTCGCACCAGGACTGCAGGACCCTCCACTTTCCCTCGTACACCTTGTGGGTGGATGGTCTGCGGGCTGCGGCAATCGCCTCCACTGCCGCATGCCTGAACCCCTTGCAGCGAGGGCCTGCTGCACAGGCGTGTAAGAGAAGTCTCTTCAGGCAAGGGTGGAAGAGATCCCACCAGGGCTACTTCAGCATCATGCGAAGCGTGGGTAGCCTGAGGGGGGGTCGGAGTCGAGGCCAGTCGTCCAGCATCCATTTCCACTGAAAGGGCCACGAGGAGTAGGATCATGTTGCATCCTCCGAGCTTCAGCAGGACCTTGGACACCCGCACCGGGGGAGGGTCAGCGTAGGCCACGAGACCCTCTCAGGAGACGGACGTAGCGTCCGTGACCCAGGCGAGAGGGTCCGGAATGGGCGAGAGCGGCCTGTTCCATCTCATCGCGAAAAGGCGATCATGGGCGTCTCCCCATGCGCACACAAAACCCGGCAAATGTCCGGACGGAGGGACAACTCGGTGTGGAGGAGCTGACCATGCCGAGAGAGGGAGTCCGTGAGTATATCAGGTGGCCCAGGATGTGTCGCACCCGAAACGAAATACCGTGAACAGTGATCTCTGCCCCCCCAGCAGAATCAGGTACCGGAGCATGCACAGAAACGGGGAGCGCGTACCGCCCTGCTTCTGAATACAGGCCACGACTGTCGTGTTATCAAACAGGCTCAAGCAGGCATGGGAATTGTCCGCCTAACGGTAAATTTCCGCCGAAATGATATTGCTCAGCGGCCCCCCCAAAAAAAAATTGTCCGCCGAAAAAAAAATTGGGGTGCAAAAAGTAACTGAGCACCGGTCATTATACACTGCGAGGCATTCGTTCAAGTGATATGCCGCCCGCTAGAGTTACGCGTCACCTATTGTGGCTGTAACGCAGTCGTTACTTTACCGTGCAAGCGGGCATTACAACACTGAACGCACTCTTTTCATGCTCGCTTCCCGTCTTGCCCCCGGACCCCCCTAGTTTCAGACATTTTTCACTTTTCTAATTCCCACGCCTGTCAGGACCTCCTGGCTGCTGAACCGCGACTCCCCGTGGATGAGCGTCAGCCTGGCAGCCCTCAACTCCAGCCAGTTGAGACACTTGCTCATGAGGTCTTGCAGCCAACGGCCAAAGACTGTTGAAGCCCGGCAGTAAGAGCGCTCCCCAGCCAACGAGGCTTGCGTCCAAGCAGAGCGAGAGCAGAGGAGGGAGGAGAAGAGGAGCACTCCCGTCCCCAGCCAGGATGGGGCTGTCAATCCCTGAAGGTGAGGCCTCACCATCGGAGGAAATGGGACCAGAGCCGCGAGATCGTGTGAGGATGGCCGCAAACAGAGCAGAAGATGCAGCTGGAGTAGGCACGAGTAGAGCCTGCGCTCCTGAGACCTAGCAGCACAAGACAGCCCCCTGGCTGGCCAGTACCACCTCTGCGAGGGACACTTGGTGGGCTAGTCCCACTAGCTTCTGGATGCGCGCCTCTGGAAGTTTCACCCTGCTGAGGTCGGTCAAGAACTCCAAACCTAGGAGGACGAAACTGCGGGACAGAGAGCGGTCCGACTTCCCCCAAGGTGACCAGAAAACCGAGCTGTCGCCAAGGCGCCAGCAGCACGTCCCTGTCTTCTCTAGCGAGGTCACATCCTGGTTCTCTGAGGAGCAGATCATCCAGATAGTTGGAGGTAGGGCTTAAAGAAGCCTGCCTGGCCGTGGCCAGCAATGCATCCATGATCCTCGTAAGACCCAGGGGCTGAGGATGAGGCCGAAAAGAGAGAGCTTGGAACTGGTACACCACTCCGCAAAGGCGAAGCGCAGGTAACGCCGAGCCAAAGGGTGCACAGGGATGTGAAGGTACGCATCCGAGTTCGAGGCTGACAGCAAAGTCCATGGGACGCACCGAAGCTCTCAAGGCTCACGCTGTTTCATGAACAGGGGGGTCGAAATGAACATGTTTAGAACCGAGAGGTCTACGACTGGTCGCCACTTGCCGCTTGGCTTTGAAACTACGAAGAGGCGGCTGTAGAAAGCCTTGAGTTGTGGCAGGCGACCACCTCCGTGGCGGCCTTCTGGAGTAAAGCGAGGGCCCTGCCCTGCAGAGCCTCTGCCTTGAGCTGGTCGACCGGGACGGGCGTCCAGAGGGGAGAGCGTCGCGAGCGGTACGTAATTGTGCACTTCAACAGAAAGCACCACCCAATGAAAGGCAACCACTAACGAGAGGCCCTGTGAAAACAACTCACGCTCACAGTCCGAGCACTAGGTACGGCAGAGACACGAAACCAGTCGTAAATTCCACGAGAAATGCCACAGCCGCAGATATATTCCTTGACACTATGACAGCCCTGAGGCATTACCTGAGGCCTTACCTCGCCATATCCAGAGCAACAGGTACGAAGGAGTAATAGAATGCCAAACCAAGCCGTATTCTCTGAGGAAGGCTGAACCGGTAATCCTTTCACATGGAAGCTAAGCGTAAGACTGGAGTGGCACCACTGCTCACGTAGCTGATATGGAGACGGGGAGGATACTCAAGCACTTGGTTACGCCTTGCTAGGAGTTGCTTCCCTTGTTGTGTAGGCATACACAAGGGAACTTTGGCTGAAATCTTTACACTAAGTGTACCATTCCACATAGTAATGACATCGGTAAAAGTTTGACTTTGAGGAAACAAACTTTATTTTTAGCCATGACTTTAACACACTGAGCCTTCAGATCAAAATTATAATTTAGGAGATACATGTGAATTATGATTCACTACAGTTCAAGTGCAAACCATCAAAGCCCCCCTTGAAATACGGGTCAAACTCAGTATATTGCAGCACTTGGGATGCATAAGTCGTTATGTGTAATCATGTTACTACAATGTGAAATGTACAAAGAGAAGAAAAACCACTTGGTAAGCATAAAGTAAGCCTTAGCTACACAGCGGGCCAGTATGGCTCACATTGGCTTCAGGACCTCTTGCTCACTGGGCATCCTGTGGGAGCCAGAGACCTGTGTGCGCTATATCAAATGCAGAAATTCGTTATAAATACCAATGTTCTGTTTCGTGTTTCCGAGGGATAAAGGATCAAAGGTCAAACTAGGCTCTGCGCAAAGACGGAGTCGAACAAGCCACGCCCCCGGCTGTGCACTGACGATGCCGTACAGCACGATCGTTACTAGTAAATATTAGCAGGTCAAGCGGAACCCGCATTGTGATTTTGACAGCATAGCGAGTATGGAAGGTTTATTGTACATTCTCGTGGAAAATTATGTCAAAGAGATGCTGGCGAACATCAGTAGACGTGTACACTGACACGTGTGTACCACACCGATGACCTCGTGACCTGCAGTATTGACCGGGTTCTGCCTTGTGACGTAGCTAGTAAATATGCACATATTGAAAACGAGGCCGATGCAGACGATAATCTGCGCTCTCAGGTACAAAAACAACACACCCTCCAAACAATGAATTTCGACATTTGGTATTATATTTACATCAGAAAGCTCTAAGTTATTACACAAAGAACCCATACATCTACTGTCAGCAGTATCTGTTGCAGACAGTTTTCTGACTGTGTTGATATGCTTGATCCTGGGGAAAATAACTTTAAAGAATCAGTATCATGGAAAGGACACACACACACATTGGCACAACACATTTAAAGAGGAGAGAGTAAAAGGAACATACAGATGATGCAGTTTTTCTTAAATAAATCTGCGGACCCTTTATAATGCTCAGATGGGGGTCTGTGTACCCTCTAAAATGTATACCTGGGGGTCTACAGACCCTTCAACCTGTTGTGAAAACAGAAGCCCTGCTCTACTTACAAATAAATAAATAAATAAATAAAAATCTCACCACAGTTCACATGGGGACTTTGTCAGTTATTTCTCCTCTTAATACTATCAAAAGCCTGAAGTCAGGACATAAACATTAACTTGGTCTGTTCAAATATTTGTTCTCAATGCCTCTGGGCAGAAAACACTCTCTAACATTGGGCGTCAAACACTTGTGGTATATTGTTGAGTTTGGGCTATTTTCAGTACTAGTAAAATTTTCAGTTTGGCTAGTAACATTTTCAGTTTGGCTAATAAAACTTTGAAGTCACTAGCCAAAGGCTGGTGGGCAAAATTTTAGACTTTCAGGGCTGGAACTGCTTGGTATACTGTAATCAGGCAGTAAAACTGCCCAACACTGACAAGGGAAATAATGGATTCTATGCAGGGCTTCCGTTTTAGTGCGTCTATGACGCATTAAAACTCAAAATCACGTACTGAAAATGTAACTAAGGGGTAGTCAGACGCACTAAAATGCGGTGCATCTGCATCCGAGACGCATTATCCTTGCGCCACCGTGCGTACCATAACAGAGGTCGGTGACAGTCGTTCTACTTTTAGTGATGAGTTGGTTCGTTTAGCCGCTCGCTCAGTCCCGGCTGCGTTCACAGACCTGCCTACCCTTTACATTTGAAATGTGTAGTGTTGCGGACCAAATGTGTAGTTTTTCAGGCAAATGAGTAGTTTCAACCGAAACTTGACAAGGTTAATTGTGGCACGCCTCTCTCTCTCTCTCTCTCTCTCTCTCTCTCACTCACTCACTCACTCACTCACTCACTCACACACTCACACACAATGACGTTTGGTGTCGGCAGACAAATTTTGACCAACTTCTTCCGGGCAGTTATTGAAAGTATTTTGATTGATTGTACATTGCTTAACGTCCCGACAGCAACAAGGCTTTCTCAGGACGTGCCTGCACTGCTTGTGAAAAAAACAACTAAACAGAACATTGAATGTATGTCGCCAGCCGGTCAAATACATTAAATAAACCTAACACATGGGGCCTAAATAAAGCTAAGACCATTTAGCAACACACATCCAATATCAAGAGCTACAGGCAGCGCAGACAGTAGGGAGAGTTTTAAAAAGGCAAATACAGGTGAATGGACCTCGGGTAGACAGAAACACATGCCCCAGAATAGAGAGAAAAACTCACCCTGTGGGCTGACCAGGGTGACCCTGGGAACTAAAAAGTACCTAACCCCACCCAAGTCCCCCAGGGCAGACCCGGGTGGGGTTGAAAGTATTTTGACCTCCTCCCTGAATGGTTTGGCAGCACCACACAGAAAGAGCGATCCAAATTAAAAAGAGTATTAAAAACTGCATCAAAAATCATAGGTATTTGGAGTCCCTCTTCCACTCACGAAAGAATGCTAAAAAAAAAAAAAGGCTAGATCCACCCTCCGAGACGATTCCCACCCAACCCACGAGTTGTTTGAGATGCTGCCATCAGAGTGCCGTTATAGATCGATCGGGACACGCAATATTCATTTTTAAAAAAGTTTTATCCAACCACTGTCCAGACGTTTAATGATGCAAACAAACGTCAAACCTGACCCATCCGTCCCACTGTTTGGGCATGTAATGTATTGTCCAGCTACATCAAGCGACATGTTTCATTATTACGATATGTTCTCTGTGACTTGTCTCACTGTGAAATCGTGTTTATTGCCTTTACGATTAGACCACAATAGTTCAAGGCATGCAGGTGTATGCGAGTGAATGTGTGTGTGTGTGTGTGTGTGTGTGTGCACGTGAGCAGCTTAACTATATTTTAATGTAGTAAAACTGTTGCCGCTAGGGTTTCATGTGAAAGAAAAACAGAAGATAGTGGTGGAAAACTCTTTAAAATAGAAACAAGGAACGACGTTTCGGATCAAAGATCCTTCTTCAGGTGACATGCAGTGTGGTTGCTGACAAGGGTGTGTGCCAGGTGGTAAGGTGTGAGATGCGCGAAGTCAACTGATGTGTCACATTTTTTTTAAATTCAGGCTAAATGAACCGATAGATTCGATGACGGAACACAATGTGACACCTAATTTTGAAACTGAATCTCGAAACAATATTTCTAAACAATTATTTGCAGAGATCGTGGATTTAATACGTACACTACATTCGTATCAGAAATCCACATTTATATGCCCACACAGTTTCATATAGTATGTGCAACGTACTCTACTTCTTCTAGTCTACTCTATGCTTTAAACAGTAATAACGTCCTCAACTTTAGGATGCAAACAAGGCCGATCCAAAATAATGACCACAAGATAAACATTGGGCTATGGGCACCAGCTTAATGAGTTTTCTGACCTCAGCCCGGGGAGGGGGTATCGGATTTCACTGAAATTTCAGACATTCCAGTGGCCCCCTTGCACACACACTCATGGAACACCGCGGGCTGTAACACAGGCTGAACGGATCAGCGCGATAAAGAAAAATTTGGTTCTGAACGTTACGTAGAATTGTGAAACAGAATTACGTAGTTGGACTCAGAATTGCGTAGTTACGTAGTTGGTTAAAAAATGCGTAGTTTTCTATGGCCAAAACGTAGTGTAGGCAGGTCTGCGTTCAGAATCGACCTGACTCCGGGGTCCGTGCGAGTGTAAATGTGCGGGCAAACTCAGTGTTAGTTTATGTGTGGTGTCAGCATGTTATTACAAAGTGCGCGCTACATGTTGAACGCGTTACTTGCTGTGACGTCACCATACATACTATTATGGGATACGGCATCGTGCGTTTCACTCTCGGTCTTGAACGAAGTTGTAAATGGCGGAGAAAAAGCAAAGGAAGCTGGAATACTTCGGATTCTTCAATCCAGCACCGTCTGATCTTGATAATCGCTAAGAAGAAATTTGCACTTCGACACCACCATCTCCATCAACAAGCGACAGTACCATAAATGATACACCTTGGCCGTGTGTGGCACCGCCGCTGCGACGCAGTTTTCAGTGTTCGTGGCTGCGCTGCGTGTATTTCCATGGCTAAAGCACGACGGCACACGAATGGCATGCGCAATGTGCACTGAGGCAAATTCAAAAAGCAAGTCCAGAAATTTAAACAGAAATAAGTTTGTCAGGTTTTTTTAAAAATCATGGTCGATCCATTTTCTGGTACACAGTTATTAGGCAAAAATGAGAGAAACACGTCCTTCTGAGTGGTTAAATGGGTTGAAATAAACTTTTATGTACATCAGTTCACACACACACACACAGTGACACAGAGAGAGAGAGAGTTTAGACAAGTCACACTTTGGTTGTCAATCTGCCGCATTCAGCAGAAAACGCTATATTCTACGTTACAATACATTATCAAACGATCATACAAATAAATAAATAGATATATGTTTTTCTGTGTGTGAGAGCGAGAGAGAGAGCGAGGGAGACAGGATTTTGCGCGATAGCTCACCAGTTAAAGTATCAGTATCATGGAAAGGACACACACACTGTTACATCATATTTAGAGGAGAGAGTGAAATGAGTTAATTTATTTTAAGGAACATACAGGTGATGCAGTTTTTCTTAAATAAATCTGCGGACCCTCTATAATGCTCAGATGGGGGTCTGTGTACCCTCTAAAATGTATACCTGGGGGTCTACAGACCCTTTAAAATGTTGTGAAAACGGAAGCCCTGCTATGGACAACACATGAGACTCTTCATCCGTCTCCTGCAGATGAAAAAAAAATTAAAGGATGTAGCTGGTAACCTACCAGCAACAGAGGCAGTGATGAGGCAGGCTACAACACCCCCAAACAAAGCACTGACGACGACCTGAGCCATGTCACCAACGCGACCAGGTGCCATTGGTCCCAGACCCCCCAGCATGATCCCAATGGAGCTCAGGTTGGAGAAGCCACACAGGGCATATGTGGCGATGATCTCAGAACGTGGCTGCCAAGAGAAAAAAAATTCTTTAGAAACAAGTTAAGAATAATAAATATCACCATGGTGTTAGAATCATAAAATGTTTCTTTCTAAAGCAAACAGCCTAGTTACAACTTGCCCACAGGGTTTAGAAAGAAACATCTTGTAATCCTAATTAATTCATGTTTGCTATAGTACTGGGTGTTAGGATCATGAAAATTACTGGCCAAGTGTGTCAAGCATTTGTGCCCTTTAGTAATACATGTTATGTACATCAATTTGTATACAAGTACTAAACATATAAATTTGAACAGGAATACACAAATATGTGGATACCATACATAAGATACCTTGACAGCTATCAGGGAAAAAAGTTTTGAGTTATGACCCAGGTCTATTCAAGTGCTCTGAGATGGTCCCTTCAGAACACATTGCCGAGTACAGTAATAATAATAATAATAATAAAAGCATTTATATTGCGCTAAATCCACAGAAGCATTGAGCTAAGTAACAAAAATTTCTATTTGTTACTGTGTCATAATACGTGCCAAAGGGACCATCGAAAATGACAAATCAGCTGATGAGCTCACCGATAAAATGTGCATGCTGTCATCACACTTGAGTCTGGCACTGATGAACTCGGACAGTTTTTCATAGGCTACAAACTCGTTAAGGAAGGTCTTGAGAGCGATCAGCTCCGCCACGTGTCCTGCATCCTCCCATCTGACTCCCATCAGGTACACCACCGGCATCAACAGGTAGTGACAGATGAGCTAAAAAGACAAGAAAAATAAATATTTAACGCATTTTGTACGTAATGTACAGAGCTACACTAAAACCCAAGGGTCATATGCACGAGCGAGTTAAAATGCTGCACAAAGCCACTTCCACTGGGTTCTGTAGCATAAGTTTATGTATGTTGTGCTTTGGCTTAACACCGTTACTGCCAAGGCTTCCTTGATTTCACTTTGGTCAACTTGCACTTGTCAGGTCACAATTATTGCTTCAATATGGATGTATGTGCATGTTTTGTTTTTTTGTTGGGGAAGGGATTTGCATAAATTGTGCACATTTTTTGTTGGTTTTTTTTTGGGTTTTGGGCCTTCCGGATTTTTGAGAGGCGTCTGCGTACATGCATGCATTCTGACCCATGGCTCCTTTAAAATTTTTGTGGTAGTGTTGGTAAGATATCCTATATCCCTGATTTTGGTGGCAAATGACAAAAAGGTCCAAAAGGCTCGAACATACCTGTTGCGATACCACCAGAAATTCATTCAGTGATGTGTCACTCGAGTAGGCAGTAGTTTTGCTACTCTCTTTATGCTCAATGTTGGGTACTTCAAGTAACTTAAGCAAATATAACAGGGATAGAAATTTGCCGAAAGAAACTCCCTCTCAACACATAAAAAAATAACGCCATATAGGCGATCGTAACAATACAATACAATAAAATAATACTTTATTAATCCCTCATGGGAAAACTGTCTGCCCATACAACACATGGTATCATTCACTCACTCAATGTAACAATCAAATAACCCATAACTCTCAGTTAAAGAGATGAACTGTAACAGACGTTTTGTTACCATTGGAACACTCTTGGCATCAGAAACACTAATGGTGTATCCCCCCTGTGCTTCTGGTGTCAGGTTTGCTCCCTATACTGCATATTGTTAAACGTTTGCCAAGTTTAAATGACACTGAAAGACATTCTTGTGGTGCAGGGAGACTGGAATGCCAAAATAGGAGAGGATGCTGCTAGGAACTGGAAAGGCACATGCGGACGCTACTGCAATGCAGAGACCAACGACAGAGGCTTAAGGCTCCTGGAATTTGCCAGTTCAAATGATCTAAAGCTGATGAACACGTTTGACCCGCACAAAGCATCCAGAAGGTGGACATGACACAGCCCGAACGGAGAGCACCATAACCAAATTGACTACATCATGGTGAAGAGACGCTTCCAAACCAGTGTGAACATTGCCAAGACAAGAAATTTTCCAGGAGCAGACATTGGAAGCGACCATGCCTTAGTGATGATGACCTTCCGACTCCGCCTAAAGAAGGTCAACAAGCAGGGTCCCACCAGAATCAAGTTTGACCTCGAGAAGCTGAAAGACCCAGAGGTAGCGGAAGCCTTTCAGGCAAAGATAGGAGGAAAATTCGCACCACTGCTACTTCTAGGTGCAGAAGACACGGACGTGGACACACTGATTGACACATTTAACACTGTTGTAAAACCCAAACAGCCAGTGAGATCCTTGGCAAACACCGACAAGCAAAGAAACCTTGGGTTACAGCTGACATCTTTGTTCTATGTGACAAGCATCGAGAATTAAAGAAAAAGAAATCAGAGGCAGAAGGAGCTAAACAATACAGGGAAATTAACCAGGATATCAAGAAAAGCATGAAAAAGGCAAAGAATAAGTGGATTGAAGATCAGTGTAAACAAGTAGAAGAAAATCTGAACAAAAATAATAGCAAAAAAGCATACCAGCTGGTGAAAGACCTGACCAGTGTAAAATTCATTTTTCTCTAAAAGGTATTTTTTCGAAAAATACTTACCAATGACATGAGTCATGACTTTATGGAAGTGTCTACTACTTACTCATTCTAGCCTAACAGCCAGTTGTGTTAAACACAACCCGGGAGGCACTCGGGGAACCCCGAGGGGACCAAGAGTTGTCTCCTGATACTGCCCATCCGGAACCGGGTACCCATAATCCCTGTCAGGATACTTAGCTCACCAGCGGCAAGCGGGGCAGGTGGGAGGGTCGTTTGAGTCATGTCATCGGTAAGTATTTTTCGAAAAAAATACCTTTCAGAGAAAAATGAATTTGTTTCTTCAAAAACATTACCGATGACATGACTTTATGGAAGATTTGCGAATAGGAGGCGGGTGCCGCGCTCCAGCACACCTTAGGGCCCAAGAGCCGTCATCCCTAAGGCAAACTCCCGACGACCCTAGGTAGGTGTACACCCTACGGCGCTGAGGCGCCAGGAGGGAGTTGTGCCCCCCGAAAAAGGCCCCCACCAGAGCGAGGAGTCTTGCTGGCCTGGCAGAACTCTGCGATCGAGGCGGGCGAAGTCATCCTGCCCGCCAGCCTCCAGTAGCCACGAAGTGTAAGACAGTAGAGTCCCTGACGAATGCGACGTTCGTGGCCATGCAAGTACCTTGATAACGTAACTTTAGCCTCTACGCTCCCTGAGGGAGGGGTCCTGTAAGTCGGATCGTATGACTGAGCGTAGCCAGGAAGATCGTCTGGCCTGTAGCGTCAGTGCTGCCGGAACCGGCAAAGAGGCGAGCGCGTCCGTACCGGATGGCTATGTCGTAGGTACACGTGAGGCTTGTACAGGGTTTTGCTACCTGGTCTCCTGGTGGAAGTGCGACCCCTCAGCGGGTGCAAGGTGAACCTGTGGCGTGGGCCAAGGAGCGGAGGTCCAGGTAAGGCATGGTCCGAGAGGAGCTGTACGGAACTGTTCCCTCAAACTCTAGGCAGACAGAGTGAGTCGTAGCTCATGAAGTTCGTTGACCGGTCCACCGTGGCAACATCCCTCAGGTGCTGTATGGTGACAACCTCGACGGCCAGCCTTGGTCTCCGCAGCGAGGGAAGAAGCCTGCGAGCTGGGATCAGCAGGGTAGGTTGGGGTGAGGTGGCGGTCGCCGCTCATGAGCACAATGCATCGCCAACTTACTCGTAGAGACGTCAAGTTGCGGGATGCGGGCCGTAGCGAAAGCTTCCACTGCCGCCCACGCGAAGACTCTAGTGTTGAGGGTCTGCCGCATAACCTCCAAGGCGAAGGAGTAGGCGCTCCCGCAAGGTAGAACAGCGACTGTCGCGGCTGCATGAGCATCTTGTAGAATGCGACAAGCGGTAGCGGGGGGTCCGTGGCGAGCTGAGAAAGTGAGAGGTCCAGGATCGGTTCCAAGGGAACAGGGTGACCAACAGGACGAGCGGTGAATCCTTCCCAGGTTAGGCCAGAGCATCGGCGTCTCGGCCAGGAGGGCTAAAACACGTAGGCGCGGGGTAAGCCAGTGATCCCACCTTGTGACGAACAGGTCCACTAAGCCGTCTCGTCCACGCGCCGATCTTCTGAAGGTGTCCAGGACCTTCCTGGTGCATTCCATGTGTAGCCACTGGTTCCACCGGGAAAAAGCTGGCCCAGACCTACCGTCGGTCCAGGTGGTGTCACGCACGGAGGGAAGTTGAAGTTTTTTCACCAAAGCACCGGGGTAGAGGGGTACGCACCGGTTGGAAGATCGCAAGCCGCCCTGATCCTGGAAGTACGCCTCCGCTGTCGCGTTGCCGGAGAGGAGAAGTAGCTCCTGTGACCGATTCCTTCCTCCCACAAGAAGATGACCTGCTAGTCTGCGTCGGATCCAAGCCGTTTACGCTCTTGTCCGCGAAGTCCGGAGGTCAGTGGGCTGGACCTCGAGAAGAACCACGGAAGTAGGAAGCGTAGCTGGAGCAGCCGGGCTTAGAGATGACTGAAGAGGAGTAGATCCGAATTCCGTGTAGTGGCTAGGCCATCCAACCGCGAGCACAGCCGAAGCAGTATGACCTGTCCGAAGTCCGGTGCACCCCCCTGGTGCCCGAAGAGAGTTGTCGAGTTGGTTAGACGCCAGGGAGACGGGGCTGCGCCTTGGTTCCCCAGTGTCCAGGTGTTGGTTGAGAATCCCAGGTGAGTCCAACGGACTGCAGCTCCAGAAGCGGTGACTCCTCCTTCGCAGGTGAACCGAGGAACTCTGTGTAGGCCGAGAGCACGGATACCTGGAGACAAGGGTCGGCAGTTCCAGAAGAAGTCGAAGTCCAAGTTCTGGAGGCGGAGCCGAGGACCACCTGCGAGGACCGCATCCTATCGCCGGCCTGGCGCAAGAGCAAGCGTAAGCGAAGCGAAGGTCCTAGAAGCATCCTCCGGTATGCTCACCGCACTGAAGTCCAGGAACTCCCAAGAAAACTGGACCAGCAGAGTTGTCGGCACAGGGGGTTCTTCCGCGGCAGGTCGACCTGCACGGCGCCCGGAGTCGTCGACATGGAGAACGAAGGCTAGGGTCAGGAACTCCCCAATCCCACATAGCGTAGGGCGTTATGGATGAGCGAGGTCAACTAGTCCAACTGTAGAGACAAGAGCGGATCCACAGCAGGCTGGGGCAGATGAACTCCTGTGAAATCCCGAGAGTCAGTCCTGCCGAGGGAAGCCAAACAGCCGAGAACTCCATGGGGGGCGAAGCAAGAAGATCCGGGGACCGAGAGAAGAAGAGAAGGGTAGTCGTAGCGTGGTCACGAAGACCGGAAGCCGTGGCCAACCTCCTAGCTGTCTCCCAGAGTGCACCATTGGAGACAGAAGCCGAAGCGCTAGCAGACCTGTTTACCACCTGGGTGAAGTCAGAGTACTTCCAACTGACTAAAGTGTAATTTGGACCTCACGCGTATAAAATCACAAGCCAGTGAGTAGTCAGATCTCCAAAAGTGTATATAGTGTATCTATGTGTCTAACCGTGTACATGTAAGTGTACCCCAAAGCAAAAATGTGTGCTTTAAAACGCCAATGTAGGTAAACAGGTCTGTGCTAGGCGAAGAGCGACAGCATCCTCCCCGAAGATCCACCGGAGAGGGTCGGGCGTCCAGTCCGTGGAGCGAAAGCAGCTAGGCGACCGGACCGGAGCACGAAGAAGGGGAAACGGGCTGAGTGAGGGGAAGAGGGAAGGGAAGAACGTCAGCTGGATGCGAAGGGGACGAGCCAAGCGGGGAGGCACCGGCAACTCCTAAGCATGCCAGCAGTGGAGAGAGAGCGGAGTGTAGACCTCGAGCGGCGGAAGGGCCACTCCAACGATGGCGATCCGTAGAGGAAGAGCATCCAACGGTGCAGAGAGTGGTCCCTACTCTGGTCTCGCACAGAGCGAGAGTGATGAGTACCCTCGAGTGGTGGCCTGGTTCTGTGCCGTTAGTAGTCTCCGGACACGCGCGTAAATGTCTCTCCGAGCCGGGCTCTGTGAGGCGGGCTCTCTGCCGGCAAGGGGACCCCCAGCGTGACTGGGAGCCCCGCGGGCTTCCTTGGAGACGAGTGGGGACCGAAGGTGGACATGGGATGACGCAAGGCGCGTCTCCGAACTGGCCTCTGTAAGACGAGTTCTCTGCTTCCGTAGAAGGCTTACTAGTCCGGGAGCGCTCCCTCCTGACAGCGGCCTCATCGATCAAAAACCACTCCGCGCACAAGTCCGCTGAACCCGGCGTTCCGTGGGCTTCCTTGGAGACGAGTGGGGACCGAAGGTGGACATGGGACGTCGCAAGGCGTGTCTCCGAACTGGCCTCTGTGAGGCGAGTTCTCTGCTTCCGTAGAAGGCTTACTAGTCCGGGCGCGCTCCCTCCTGGCAGCAGCCTCATTGATCAAACCACTCTGCGTACAAGTCCGCTGAACCCAGCGTGGCCCCTCCTCCACAGGGTCGTCCTGGTCTCGAGCGATCGGTGCCCAGGGCACGTTGAATGGCGTATCGACTCAGTGTTGATTCTAGGATTTCAGAAAAGTGAGCCCAAAGGCTCTCTCTAATCAAAAAAGGGAGCCCCTCAAGGTGTAAAAGGGAGGCCCTCAAATCGCGTTGCACTGCTTACTTTAAAACGACATAATAATAATAATTACGGTATTTATAATGCGCTTATCTTATAATAATTATAACTCTAAGCGCGCACTCACAACTCGCACACGCATGCGCACGCTTTAGACAATGACTCACGTAACACAAATAGTGAAAATACATTACGACGGTCAGCTTGGGGTGGGGAGTGTGGTGATATAGTGCTAGAACTGTTGAAAGAGGTGAGTTTTGAGGGCGGACTGGAAGGAGGAGAGCGAGTGTTTCTGACGGAGAGAGAGTGGGAGAGTGTTCCAGGTAGATGGACCGTATACTGAGAAGGAGCGGGGGCTGAAAGTGCTGAGTTTGGTGCGGGGGATGAGGAGGCGGAGAGGGTCGGAGGCGGAGCGGAGGGAGCGGGGAGGAGTGTATTGATTGATTGTACATTGCTTAACGTCCCGACAGCAACAAGGCTTTCTCAGGACGTGCCTGCACTGCTTGTGAAAAAAAAACTAAACAGAACATTGAATGTATGTCGCCAGCCGGTCAAATACATTAAATAAACCTAACACATGGGGCCCAAATAAAGCTAAGACCATTTAGCAACACACATCCAATATCAAGAGCTACAGGCAGTGCAGACAGTAGGGAGAGTTTTAAAAAGGCAAATACAGGTGAATGGACAAAGGGTAGACAGAAACACATGCCCCAGAATAGAGAGAAAAACCCACCCTGTGGGGCTGACCAGGGTGACCCTGGGTAGGGGTGAAGTAAGTTGGAGAGATAGGCAGGAGCGTAGTTGTTCAGGGATTTGTAGCAGAGAGACAGAATCTTGTATTGGATGCGTTGGGGGATGGGGAGCCAGTGAAGGAGCTTGAGCAAGGGAGTGATGTGGTCGGATATATACACACATTCATACATACAGTGGATTCCGCTTAACACGATATTCTGGGGACACGGCGAAAAATCACTTCGTGTTAACCGTATTTCGTGTTAACCAATATGGCCTCAAAATTGATCACGGCCCTCAAGGAGAAAGTGTGTAAGACGTGTGCGTGAATGAGTACCAGGTTAAAAGTGCACGACATTATCGTACTTTCTATGCATACCTTCAGCTCACTAGGAAAACACAAGGAAACGTGTACAGCTCGAGTATTTAATGTAAATCCATCAGGTAAAATCCATACTAAGTTACAATCCTCAGGTAAAAGCAACACAGGCTGAAGTACAATCCCGCATCGGTAAAAGGGTTGTGTTGGTACACGAATGATACAACATGAATACAGTACAGAAATGCTAGCCAATGAGAAGACAGATTACAACAGCCGAAGGCTATTCAGCCAATCACAGACTAGAGTTCGCTCTGATCTGTCATGTGTACTTCCACAACGCGTGAGCGACACGTGAATTGGTTTTCTGTGAATGGAATCTGTGTTCGTGTTAAACAGGTGAATAATAGTGAAATTGCCCTGGCTCGACTCAGGCCACACTGCACCAATACGCTCGAGCAGGCTTTTACGCAGCAGCGGTGCGGCCGCGCTGGTCGTGCAAAAAAGCGTCCAGTTTCTTTTTTCTGCGATTCTTCGGCCGCGCTATCGTTTTTTTTTTTTGCGATTTGGAGCATAATATTGCAAGAAATCGCGCAAAAAGCGCTCTAGAATCAACACTGTCAACTGGTATCGAAGCACAAGACGGCGTCAGTCACTCGTGTCTGTAAAGGCCCCAAAGCTGCGACCCGCGCAGCTCCAGCCAGGTGGAACAGACGTCACAAGCATGGTCGGAGGCAGATCCTGCGCATAGGAGACCAGGCCTAGTGGTTGTCCGACGGCCACTGGAACATCCGCCTTGCGTGCAGGACATCAGCAGGCCCCTCTCTAACGGGGCGGCACGGAGTCCTTTCCTTCGAAGCACAACCAGGCGTCGGGCGCTCCCTTCTGTAGAAGCTCCAACGTTGCTACCACGCCTTTACCATAGCTGACACTTAGTTCGCTTCCAGCTGCCAGAGAGATAAGGCGCCGCGAGGTCACATTCCACTCTCGCCCGCTGGACTGGAAGTGTTTGATTCTGGTCTACGGTACTAGGAGTGTTTGTGATGACGATTGATTGTCTAATGCCCTTAACACCAAGAGGCTCACGTAGTTTTCTGTATGGGTCTAACTTTGATCCGTAAGACTGTGTCATTTTTATTATGCACAATAAAAAATATTAAATTAATAAAACAATGGCAGATGGAGGATTTGGTCATGAAGATTTTGAAATGGATGTCATGGATGCCTCAGATACGAGTATCACAGATATGACTGATTGATTGATTGTACATTGCTTAACGTCCCGACAGCAACAAGGCTTTCTCAGGACGTGCCTGCACTGCTTGTGAAAAAAAACTAAACAGAAAATTGAATGTATGTCGCCAGCCGGTCAAATACATTAAATAAACCTACAACATGGGGCATAAATAAAGCTAAGACCATTTAGCAACACACATCCAATATCAAGAGCTACAGGCAGTGCAGACAGTAGGGAGAGTTCTAAAAAGGCAAATACAGGTGAATGGACAAAGGGTAGACAGAAACACATGCCCCAGAATAGAGAGAAAAACCCACCCTGTGGGGCTGACCAGGGTGACCCTGGGAACTAAAAAATACCTAACCCCACCCAAGTCCCCCAGGGCAGACCCGGGTGGGGGACAGATATGACTGGAATGGTAACTAGTAGTAGTATGTATCATGAACTGTTAACCCTTATCATTCGGAATACACCAATGTGTGAAATAAGTTTGACTAAAATAGTTCAAGGGTAGTGCCAAAATAGCTTGGCGCCTCTAGGCGCCAAGCTATTCTGGCACCACCCTTAAACTGAAGCCATTGGTCTATATCCTTATCTGTAAGTACTATAATGTAGCTTGCATATGGCAGTGTACAAATTTGAAGCTTTTAGCCTCAGTATGATATGGGTTAAAAGACAAAGTAAACTCATTTTATGACAGTGTTGGAGCGCGCCCAGATGTAATAGATCCTAACCAGTTTGAATACGAAAAAGGACATTTATTTGTAAATACGGACAGAGGGAAAATATATCTAACACATAAAAACAATCCTTCTAAGTTTAGAGCTTTAAGTACAATTAAAGGTGAAGTCGGTGGTAACTCTGGGTTTTTTTTTTTTGGTTTTTTTTTTACATGGTATTTATATGGCGCATTTCTCATATTTATAATATAACTCAATGTGCAGAATGTAGCTGCGAACTGAACCCAACAAGCACGCTCACGTGAATCACGCGCATTAACTCACACACTGTACGTAAACACAGAACATTCACGTGGTGCTAAGGGCAAGCTCAAGCGAGCTACTGACGGTATTTGGAAATCGTTTTGTATTTGAAATTTTATTAAGTTGGCTGAAACTGATACCAAAGTGAAGGGGGAGGAAGAGCCGGAGTACCCGGAGAAAGAACCCCCGACGGTCCGCCCGAATTAACGGTGACACTTACTAGAAGAGAAAAATCCGACGCCGGAACCCGGAATCGAACCTCGCACCTTTAGCATTGGTGGCAGGCGCCTTAACCACTGCGCCACGGACCGGTTGGCAAGGTACCTTGGAATTGGAGGGTCTCCTGTCACACCACGTCTTGTTAGTGCCCTTCACGACACACAAACAAAGTTGCCAACAGGGCAAGAAATTGAAATGGCACCAGTAACAAGCCTACCAGAAATAGCAAACACAGTGATACAAGAAACCTCATTTACTGAAGGAGAAATAAATGACGCTATGAAAACAATAGATGATCTACCTTTGTCAATGCGGGAGATTATAGGGTTGGATAAATCACTGCAGACGATAAGAGGTGAGATGGTAAATAATGTAGCCAATGTGAGCTTGATAAACACATAGAACGTGAAAAAGAGAAACTGGCTACAGCAGACAATGGGAATCTTGACACAGAAATGAAAGAAAGAATACAACAGAGATTAAATGATTTGCAGACAGAAAGATCAGGAAGGTTAGAAGTGATTAGTATTGGAAGACAAAAACTGAAAACACAGGTCAACAGGATTAGAGAAACTATTCAGAAAATACTTCACGAAGACACAACTCTGGCTGAGAGATTGAAAACACTTTTCAGAGAACAGGGTATCACTATTGCTAGTTTAATTACAGCTCTTGGGTTTATTATCAGTACTGTTGTGTTAGCTGTCTCCGAGGTTGGTGGGGGTGCAGCACCGCCAGCACCTCCAACAGACCCAAAAGATTTACAGTCATAGGTAAAGAAACAGTTGTCTCACATATCAGACTTGCTTAAAAAATTGGCTCTGAAAGCAATGGATGCTTTGCCTGGTATTATAGGCACAGTTGTCAGTTGGATGATTAGTACTGCAGCAACGGTAGTTGGGTTATGGCAGAACGTGTGTGGGTCTTTTTGGTTACAGTAGGATGGTTGATGGTGGTTATTTAATGAAACAGATAAAGAAGTAAAACCCCTAATCCCGTTAGGCCTATTACCAATGCAGTTCTCTCTGACTCATGTGTGTCAGGGGTTGACTGTACTGGTTGTATGGGCGCCGGTGTTGGGGCCGGGGCCGGGGGTGTTACCGTCTGTAATGATTTTAATGACTGTACATGTGTGGTTGTGGCCCCCAAGTTTATAGATTGATTGAGTCCTAATTTTTTATCACGACCTGCAACAATGATTTCATTATTATAATTTGTGATTGTCCCCATTTGGAGTTGAAGGTCAGACGGCAACATGTATAACCCGATGCCAACTACAAAGTCAACTTTTGATCTGGCATATCTGAGAACGTCTTGGTAGCGCTGTATGCTTGATGGGAGATCAACCACTGAATTAATTGAATCTTCAAGATTTGCAAGAAACTGTTTTTGTGCTTCAAATTTCCCACTTCCATTCACAATGTTTCATTTTGTTAGTGATTGTGCTCCTAGTATACACCAGACATATGTTCTGATAGACTCATTGACGCGCTCGACTCCTGCTTGAGTAAACCCGTCACTCTTGTCTAAAACAAATGTGGTCCAGGCATTAGACTGTTTCTGTTCTATTGATCCTAACCAAACTTGTGATTTTGATGAGAATGAAGTGTAACCAGGGTAGTAATCTTGTGGGTATTGTCTGTGACTCATAGCATAATACAATGTACCCATACCATTATGATCATCAAGTTTTTGTGTGAAGTCATACCCGGCACGGGGACCAGGACTGATGTTAAATTCATTACATATGCGTTCAAATGCTTTCATATCCATGGGATTGTTAAACCTGTTGAAACTAGATTCAGTTGGTACTGGTGTATGAAGTTCTGACAACATACGTCTAAGCTGGTAATAAACATGAAAACGATACACAGATCTAATAAGTTTGTTTGAGTGATTCAAGTGGTCTGTAAATGAAACACCACAGCCTGTAGTAGAACACAGTATAGCAAAGTTGAGTTGGTTTTGAAACATCTGTAGTGGACTTGAGGACCACTTTCTTGCAGTAGCATCATCTGTTATTGGAGGGTTTAGATATTGATCAAAGGGATTTGGTACTTTCACTTGAAATAGATCTTGTACGCTTACAGCTATATCAAGCTGATTTAGTTGAATTATTTTCTGTTCATAAGTAGGTGCAACATTATATTTGGCATTTACATTAAATTGAAATGCGTTTGTAGTAATGCTTGTTGGTGATTTAAATTCCATCCTTCTTTTTTATGAGATAATAAAAATGTTTATTACCTTAACAAATCTTGACACAAGCAAACCAGTGTGGTTAACTAATGGGATTGATAATCGTGATGGTAGCAAGGCTGTAGCTATCCATGAAATGTTCTATACAGTAAAGTGGTTTAATGTAACAGATGATAAAAATTATTATGTAGCTCATGTATCTGGAACTGAGTTTGTTAGTACTGAGGGTGCTAATGTTTTACGAGCTGGGTATTATGACTTTTGTACTTTAGCTGAATGGTTTCAAAATGAATTTAAAATTAAAGCAACTTTAAATCCGGCTAACTTACTTGTTACATTAGAATTTCCAAAAGGTACTGGGTATTCATTATCTTTAAGTCTTGTAAAATTACTTGGGTTTTATGGTAAACAATTTTATTTTCCAGATTGGTTAAGACCAGACAAGCGTCAACTAATTTCACCAAGAAAAGATAAAGCAACAGGAATATATCCTGTTCATCTGTCAGTACACACAGTATTAAATGTTTATTTAAAAGAACTAAACACAACTGAAAATGTTCACAATGGAAAGCCTTCAACTTTGTTGAGATGTATGCCAACTGGAACTGCACCCTATTGTGAAAGTGTGGCTGTTAGATTTCCTAATTTGCAGTTTAAGAAATTAGGTTCTAGTTTCTTTGAGTCACTGTGTATATCTGTAACTAATCAGGATAACAAACAGTTGTAATGCATGATTTTAGTGTTGTGTTGGAAATTAAATAATTTTATTTTTGTTTATAAAAATGAGTGGTGGTCCAAAGCCGAGAATCATACCAGTTGCATGTCCAGTAACAGAGTTGAAAGATTTGGCAGACGTACAGGATTTTGAGAAGGAAGGGGAAATTGGAGAAATATATGGTTTTGAACTTGATTCGACTGGTATGTACAAGAGGAAAGTAATTGTTGACATGAAAGACGGTGAAAGACAGATTCCTAAACTTGGTCAGCTGCGTGATGTTACAGTACCAGTTCCAGTAAATAATGTGCCCTACAACTTAATATGTGTGGGTTGTTTCACCTGTGCCGGCACCAGCACCCGTAATTGACTGGGACATAAAGATTGAATTTATTAGTCCTTATGTATCCACCATTTACAAGGCAGCTGTCTCCTTTGAGGACTCTCACAGAGCTAGCCTTAAGGACAAGCGGCTCAGGAGAAAAAACAGAGATGCCGCAGCTCAGAACCCTGGCCATACCTTCCCCTGCAGCCACTGCGGTCGAACCTGTCTGTCTCGGATTGGCCTCCGCAGCCACGAACAAGCCTGCAGACGTCGTGGGCAACTCCTATAAAATCTTCGTTCGTGAAGTCAAGCCAATAGATGTATACACTGATGACGAAGGCGCCTTAGTGTTTAGGAAGGTTGTTAATTCTGGGCCGCTGATTGCAAGTCTTGTTCCAAGTTTTGCCCCAGACAACAATAGCAGAGATAAACTGAAAGTTGAAAATTATGAGAAACGACGGTATCTTCTTACAACAAGAAAGGGAAGATCAGATACTTCTGTTGTGTTTATGCCAGCAAGCTTAGTCGTGGCTAGAGAAGCGACAATAGTATTTGAAATTATCTGTGAAAGAGGCAAATATTGCACAGGGAATAAAACTTACATGAGATGATACAGTATCAGAATCAACAAAGGTCTTTATTGCTATTACAAAAAATGTAGATGTTATTAACGTTTCGAGCAGTATTCTCGCTGTCAAGGTGGTTGTCGACAAAACAACTTTTGTTCGACTAAGTTACATAAACCTTGAACACATTGATCTTGTTTCGTTTTATTATGCTAGCAAATTATATACTCTTGATGAGTTGCAAAATGTAATCACTGATTAAATAAATTTAAAAAAAAATATATGTCATTAAAAAAAAAAAGCCAAAATTCTATCCCATACTTTCGACGCTTGAGCCGACTGAATCAATTGTGACGACTAAAACAACGCTTGCGCCTGATCCACATGTGACAGCTGTACCAACTGCATCAGATAAAACATTACAGGCAGACGCATTTCGTTTAATGAATATTACAGAAGCAATTAAATATTTGGAAAGTGAAGAGGCGAGGTACTCCAGATGTAAGAGACGGTATAAGACCATTTTCAATTCTGTTCAAAATACTTCTATGGCTGTTGGTGCAGTTTCAGCTGGTTGTTCTGTGGGGGGGTATTGTTCTGTTTGCCACAGGAATTGGAAGTTTAATTGGAATTGCAGTTGAGGGTGTTAGCGTTGCTACATGCCTGGCTTGTTTTGGTTTGGAGGCTATAAACAAGAGGTTTCACACGAAATTACAGAAACATGAAGCATTGAGTACGCTGGCCGGTGCAAAGCTGAGCAGTATGAAACTTATTATTATCAATAAGGCATTAAATGATAATTGTATTGATGACGAGGAATTTAAGAGAGTCCAGGATGATTTAAATAATTACAAAAAACAGAAGTCTGAAATACAAAATAAAATGCGTAGTCAATCTCCTGTGAATGTTGAAGAACTGAAGGCTAGTTTTTTAGAGATGGGAAAACAGATCGGAGTTCAGGAAACCACAGAAAAACTACACAATCTTTTAAGCAAATAAAAATCAGATTTGGTAATCAATCAATATTTTTGTCATATGCTTCGCAGAGAGATGACACGTCATTTACACCACTTGTGCCTGATTGTTTAGCCCCATCAGCACCACCACCAGAGTATTATTGAGAAAAAAAAAAAAATTTTTATTGTCCTTGTATCTTGACAAATCTGACCGAGTAAGTTGTGACTTAAGTCAAGTTGTTGTAAGAACTTATAAGAACTTAAGTAAGTAATTAATAAGTTCTTATGATAAGTAATTAATAAGTAATTAATAAGTTCTTATGATAACTAACTTAAAGGTTACCTCTACAGGTTCCTAAAAGTTAGTTGTAACTTGTTAATAAGTATAAAGTTCTACTTGAGAAAATCGACTCTGACAGGGGTGTGTGTAAAATGTCATTAGTTTATTACAGAGTGCGCTGTCAGGATTTTGGTTCGATTTGAGAAAAACGACCGTGTGGATGTTAATGACCGTAATTAGTTAATTAATGGGGTCATTAGGTGTTGACAGAGACAATAGTTATAGAGAGAGATAATAGGAGATTACTAATGTATCAAAATCAAAAAGGCCGCACCAATCATGGTCGCCACTTTTTCAAAAAACAAAAGGGTGATTATGTGATAATAGAGAGGAGATGGAGGGTCATAGATTTTATTATCAATAAAGGCGAGATTTATAGATCGGTGCGGCCTTATTGAAATTTGATTCTTAGTAATCTCCTATTATCTCTCTCTACTGCAGTGCTTGCAGCCAGCTGGAGTCTGGCGATGCCTGCGCAGACGGATCAGGTTACTGCTATCGGCAAACAAAGTGGGCTAGGGGAAACTGCCGTGCTGTACTTCCGCAGGTTGCAGCACTTTACTATTGCACATGTGCCGGATGGTCCCTCAGCGGACACAGCAGTACCAAATGTCAGTTTCCGGTGTACAGGAAAAAGCTCGCACCTTTAACATTGGTGGCAGGCACCTTAACCACTGCGCCACGGACCGCCCCGTAGTAGCTCATAATGCTCGTAGTAGTGTAGTATTGGGAACATTGGCGTAGGAAAATACGGCGAAATCATAGTGGTTGGCAGGTCTGTTAGTGGCAAACTTATCCAAATCGTTATGTCACACAATTACCATTTAAACTAGACGATATCCAATCAGAATGTTGGACCTGAAAGTGACTGCAGTAGAAGTAAACAAGACTCTTCATAAACAATGACATTTAACGTACACAATTTTGTGAGTTTAGTCTACAAGAGTATTATCATGCATGGATGTTGAAAGACTAACAATGTAGGTGGCGAGCTGAGCTACCAAGCTTTAAACCTACGAAGCCCAAGACAAAATCTGGTACCCTATGGAGTGAAAATATTCTTCTGATCTCCAAATATTTAGGTTGCAAGCCAGCCTACTGTTCATGGCGTTTCAAGTTGCCTGCAGCCACCACAGAAACCCTTTTCAGCATCCATTATTGGTACATTATGCAAGAGGTTGGCAGATCAAAAGTGCATCACATCCTGGACCTATGCGTAACGAACCCAGACCAATCGCTAGATGAAGGGATACCCATGGCCTAGGTATAACAAATGCCAGAGCACCTGCCAACCAAAGGCTAGAAGGTTCAGTGTGAAGGCTGAATGTATGTGCAAACATGAACTTGGAATATGATGAGCCCACCGACCATCCCCTGTACCCTTGTTTGCCAACCTGTCTTTTACAGATGACTAACTAACTTTATGTTATATTGACCACAAAAAAGCAAGTTATTTATCAGTCAAAATTTCTTATATTAGATATACAGTATTTTGATTGTTAATACAGGCACTCGTATGCTCATGACATGCCTGTAAGAAGCAGGGATGGAATTGGTCCAACGCCACCCGAGTCCCTGAAATTTCAGGGAAATCAGAAACCCCCTGACCGCAGGGTGAACTGAAGTACATTTCCCCTTTCTTGTCTGTCTCCTCTTCATTTTGCCTGGAAACAGTGTCCAAGTCAGACCAGTACAACTGCAATTGACACAGATCTCCATGCCCCCCCCCCCCCCTCCCCTTCCTTCCTAGAACGAGGATGCATACCTGGCTTTTATTACCGCCTCGTTTGTATCCTAAAGTTAGGATACATATTATTACTGGTTAATGTGTGGACTAAAAGATGCAGAGTTGCACATACTATATCATGAAACTGTGTGGGCACATAAATTTGGAGTTCTGATAGGTATGTAGTGTACATATTAAATTCCATGATTTTTAGAAATATTGTTTCAAAGTTTGGTGTCACGTTGTGTACCGTTCATCGAATCTTGAGTTCAGTTAGCCTGAATTTTTCATAAAAAAATTATTAGTTCAGATATCTCAACGCACTACCTGCGGTTTGCCAGCTGAGTAATATAACAAAAGAAAAGGACGGAGCTGGCTCTCAGGGACGGACAGTGCCGCTAGACTGCAGGCTGGTACTAAAGAAGGAAAAAGGAGGGTCCTGAACAAACACGATGCCGTCATCAGGTGCTGGGCAGCCAAAAATTAGCGGTTTTTCGAACAGCTTGGCACTCACCTACCCCACAGCCCTCTCCCTCCCCCTGGCGTTGGACCTATGACTGTTTAACTTTACTTCGGTCGATATCTCCACTTCTTAGGACTGCTTGAATCGTCAAATTTGCCGCCACGATTCACAACACGAGTCACGCAAGCCATGTTGATCAACACAATGAAAGAACGTACTCGACCGGAGGAATGGCTTCTTTCAGAGCGCGTGTCTGCCCGCCTACGTTACTGCGCAGCGCACCAAGTGGGTGACCAGTGGGTGCCGAACGCAGCCTGCCACGTCATATCCTGCCTGCGGAGTAAAACCGGTTCTTTGCTCATTTTGCTACCCACGATGTTTTTTTCGCGGAGACGTCTTTTCAATTTCGCGGACAAACCCCCCCTCCCCGCGCAGAATCATGCGTTTTCGCGGACAATTCCCATCCCTGACTAAGTTAATTAACATCTGGAAATAAATTATGTGCAAGCCACAGGAAATAAATTATGTGCAAGCCACAGGGTACTCTGCTAAGTATGCAAATGAGACCAGGTGGTGGAGACTTTTCATTTATCTCTCCACCTTTCAAGTCCAATCACCCAGTTATGCACTCCCTAAACACATACTATGGCTGCTTCACCTAAAGTAACTCTAAATGACCAACAGCAAGAAAGTTCTCAGGCTAACGAAAGCTTGATCTAGCATGCACACAGATGTGAACAAGAGAGTTTGGTGATAGTACTGAGAGTGATAGTAACAAGAGAGTTTGGTGATAAGCACTGTACCTGGGACAGCACCAGTTGTGACCTGTGAACCAGCATGGTGGTGAACCCATTTCCTACTCAGTGTTTGCAAAGCAGGATAGATTTATTTTTCACTCTTTCAAATTACCTCAAAAGAGAGATTTGGCACGCACACAAAGGCACCAAACCAGGCAAGGGTGGCATTGACAAAGGCCAGTAGAGCAAGAAAGGCGATGAGGTTGGCGGCAATGTTGGCAACTAGGGCAATGGACTGTGAAGCTCCTGCAGCTGCCGCCTCTAGGATGTTACGGTACTGCCTGTTGACATGCAAAGATACACAGTAAAAAACATACACCAGAAAAAATGACAGGCTGATCTTTCAGTGTTTCAGTGAGCAGCTGTGCCTATGTGCTGCAGTTCTTTTTTCCTTTGGGGGAGGGGGGGGCGGAGGAATTTTATTTTAATCTTCATCATTAATATGATACCGATACTTTTGACAAACTCATTAAGTTTCCTTTCAATAGTAGTAAATTGAGAGAGCTGCAAACACAGAACACTATCCCGCATCCACAAACATCCATAGTGTATGGTGATTAGTGTATGGTGATAGTTTAATATGCATGGACACACTGATGCTTTAAAATTTGACATAAGTGTGCAAGTGATTATAATGAGATGATCCCAGGCAGGGGCCTCCATAAATCTCACGATTTTGGTGCCCACCCCCCACCATCTGCGCGAGAGACAGACAGCATACAGTTTTATATTGTGAAAACAGTTTAAAATAAATAAGCTTCAACAAATTAAAACTTGCATTACTAGCATGTGCAAGTCTGCTCCCAGATGATCAGTACATGTTCCTTTCACTTCAGTCTTACCCTCCACCCTTAGTCATGGCACAGGTCTTTGAAATCTTGCTCTTCTCTGTCTCGGGATACAGAAGTTTGGAGACAGCTAGAGCACATGGGGCATTCATCACAGAAGCACACAACAGATGCTCTGGTGGAATCTGAAAGTAAACAAACAAGCTATGATCATGAGCACTATAATCATAGATATGTAACAGTTCAACTGTACAATAGATGTATTTCATGTTACTTTAGGCACAAACAACCACGTGCGACCATTTAACCTTCTAGCCCCAATGCTGTGGTGAGGAAAAAAGTAAAATTCTAACTAGCCAGCCAGTCTATTAACACCAGAACTTTACTAGCCCAACACAAGATTTGATAGCCCATCATCTGATGGCTCTACTGCATCATATTTCCAGTCTATTTAGTATTAACACCAGAACTTTACTAGCCCGACACAAGATTTGATAGCCCGTCATCTGATGGTTATACTGCACTGTATTTCCAAACTGCAGAACTGAACATCAGGTATTGATTGTACATTGCTTAACGTCCCGACAGCAACAAGACTTTATCAGGATGTGCCTGCACTGCTTGTGAAAAGAACTAAACAGAATATTGAATGTATGTCGCCAGCCGGTCCAATACGTTAAATAAACCTATGACATGGGGCCTAAATAAAGCTAAGACCATCAGGGCTCCTGTTTTTGCAACAGCTTGAAGGGTCTGTAACCCCCAGGAGTAAATTTTAGAGGGTGCACAGACCCCCATCTCCGCATAATAAAGGGTCAGAAATTTGATTGAAGAAAACTGCATGATTCGTATGTGTGAACCCATAAAAAAAACACAGTTATTTGACATGACAAACCAAACTAAACGACAGGGAAAAGAAAACTACACATTCGATAAACGCAATGAACGGCAAAACAATGCTAGAGTAATCTACCATTTTAACAAGAGCCTGCAATGGAATGTGGCCATTTTGGATACAACCTATTTCCTAGAGACGTCATAATGTGTTAACACGAAGTCTTTAAAGACAAACAATTCTTTCACAGGACGAACCATTCTAAATCGTAGGGGAAAGAAAAATACACATCCCACCCTCTCCCATAAATGCAAAACAATGTCAAAATAATCTACCATCAAAAAACGACTAAAAAACGCAGTGAACGGCAAAATAAATGCAGGAATAATCTACCATGACAAACAAACAAAAATAAATTAATTAATAAAAGTCTTAAAATACAACATCCAAACAACCTGCAATTAACCGCAAAACACTGCCTAAATAACTGATACCCAGCGAACACCAAGTTGGTCTAACATCTAACAAACCACAAAACGCAAAATAACACACACTGGAAGACAAGGATATAACAAATGACACCCAGAAACGCATTAAATATCAATGAAAATAAATACCAAGAAAAAAGTAAAGCCACAGAACCCCCCAAACCAAAGTGAGGGCACACTGGCGAGAGCAGTAGGCAGACCTGTTTACCCCCTGGGTGCAGTCAGTGTACTTTCAACTGACTAAATGTGTAGTTTGGACCTCACATGTGTATTTCTTCACAAGCCAGTGAGTTGTCAGTTTCTCTCTCTCTCCCCCTCCCTCTCCGACAAAACATCTTCAAACATTATTCAGACTGCTCAAATTCTTTGTGTCCCTTACTTTCGATGTGTCCTTTACAGTCGTAGCTGCCGGCATGCCCGACCGAAAAGTCTGAATCTCAAAGGATGCAACGAGCATAACTGGGTCCTTTCTGGGAGCGAACAAGCGTCGGACATTTATCCATGTGAATGTTCATAACACATGGACTCTTTTCTTCTCCTGCGATTGACTTCTTGTGGTGGTAACAACGCAGTTGGACTCGGCGGAGTCTTCGTTGGTTTCGTGTACTTTTCTCTTCGACATCTTGTCTGGTCAATCAAGATCGCTTTACAAACGTGAAGTGAAGCATGCGCAGTCACTGTAAAAAGCTGGATTTAAACCATAGCGCATGAGCGGTCGATGTAAAAGTCTGATTCTAAAAATGTGTATCCGAAATGAACCAAAATGTGTATTTTTGTATGTACAAGTATACTTACTTACTTACGCCTGTCATGCCTACCCGGGTATAGGCCGTCAACGAGAGACCTCCAGCAACTCCTGTCCTGTGCTTCTCCTTCGATTCTACTCCAGGTGGTTCCCAGTCTCTTGATGTCTGCATGGAGGTCTCGACGCCAGGAGTTTCTCGGCCTACCTCTTTTCCTCTTTCCCTGGGGGTTCCATGACAATGCCTGCCTAGTGATACTGGAAGCTGGCTTTCTCAGACTGTGACCGATCCATCCCCATCTTCTTCGCCCAATTTCATTCTCTTCTGTTATCTGTTCTGTTCTCTCCCAGAGTCTGACGTTGCTGATCTTCTCTGGCCAGTGGATTTTCAAAATTCTTCTAAGGCAACTGTTCATGAAGGTCTGTACTCTGTTGACTGTGGTTTTTGTCAATCTCCAAGTCTCTGCTCCATATAGGAGAACTGCTTTTACATTGGAGTTGAAAATCCGGACTTTGGTGTGTTGTGACAGCTCTCTGGAGCTCCACACTTTTTTCAACTGGAGAAAGGCTGCTCTGGCTTTACCGATTCGTGCTCTGACATCTGCATCAGTGCCGCCTTTTTTGTCTATGATGCTCCCGAGATAGGTGAAGGACTCCACCTCCTCCAACGGGGTGCCAGCAAGCAAGACTGTTTCTTCCCTGGTTGCGTTCAGCCTCATTGTCTTTGTTTTCTGTTTGTGAATGGAGAGGCCCACTTGGGACGAGATGTCAGCAAGCCTCGTGGTCTTGTCCTGCATTTGTTGATGAGTGTGGGACAGTAATGCCAAGTCGTCTGCAAAATCGAGGTCGTCAAGCTGTGTCCACAGTGTCCACTGTATTCCACTTCGTCTGTGCTCTGTGGTCATCTTCATGACCCAGTCTATGGCCAGTAGGAAGAGGAACGGAGACAGCAGACACCCCTGCCTGACACCAGTTCTGACCTGGAGCTCCCTGGTGAACTGCCCTTCGTGGATCACGCGACATGTCATGCCATCGTAGCTGCTCTTGATCAGGCGGACGAGCTTTGTGGGTACACCGTAGTGTCGTAGGAGTTTCCACAGAGTCTCTCGGTCCACACTGTCAAATGCTTTCTCATAATCCACAAAGTTGACGTACAGCGGGGAGCTCCACTCCAGAGACTGTTCCACGATGATGCGGAGAGTGGCGATCTGGTCTGTACATGATCGGTTCTTCCTGAATCCTGCTTGCTGGTCTCTCAGCTGGGGGTCAACGGAGCTCTTCATTCTCTCCAGGATGATCCTGTTGAAGACCTTTCCTGGTACTGACAGCAAGGTGATTCCTCTGTAGTTGGAACACTTGCTGAGGTCGCCTTTCTTGGGAAGCTTGATTAGGTACCCCTCCTTCCAGTCAGCCGGCATCACCTCCTCTTCCCAGATCTTTCCAAACAGTGGGTACAGCATCTCCACTGTTGTCTCTAGGTCTGCTTTCAGAGACTCCGCTGGGATGCCATCTGGGCCTGCTGCTTTGCCGTTCTTCAAAAATGCCACTGCTCTTCTGATCTCTTCCCGGCTGGGTCTGTCACAGCTGATGGGTAGGTCGGTCTCTGCTGGCTGGATGTCTGGGGGGTCGGGTGGGCTAGGTCTGTTCAGTAACTCTTCAAAATACTCGGCCCATCTGTCGAGTTGGTCTGCTCTGTCTGCAATAGGCTTGCCTTCTTTGTCTTTTACTGGTCTTTCTGTATGGCCATACTTGCCTGACAATCTTCTGGTAATGTCGTAGAGCTGTTTCATGTTGCCGCTGCCTGCTGCCTTTTCTGCCTCTGCTGCCAGGCTGTCTGTGTAGGCCCTCTTGTCTGCCCTGATACTACTCTTCACCTCGCGGTTGGCTTCCGAGTATTCCCCCTGTGCCCTTACTTTGGCTGCTCTCGTGCGACTGTTGTTGACAGCTGCTTTCTTCTGCTTCCTCACTTCTATCTTCTTCAAGGTCTGTGCCGACAGCCAGTCCCTGTGATGGTGTTTCCTGAACCCTACAGTGTCTTTGCAGGTTGAGTTCAGCGCCTCTCTAACTGCCTTCCACTGCTGCTCTGTGGTGACCGCCTCCTCTTCATTTACTAGCTCCTGTAGCGCTTGAAACCGGTTGGACAGCACCAGTTTGAACTCTTCTCTAACTCCAGTTTCTCTCAGGAGGCCTACATTATAGCGCTGTCTTCTTGTTGTCTCTGTGCGGCTTTTCTTTAGCTTGAGCTTCATTCTTAAGGTAAGCAGATGGTGGTCGGAGGTTCCCAGCCCATCAGCGCTCTCTGTGCCACTGGTGACAGCATGAATGCTACACCTTCTGTATGGGGGGCATTCTCCTCTTCATGACCTGAATACAGAATCATCTCCCCACTTAACAGCCTTTTCTGGCCAGACTGCGTCCATCTGGCTTCACTGATACCTAGCAAGGAAAGGTTGTACTTTTGCATTTCCGCTGCTATCTGGGCAGCCTTGCCGCTCTGGTACATGGTCTTGACGTTCCATGTGCCCATGGTTGTATCCCTGGATAGAGAGAGGCGGCTCGGTCCTGTGGCTTCCGAAGACTTCCGGCTTTCACCACAGGACGTCATAAGTCTTCTGGTAGAAGAACCTTCCTCCTCCAGGAATGGAATTACTGTTAGTCTTTTCGTCGGCGTTTTTGTAGCTATTTCCTTTTTTGCAGGAGGACCAGGGGTTTTCTGTCGGGGTCACCTTCCCTTAGACCATGTTGGTTCACGGCACCTTATTTCATTCGGTGCACCCCTCTCACGAGGGACCCCCTATCCACCACCCAGGGGACGCGCCTCAACGCCATATGGTCCCAGAGCGAGGATGTACAAGTGTACCCCAAAGCAAACTTGTGTACTTTAATATTTACTTTACTTTATTGTGTACTTTAATATGACAAATGTGTATGGTCTGAGTAGGCTACATGCCCAGCTTACCAAAGTGAAAACTTCCTCATATGATACACAAAAAAAATGAGGGATGAAAACCAAATCTAGCCTGTGTCATGAAATTGTGTGTATACGGCCAATCCAGAATCAGACTGAAATTAACATGTCTTTTGGTGTGTGATGCTGAGCACCATTTTCCTGAACTTGACACTGTTCATAATCGAAAGCCAAAGCAAAGCGATGCCGTATGAATGGCTGACGTCACTGCAAATAATGCGCTCAACATGCAATGTGCATTTTGTGACACCACTCATAAACTAACAGGCTGCCCATCAAGTTACACTCGTGTGGACCCCAGATTCAGTCGAATCTCAATGCAGCCACAGCTAAGCAAACCAACTCATCACTAAAAACAGAACTGACAATATTAATGTATGCAAGGTGGCGCAAGCACAGTGCAATTCAGATGCTGATGTGCTAAATTATATGCGTCTGCCTATCCCTTTGTAACATTTTCAGTACGTCTACGTGATTTTGAGTTTCAGTGCGTCAGACGCACTAAAATAGGAGCCCAGGAACATGAAGAACGTAGTTGCTATAATTTGTTCTTTGCAAGTGAATTATAAGTACATGTACATGCAGATGCCAAAAACATAAAGAAAATAGAAAAACATAAATGAAACAGTTTAATTTACACGATTTCTCAATGTTGGTTCTGCAGCAGAAAAGAACGTCAGTGCGTTCTAGCCTACTTGTAACAACAAAAAGACATTGCCGCAATGATGTCCTTTTTGTATCATTGACCATGTGCCAGTTTGGTTGGGAGAGGGGGTAACGTTCAGTTGTTTTTCTACAAAATAAACTTCAATCGTGTTCACAGATGCCATACTTTCAGGACTGTTGTTTGGAGAAACTTACACCCTCTCAACAAGACTCAAAACTTTTGTGTATACATGCTCCATCATTACCAGACAGACCATCTTTCTCGGGTCTTGACGACCTATCGCACAACTTTATTGCTAGCATGCATTTTCAGCAGTAATTGACACAAAATGTATGTGTCAAATCCATTCCTAAAGTAATCTGTCCACCTGACGCAGTAAAGATCAAACAGTTGAAAAAATCTAAACGGCCACTTCCAGTCCCAATCAGTTAGCGCCGATCAGCTTTTCTGCCTCTCCTTCCATACTGAATTACCAATGCAAAGCTGTCGTTCTGGAGTTTTCCCCCCTACAAAACACATGACCCAAATAAAAATTAGAAACATTAGCTGTACAAGAAAAGCGCGTACGTAGTTGGCTGGCATAGCCAAGGATACTATTCTCTGAATCTCACATCACAAGTAACCGTGCCGAATCTCGGTGTCGGACATCGACAAATGATCAAACAAGTTCCAAAGACTCGAGTCTCATCTGCAGGAAATTCAGGTTTATAACAAACTTGAGCAATGGCAGCTGGAGATACAAATAGCATATTATTAGTACAGTCAAAATAATTATCACCAGCCAGGCAGATGACTGGCCAACTTAGCTCACTTAAGCGATTTTTAAAAAAACAATCGCTATGAGCGAATAGGCAACCCTTTCCGCAGCCCTGCAACACACTACAGAAGGAGATGGATATACTATGGTATTTCAAGGGTAGTGTCAGATTAGCTTGACGCTTGGATTATCATAGTTGATCCATCTCTTGCAACTGCTGCAGGGTTGTTAGGCAACACTTCCAAAATTTAGGAAATGCAGCCATGGCGTAAAATATATCAAATAAATGTATGCAGTTTATTCAGTTTAGCCGACACATAGTTCTGAGTCACGTGGAGCACAAGCCGTGAGCAAAAGGCTTAGATTTTCATGAGCCCATGCAGGCTACAAGGGCTCATGAGAAACTATACTTCTTGCTAGCACAGAAGGGTTTGATCTGTATCAGCCTAAACTTGAATTTATTAACATCAGAGTTCCCCTGGTTGTTGTTTGTACTCAACTGATTTCTCTTCAGTGAACACACTGAAATGAACCCCTTCACTGCCAGTCGATGCATATTGATTTTGAAATAATTGTAAATTCAAAGTCCAAGATTTCCAGCCATCAAAGGAACATGGTTAAAAAGTAGTTTCAGCAAGAACCATAGATCAACAAAAGCCCCGCAAAAAAGCAGGACCTCGTGAGGATCTATCCCTCTTGCAGTTGTGTGAAGTTCAATTTTTTTTAGCAGCAAACAGGTGAAACTCACCCCAAATTGAATGTAGGCAGCCATAACCCCTCCAGCAATGGTAGCAAAGCCACCAACCATAACAGCATGAAGCTCAGACTTGGTCATCACAGATAAAAATGGACGAATAAGGATAGGGGCCTCTGTCTGCAAAACAAAAGCCATTTCAACAGTTCTGGGGAAAATAACTTTGCATGCTGCTCCATGATCGTTGACCTTATGCTCTAAAGTGTAAAATCCAAAGTTACTGACCAGCACATGTTATGATTATTCACGAACTTTCAAACACCTGACCACCTAGCAAACTCATCAACAGGTAGAAGTAATTAAAACAGTGTTGGGTCTGCATCATGTAAATGTTCTGGCATAAAAATATGGATTAACCCTTTGGCTGTTGGTAGCGGTTTTTGTTCCAATGACCCCCGCAGGAATCATTGCAACAAAAACTGCTACCAACACGCAAAGTACAATGGAACACAATGAATCCCAATCTGAAGTCACAAATCTGGGAACAGTACTTCTCTAAAGACTACACTACAGGTCAGGAGACAGACTGTCCATGATAGTCACAAATGGTGCCAGAAAAGCTCAACACCACCCTATTCTGTCATCACCCTCGACTTTCATGGTTGTTCTATGCCTATCTTGTTCCCTGCCAGGACTGCAAGAGAGCCACGGATGGGTTCATTTCCTGTCCCACTGTCATTTTCTGAGAAACTGGCACCATCTTGGATGTGCGACTACTGGGTGGTGTTTCGCTCCCAGTGTTTAAGTGGTTTTTCGTTGGATGTACTGTGTTTTCGTGTGCTGAAAGTCTGCCGAGTGTCATATAAGAGTGCGCTGATGAGGATTGTTTGCTTGGTTTTTGTCGTATCTGGATGCTGTTTGAGTGATATTGTATTGAACAGTGATTTGTCGTTTCAACTTACTTGCCTTTTTGGCTTTTCCGCAGCGTGGGTTCGGCACTGCTCAGCAGAATGGGCCCGCCTCTACACCCTGTTTTTGTGCTGCTCGTTAGTGTGTGAAGTGTTTACTGTGCGAGTGTGTGTCACCCGCGCTTGCTTCTGTTGCTGTGTTGTTGTTCGTGTTCTTGCCATCCTATTGGTTTTACGTGTACTGCCCCAAATTTTTCTTTCCCGTCGCCATCTTGCCCTCCCAACTTCGGCGTCTTCCGTCTGATTTCGCCGCAGTCTGACCAGGATTGTCTGTTGCTTATTAAATTGTTACCCCATATCCATTTTGTTCTTTCAGTGTTGGTATTGCGTTTTTTCAGCATCGCTCCCCTACCACACTCACACATACACCAGCACACACACCCTACTGCACTTTTCCTCCTGTTCTCCATTTTGCACCCTCTCCTCGTCTTTCTCTCTCTTGTTCTCACAAACAATCATGCTCATCAGATACCCACACCAACAACTGCTTTTTCTGCGTCGCCACGCACGCCTTTACCATAGCTGACACTTAGTTCGCTTCCAGCTGCCAGAGAGATAAGGCGCCGCGAGGTCAAATTCCACTCTCGCGCGCTCATTCTATTTATATCGCACTGCTACTGCGCGGTACACGGCGTGACTGGCGCTCTGCCGCTATAACAACTACCTACTGGTTTGTATACATAACACATCTCTGCCTAAAGTGACTGATGTGGAAGCAACATCGTTCAAAAGTTGAAATTCTCACCTACACACTGATACCAAACATGACAACATTACGACTTGCACTTGTGTAGCAGGTTATGGTGAAAATAAAGAGAACGGGAATTTGTTGATGTACGAGAACGAGAATTTATTGTGAAATTAACAAAGTTCCCACAGCCATAACAGAAAGACGCTACTTTTCCCAGTGAAACACACTTGCATGCATAAGGGTTAGCATGTCTACAGTACGTATCACTTAATGGATTTTGGTTCCTTGGTGGGGGACGGAAGCAGGAGGGTAATTAATGAGGTCACTGACAGGGGTCGACAGACAAGTTCCAGACATCCGACTTGGTGTACACTCCCGGAATTGGGGAAAGAGAGGGCTTAGTTACACGGATACTATTGAGGAGATAGCCACGTTTCTTTCTTGGGAAATAGTGTAACACTAACAGTCAACCTTGTAAATGTACTTTTGATTTAACTTTTGATCATGATGGAGTCTGATGAAACGCGTACAGTCTGTGTACACACAGGTGTGTTCCATGCAATGAGAGTAAATGCATTGTGCAGAATATGTGGCGAGAGATCACAAAAGAGATACACGGATAAAAAGTCATTTCATTGTATCAATTATGAACACTTAATCCACAAGTGTTATGGAATTAATATCCAGGAAGACAAAGACTTGATGCACTCCAAAACAATGTGTAGGAGTTGCTATAGTCGGATGAAACGGATAGACTCGACTGAAACACGTGTGTCCGAGGAGACAACGCGAAATGCGGCGTCTGATATTGCCTCATCACAACACATTTGGACCATGTTCGATTAAAATACGAGTGTTGAAGAATGTGTCGCGTGTGTTCACTTCATGCAGCTAGGTAAAGGAGGACGACCAGCGAAGCGGGGTTCGCGGCACGGAAAGAAACGATCGTTTCAATCCGCGGAATGTGACACTCCTAACACCGACACTAATAACAGCACTAATGAAGGTGATAGTGGTATACAAGTTTTTATTCTGCTGACGTCTACTCCCTGTAAAACGCCATGCACAGTCGATGCTCAAACGTCGCCGTTACAAAGAGTGTGGACCCCATCTCCACCAGCAAAGCGGATGCATGAAATAGCCATTTCACCCATTGAAAACACGGGTGTCGATATAGCCACATCTCCACATATCAAACGACCCAGCCTTCGACCTATCCAGGAACTGCAGATGCCACTGGCAAAGGAGAAAGAAAAATATCGGATGGCACTAAACCGCACAATGCTTAATGAATCAGCTGATGCCACAATTTGTTGCAAGACTGGAGGACAGCCTTTGTATTTTATGCACATACCCAAACCAAGAAAACCAACAACAGTGGCATCATTGGCCGTAATACAAAGAAGGTCGAAGGTGCTAGCCCGTGCTAGAGCGAATATGTCTGGCGGATCAGAGGTGGACGAAGCTAAACAAATAGCTGACGAGTTAAGACGAGAAAGAAATTAAAAAATGACTGCAATATTAGACAGAGCAGGCCATAGGCGATCCGTGTATGTCTGTAGAAAACAGGGTATTGCGCTGAGAACCAATCTAGGATTAAGCTGGTCCAAGTACAGAACATATAAACGCTTCATGAGAAGTATTGGTGTCAACCTTGAAAGTGAAAGAAAAGAAAGGCAGGCACAGAAGGAAGCACTCTGTGACAGAGTGACCATTGAACAAAAGAATCTGACCTTTGAAAACAAAGTCACAAACAAGAAGGAAAGCCAGAAAACGCCTGTCGCATACATAGAAGATCTCACACATTTTGTTCCTGAACTGCTTGACAAGTTCGTGGCAAGTTATGAAGCTGCAAATCTTCTTGAATGGCATGAACAAATACCAAAAGATGAAATTTGGATAAAACCAGGAGGAGATCATGGCGGTAACAGTTATAAAACAATGCTTCATGTTGCTAATCTCCAAAACCCTAACACAATACGTTTTTGGTGTGTATGGCTAACTGTAAAGACAGTCATGAAAATCTTCAAACAATTTTGCAGCCGTTTAAAGAGCAGGTGTCAGTTCTCCAAACCATGAAATGGAAAGAAAAACAGATACGTGTATTTCTGTTTGGAGATTATGATTTTCTCCTCAAACTTTTTGGTCTCTCAGGAGCACAAGGGGTCCACCCTTGTCTCTGGTGCACAGCTTCGAAAAGTCAGCTACAAAGAGCTCCACATGAGTGAGTACAAGTGATACAAAGAACTCTGAACAACATCAAGAGGGATTACAGGCGATACATTCATGCAGGAGGAGACAAAAAGAATGCCAAGGGTTACAACAATGTTGTACATGAACCAATCTTTGATGTTGAGATTTCGCAAATGGCACCACCATACCTCCATCTTTTGTTAGGTATAGTAAAAAAAACATCATTCCCTCCTTGAGCAAGAATGCCACGAACTTGATAAAGCCATTGCTGAAAGACTGGCCGAGGGAAAGGGGGCACATGATGAAAACACACCTTTTGAAAAGTACATTTCAGAAGTAAGAATCATCAAAGAACTGGAAAAAAGAAAACAGCTGACTGAGGGTAGAGGGTATTGCAGTGTTGAGCAACAAGAGACACAATGAGAGTGCGAAGAATTTTGATGAACGACGTGAGCAGAAGATGCAGCGGGTAGCAGAATTCGAGGACAAAATAGAAGCTCTGAGAGAAGAGACAAAGTTGCCATTTCTGTGCAGGCCTGTCACTTCTGGCCTTGACGAAGCACAAGAGGAATAAGATATTCATGCAAGCATACCATGGCCGTTCGTTTGTTGGCAACCACTGCCACCGTTACTTGAAGTATGATGTGTTGACTGATGTTGGTGACAGTGTTATCAGCAATACCATGAAGCTGACAGATGATCCTAAATTTCATGCAGCAGCGCATGACATATCTTAAAGTTCCAAATTCTGAACGACCTTTACTCACAAGTTCATGCTAATGTTTCTCACAAAATGCCGGTGAAGAGCAAGAATGAATCAATGCAAGACATCAATGACAAGATTGCAAACTACATGCGTTTTTTTCGAAGTACTTTTCCAGCCAGTAGCATCATTCCAAAACAACATATCCTGGAATGTCACTGCGTTGAATTTATGACAAAGTGGGGATTTGGTTTGGCGCTTCATGGTGAGCAGGGAGGTGAAGATAGTCACGCTACCATTAACATTCTAAAGAGGACATATGGCTTGCAGACAGAGGAGGAAAAACTCAGACTGCTCATGACCGAGCACAGGACACTCGTGTCACCCGTCCTCCACTCCGTCATTCCTCCGGTAGTCAAACAGAAAAAAATTCTCGCATAGACGGCGCCAGAGTTGTGTATCTGTGAACAGAAACTCGGTATTTGGTTCTTATGTCTAGTGTGTCAGAAAATGTGTTAAACCTCAAGGTATGTTTAAAAACACTGTTGAATATTGTGACCTGTTATGGTTGATCGGATTTCGGGATGGCAATAGCAGTCTGTGGAGTACCGAGACAGCTGCGGGCGAGAAATGCCAGAACACGCGACCTGTCAGTGACCTCATTAACCACCCTCCTGCTTCCGTCCCCCACCATGGAACCAAAATCCGATAAGTGATACTTACTGTAGACATGCTGACCGTTATGCATGCAAGTGTGTTTCGTTGGGAAAAGTAGCGTCTTCGTTATGGCTGTGGGAACTTTGTCAATTTCACAACAAACACCGACATCGTACATCAACAAATTCCCCTTCCCTTTATTTTCATCATAACCTGCTACACAAGTGTAAGTCATAATGTTGTCACGTTTGGTATCAGTGTGTAGGTGAGAATTTCAACTTTTGAACGATGTTGCTTCCACAAAAGTCACTTCAGGCAGAGATGTGTTATGAATATAAAACAGTAGGTAGTTGTTATAGCAGCAGAGCGCCGGTCACGCCGTGTACCGCACAGTAGCTAGTGTGATATAAATAGAATGAGCACGCGAGAGTGGAATTTGACCTCGCGGCGCCTTATCTCTCCGGCAGCTGGAAGCGAAATAAGTGCTAGGCGCCAGCACTGGCTGGTAAAGCCGTGCACGCCACCACCTGCGCGGCCAGTGCTGCCGACAAGTGTTGCAGACGCCTTATGCGGCATCCAATCGCGAAAGGGAGGCCGCAGGGGTGGAACAAGCAGAAGGCGCGACTCACCACCACACACACAAACTTCTTCTTTCCCTATACTCTTGAACCCACCCCCCTCCTCCTCGTCTCCCACCTCCCCCTCCATTCCTTCTTCTCACATTTCTTTTTCTCTCTTCCTCATCCACCTCTCCCTGCTCTCCTCAACTGCCTCCTTCTTCGCCCTCCTCCCCTTCCCTCCCCAACCGCTTTTTCCTCCTTGTCTCCTTCTCCTCCCTCTTCCTCATCTTTTCCTACTCCCCTCTCTTTTTTGTCCGGTTCTCCTTCCTCATCTTTTCCTCCTCCCCCCCTCCTTTGTCCTCTTCTTCCTCCGTTTCTTCTCCCTCTTCTTCTTCTGCCTCATCCAACCTGAAACTGTGTCTGGTCAATGCACAGTCTGTCTGCAAAGATGGCAAAGCTGACGTGATTTCAGATTTCATCCTAGACAATGACCTAGATGTTGTCGTGATCACCAAAACATGGCTCCGCCCAGCTGGTCCATCATCGCCAGCGTCACTCCAAGTGGCTACCGCCTGGCCTCCTTCCCGCGTGCTTCCAGAACAGGGACTGTCTTTCTGCTCACCTCTCCTTCTCTCAGTCTCTCCTTTTGCTCATCCCTCCTTTGAATCTGTCAAGGCCGTATCAACACTCCCTTGCCAGTCTCTCATCTTTTCATGTATCTATAGCCCCCCCCTCCAAGCTCTCAAAACAAACTCACAAACTCCATGTTCATCACTGAGTTTGACCTCCTCCTCGACCATTACAGCAAACAACCCGGAAAACACATCCTTCTTGGCGATTTAAACTTAGACAAACCCGACCACCCTGACACAAAACGCCTTTGCACGTCACTTTCACACCACAATCTTAAACAACACATCACTAAACCCATCCACCGTCTCGGCCACACCCTCGACTGGATCATCACTCGCACCTCCGATCAACTCTTTCTTGACTCTGACATCTCCTCTGTGCTCCCCTCTGACCACCTCGCTATTCTCGTCTCCCTCAACCTACCTCCCCCCTAAAAAAAACCCAAGCTCCTTTTCTATCATCGCTAACTAAATTCTGTCAACTGAGAGAGCTTCTTCGACGAAGTTGACTATCTTATCTTGGACCCCGCCCCCTCTCTTGATCTTGCATCCCACTTCGATTCCTCCCTTCGAAAACTCCTAGACACCCATGCCCCTGTCACCACCTGCTCCATGCCCGACCGACTCCCCTCCCCCTGGCGCACTAATGCCATAGCCGAGGCCAAGCGTGAGCGCCGACAAGCGGAACGCCGCTGGCGCTCCTCTGACCTCACCGTTCAGACAGATCTTCCAAACCGCCAGATCCAAAGTCTGCAGAATGATCTCCGATGCTAAAAGTAAACACCTTCAAAACAAAATCCTGGAATCCACTTCTTCCAAAACCCTCTACGCTACTATGAACACACTTCTAAAGACTCCCCTCTTCCAAACACACACAGCAAAGAAGAACTCCCGTCCGCCTTTTCCACTTATTTTTCTGACAAAATCCAAACTCTGCGCAACACACTTGATACTCTACCTTCTCCACCTTGCCCTCCCAACACCCCCCCCCCCCCCCCTTTTCTGGCACTCCCCTCTCATATTCCGCCCTGTCTCTCAGGATGAAGTTCTCAAGACCATAAAGTCTATGCCTTTCAAAACCTGTGAACTAGACCCTCTCCCAGCTTCTCTCTACCGTGACGGCCTTCCAAAACTTTTGCCCTTTATTACCGACATCATCAACACATCTCTAGAGAATGTCTCTGTCCCCGATATCTTCAAGTCCACCATCGTCCGTCCTCTCCTCAAAAAACACAACCTCGACCCAAACGAACTCAAGAATTATCGCCCAGTCTCCAATCTATCTTTCCTGTCCAAACTTCTTGAGAAGGCTGTCCTCAACCAACTCAACCTCCACCTCGCTGACAACAATCTCCTCAGTCCCTTCCAGTCTGCCTATCGCAAACACCACAGCACTGAAACAGCCCTTCTACATATCCTGAACGATCTGCTCCTCTTCACCGACTCGGCAACATCTCCCTTCTTACGCTACTCGATCTCTCTGCCGCCTTCGACACTATAGATCACTCTATCCTCCTCCACCGCCTTCACCACTCCTTTGGCATCACCGACTCTGTTCACTTTTGGTTTCTCTCCTACCTCTCCGACAGACAGCAGTCCGTCACCATCGATGGCGTCTTGTCTAACCCAGTCAGGCTCTCCTGCGGAGTTCCACAGGGGTCCGTCCTGGGCCCAGTCCTTTTCACACTCAATACCTCCAAGCAGACATCAAGAGACTGGGAACCACCTGGAGTAAAATCGAAGGAGAAGCACAGGACAGGAGCTGCTGGAGGTCTCTCGTCGACGGCCTATACCCGGGTAGGGGTGATAGGTGTAAGTGAAGTGACCTCTCCTCTGTCCAACATCATCCAGCCTCATCACATACACGCCACCACCTCTACGCTGACGAGTCACAACTATTAGACAAAGACAAACTTGACAACACTCAGTCACTACTGACTCGCACTGCTAACTGCTACGAAGATGTGAAAAACTGGATGACAGCAAACAAACTTAAACTAATTGACAAAACGGAAGCCATACTGGTAGGTACTCGCCAGAAAATCTCCCAGCTCCCTCCCTCTCTCCACCTTCAACTCGACAGCACCCCCATCCCCCTCTCTGACTCGGTCAAGAACCTCGGCGTTATCCTCTATTCCTCTTTCCATGACCAGCTTTGTCTCCGCCACGGTACGGGCATGCCATTTCCACCTCTGTCACATCAGTCAGATCAGAAAATACCTCACCACCGAAGCTGCAACCAAACTTGCTGTCTCTCTCATCTTATCTCGCATCGACTATTGCAACTCACTCCTTTCCGCCCTTCCTCGCTCCACCATTTTCACTCTCAATGCTGCCCGCCTCATCCTCAGAAAGAAGAAATCCGACCACATCACTTACTTACTTACGCCTGTCACCCCTACCCGGGTATAGGCCGTCGACAAAAGACCTCCAGCGACTCCTGTCCTGTGCTTCTCCTTCGATTTTACTCCAGGTGGTTCCCAGTCTCTTGATGTCTGCTTGGAGGTCTCGACGCCAGGAGTTTCTCAGCCTACCTCTTTCCCTGAGGGTTCCATCACAATGCCTGCCTAGTGATACTGGAAGCTGGCTTTCTCAGACTGTGACCAATCCATCCCCATCTTCTTCGCCCAATTTCATTCTCTGCTGTTATCTGCTCTGTTCTCTCCCAGAGTCTGACGTTGCTGATCTTCTCTGGCCAGTGGATTTTCAAAATTCTTCTAAGGCAACTGTTTATGAAGATCTGTACTCTGTTGACTGTGGTTTTTTTGTCAATCTCCAAGTCTCTGCTCCATATAAGAGAACTGCTTTTACATTGGAGTTGAAAATCCGGACTTTGGTGTGTTGTGACAGCTCTCTGGAACTCCACACTTTTTTCAACTGGAGAAATGCTACTCTGGCTTTACCGATTCGTGCTCTGACATCTGCATCAGTGCCGCCTTTTTTGTCTATGATGCTCCCGAGATAGGTGAAGGACTCCACCTCCTCCAACGGGGTGCCAGCAAGCAAGACTGGTTCTTCCCTGGTGGCGTTCAGCCTCAATGTCTTTGTTTTCTGTTTGTGGATGGTGAGGCCCACTTGTGACGAGATGTCAGCAAGCCTCTTGGTCTTGTCCTGCATTTGTTGATGAGTGTGGGACAGTAATGCCAAGTCGTCTGCAAAATCGAGGTCGTCAAGCTGTGTCCACAGTGTCCACTGTATTCCACTTCGTCTGTGCTCTGTGGTCCTCTTCATGACCCAGTCTATGGCCAGTAGGAAGAGGAATGGAGACAGCAGACACCCCTGCCTGACATCGGTTCTGACCTGGAGCTCCCTGGTGAACTGCCCTTCGTGGATCACGCGACATGTCATGCCATCGTAGCTGCTCTTGATCAGGCGGACGAACTTTGTGGGTACACCGTAGTGTCGTAGGATTTTCCACAGAGTCTCTCGGTCCACGCTGTCAAATGCTTTCTCGTAATTCACAAAGTTGACGTACAGCGGGGAGCTCCACTCCAGAGACTGTTCCACGATGATGCGGAGAGTGGCGATCTGGTCTGTACATGATCGGTTTTTCCTGATCCTGCTTGCTGGTCTCTCAGCTGGGGGTCAACAGAGCTCTTCATTCTCTCCAGGATGATCCTGTTGAAGACCTTTCCTGGTACTGACAGCAAGGTGATTCCTCTGTAGTTGGAACACTTGCTGAGGTCGCCTTTCTTGGGAAGCTTGATTAGGTACCCCTCCTTCCAATCAGCTGGCATCACCTCCTCTTCCCAGATCTTTCCAAATAGTGTGTACAGCATCTCTACTGTTGTCTTTAGGTCTGCTTTCAGAGACTCCGCTGGAATGCCATCTGGCCCTGCTGCTTTGCCGTTCTTCAAAAATGCCACTGCTCTTCTGATCTCTTCCCGGCTGGGTCTGTCACAGCTGATGGGTAGGTCAGTCTCTGCTGGCTGGATGTCTGGGGGGTCGGGTGGGGTGGGTCTGTTCAGTAACTCTTCAAAATACTCGGCCCATCTGTCGAGTTGGTCTGCTCTGTCTGCAATAGGCTTGCCTTCTTTGTCTTTTATTGGTCTTTCTGTATGGCCATACTTGCCCGACAATCTTCTGGTAATGTTGTAGAGCTGTTTCATGTTGCCGCTGCCTGCTGCCTTTTCTGCCTCTGCTGCCAGGCTGTCTGTGTAGGCCCTCTTGTCTGCCCTGATACTTCTCTTCACCTCGCGGTTGGCTTCCGAGTATTCCTCCTGTGCCCTTGCTTTGGCTGCTCTCGCGTGACTGTTGTTGACAGCTGCTTTCTTCTGCTTCCTCACTTCTATCTTCTTTAAGGTCTATGCAGACAGCCAGTCCTTGTGATGGTGTTTCCTGAACCCTACAGTGTCTTTGCAGGTTGAGTTCAGCGCCTCTCTAACTGCCTTCCATTGCTGCTCATGGTGACCGCCTCCTCTTCATTTACTAGCTCCTGTAGCGCTTGAAACCGGTTGGACAGTACCAGTTTGAACTCTTCTCTCACAAGAGGCCTACATTATAGCGCTGTCTTCTTGTTGTCTCTGTGTGGCTTTTCTTTAACTTGAGCTTTATTCTTAAGGTAAGCAGATGGTGGTCTGAGGCGACATCTGCTCCCCTCCTCACTCAAACATCTGGAAGGGATCTTCTAAATTTCTTGCTAATGCAGATATGGTCTATTTGATTCTCTGTAGTATGGTCAGGTGAGACCCAAGTTGCTTTGTGTATTCTTCTGTGTGGGAAGATGCTGCCTCCAATGACAAGTCTGTTTAGAGCACAAAAGTCTACAAACCTCTCCCCGTTCTCACTCATCTCCCCTAGTCCCTGTCTCCCCATCACCTCTTCGTATCCAGTGTTGTCCTCCAGTATTTTGGCATTAAAATCGCTCATGACGATGGTGATGTCTCGCTCCGCACATTTGTCCACGGCACTCTGGAGTCGGTCGTAGAACTCCTGTTTCTCTTCCTCGTCACTGTCATTAGTGGGTGCATAACACTGGATGACGTTCAGCTTGAGCTTTTTCTTGGTTCTAAAGGCTGCTGTGATAATTCTTGGCCCAAGAGGTTCCCAGCCCATCAGCGGTCTCTGTGCCACCGGTGACAGCATGAATGCTTCTCCTTCTGTATGGGGAGGGGGGGGGGGGGCATTCTCCTCTTCATGACCTGAATACAGAATCATCTCCCCACTTAACAGCCTTTTTCTGGCCAGACTGCATCCATCTGGCTTCACTGATACCTAGCAGGGAAAGGTTGTACTTTTGCATTTCCGCTGCCATCTGGGCAACCTTGCCACTCTGGTACATGGTCTTGACGTTCCATGACCACATCACTCCCCTGCTCAAAGTCCTTCACTGGCTTCCCATCCCCCAACGCATCCAATACAAGATTCTGTCTCTCTGCTATAAATCCGCTCTCTCCCACAAAGCAAGCCAGCCAGCGACAAAGCCAGCTAATACAAGCAAGCCAGCCAGCCCAGCGATGGACAAAGGAAAGAAAAACCGTCGCAAGTCAAACAGGGAACAGGTGGAGGAGTACACCTCCACCCTCCCCCAAGTACAGAGACCACAAGCAACGGCCAGGAGGGAGACGAGGAGCTACAAGCCCCCTCTCTCCCCTCCGATACGGCCTCAAGAACAAGTACGGCGGGCACTCTCGCCCCCCCAGCAAGCAAGCTACGCGCCTCTCCAGAGCTACGTGGTGGGAGGACTCCCCTCACCGCAGAACTACAGAATATCTTCAACCAGTACAGACACTACGCTCCCCCACCCCTCTTCCAATACCCAACATTGGAAGGGGAGCATCACGAAGACTCTTCGGAACCGTCATCGTGGGCGGACTCCCCTGCCTCCCCACCTCCGGTCGACATCCCCGAACAACTAACGCGGGAGCGACCGGCAACGCTGGAGGAGGAGGGGACTCGGCTCAGGGGGATCGGATTCGAGGAGTTGGTGATCCTACTACAAGACGCCGTTCCCATCATAACGGCAGTTGATGGCGACCCGTACCACCGAGCACTAGTCGCCGCCCGGTGGCTAGTGCACTCGGGCGCCATCAAAGATCTAGAGCCGCCGACAACCAACGACGCAACCAGCCAGGCCGTGGCCTCCACGGCACACACGGAGAGCCAGGCAACAACAAACCCTCCACAAACGGCCAACCAAGGGACCGACGCCACACCACCCCCCACCACCAGAGACACAGGGTGTGGCAGCACAGCACCGACACCCGCAACGAGGGAGATGGGCACGGCGACTGAGGCCACACCGGCCCCAGCTCCGACCACCACGGCCCCCACAGACCCAGCCCCCCAGCAGTCAGGCAGCGGACAAACCACCGGCCCGAGACAAGCAAGAAGACGCCGCAGACCGCCAAAGCGCTACCGCCACCAGCGCCCACCACTGCTCGCCACCACACATGCGGCTGCCACCGCAACACTGCCACTCACCCTCTCCATGGCAGCGCCCGGCCCCTCGACCAAGAATTGACTGGCCGCCGCCTCCACCACCCTACCTCCCCAGACCCCAGGGATGTCACTGGCCGTCGGACACCGGACATAGTCCGATTGACTTGGCCTAATGTCCGATGAACAGAAAGATCAGCAGGACAAATGTCCGATTGTTTGTTTTAAAAAGAGGACATGTGTCCGATTGTTTTTCCGTTGATCGCGGACACCGCTAGCGACATTTCTTTCCGAGTAGGCTGGCGCTTTGCGGTAGTCGGCTTTACACTGCGCAAGCGAGTGACGTATAGTGTGTTATTCCCGGCAACGCCCTCTGATTGGCTGACCCTAAAGTTCAGCTATTTTTAGCGAAAGCGAGACTGCACGAGCGAGGGTCGTGTAGAGTGTGATTCCGTAAACATCGCCTTGGTACAAATGGAAGGGCCTGATCAAGTCAACGGTCAACACCCTTTTGTCTTCAGTGTTGTTGACAAGTGGGCAGCTGACAAGAAAAGGGTTCTGTTTTCAGCTAGGAGGGGTACCACTGTTCAACAGGACTCAGAAAAACCATCCACTTCTGCTGAGTGATCAGCTCATATCAGTTCCACTGAGTCTGAGGGTGTCATTTTGATTTTCAAGTCAGTGTAGCAGCCTACTACATGTAGTGAAGTTTCAGATAAATCTAACAAATGTAGCCTTTTTAAAGTATTTTCTGCATTAGTTTTCTACATTTGTTCATCATGTCTATTGGCCACAAAAGTGTGAGAATTTAAATCTTTAACCCATTTGCTACCAGAAACCTGCTGTGGCCCATGCTGGAAGCATGGGCCACAGCATGTTTCTGGTAGCGAATGGGTTAATGACAACATGAACAAGTAAACAAAAAAAAAATAGTAACTGGAATGATTTTTTTTTTCTTATACATTTTCTTACAGAAAGCTCATCTCCTTTTGTTATAGCCTTAGGCTTACTAATCATTACATTTCCGTTTAGTCAGTACATGTCTAATATTTTTATAATGCTATTCTAGTCAGTACATTTCCTTGCACTGTGAATTCCTTGAAGTGCCAAAATGACAGTTTAGTTTGTGAGTTGTGAGCCTGAGCATGAAGAATTTGCTACCTCTGTTACAAGGCCCTGATATGTTTTTCATGTGAATCTGCGATGACAGTATTATCTGAATGACATAATAACTTGTTCACTTTTCTTTGCCTTTTTACGTTTATGTCTTTTTCGTCAACAGTCAATAAATATCTCACTCAGCCTGTGTTTATGTGGTTTCTGTTTTACTATCAGTTTTGTCCCGCGCGAAATGTCCTATTGTTTTGTTCCAATTCAGGATAAATGTCCTATCCCTCTGCCACCCTCCAGGACATTTGTCCTATAGGTGTCCAGCTCCAGTGACATCCCTGTCTACAACTGGCCACGGTTCCCCCGGCCACCACCACCACCACCGCCACCACTCCTTCAACATCTTCTGGAGTGGTTGGCACACCACCACCCACAAGCCTGGCGATAGGCGACGGTCCTCCGGCCTACCACCTGCCTCCTGCACCATCAACCACCCGGCCCCGGCAGTAACATCAGCCAGCTGAGCGACGGAGCGGCAGACAGTCAGCGAGACAACCTCCCCCCCCCCCCCCCAAACCCCCGGGCCCCCCCCCCCCCCCCCCCCCCCCCCGGACGAAATCAACGGAAGTTGGAAGTCCTTGTCCCTTTCAAGTCAAGTATAAATCCCTTAACAACTATGCTCCTGCCTATCTCTCCAGCTTACTTCACCCCGACACTCCTTCCCGCTCCCTCCGCTCTGCCTCCGCCTCTACATCCCCCACACCAAACTCAGCGCTTTCGGACCCCGCTCCTTCTCCGTCTACGGTCCATCCACCTGGAACACTCTCCCACTCTCTCTCCATCAAAAACACTCTCTCTCCTCCTTCCAGTCCGTCCTCAAAACTCACCTCTTTCAACAGTTCTAGCACTATAACGCCATCACGCTCCCCACCCTACGCTGTCGTAATGTATTTGTGGTATGCGAGTCATTGTCAAAAGCATGCGCATGCGTGCGCAAGTTGTGAGTGCATGCTTAGAGTTATTATTATAAGATAAGCGCATTTTAAATACCGTAATTATTAAATTATTATTATTATAAGTTGTAGTATACACCCAATGTAATTTTTTTACCAATATGTGTGCAACATGCATCTTCAACTCTCAGACTCACCTGCCCGACAAAAATATTCCCAGCGGCACACAGGGACTCAGCAGCCGTGGTACCAAGGGTGCAGTGCATGACAAAGGCAATCTTGCTGATTATGGCCTGCATGATACCCAGGTGGTACAGCATGGTGATCACACAGCTGAAGAACACCACCACAGGCAACACCTGCAAAATAATACACAAGTAAAACCTGAAAGGTCCAGAGGAGCATGTAATTCCTTATGGCAGGTAAGGTTTTCAAAACCCGGAATTCCGGCACAGAAGCACCAATGGGTTACTAATGAAAAATGCCAGAAAAACAAAACAGGTAAATTGGTGGGCCATGAAAATGAATTTGAGGATGACTGCATCCCTGAACATAAGCCTTCAATCTGACTGATGTTGGCCTGCGGACATTTTACACACTCCACTTCAGTACAGTACAGTTAGTTAGTTATTTGGGTTTAACGCCGAGCAGGCAACCAAGCCTCGCGCTGGGACCATATGGCGTTGAGGCGCGTCCCCTGGGTGGTGGATAGGGGGTCCCTCGTGAGAGGGGTGCACCGAATGAAATAAGGTGCCGTGAACCAACATGGTCTAAGGGAAGGTGACCCTGACAGAAAACCCTTGGTCCTCCTAGTAAGGGGGTTGGGCGTGGGGGTAGCTTCCCCACCCTGCAAAAAAGGAAATAGCTACAAAAACGCCGACGAAAAGACTAACAGTAATTCCTTTCCTGGAGGAGGAAGGTTCTTCTACCAGAAGACTTATGACGTCCTGTGGTGAAAGCCGGAAGTCTTCGGAAGCCACAGGACCGAGCCGCCTCTCTCTATCCAGGGATACAAACATGGGCACATGGAACGTCAAGACCATGTACCAGAGCGGCAAGGCCGCCCAGATAGCAGCGGAAATGCAAAGTACAACCTTTCCCTGCTAGGTATCAGTGAAGCCAGATGGACGCAGTCTGGCCAGAAAAGGCTGTTAAGTGGGGAGATGATTCTGTATTCAGGTCATGAAGAGGACAATGCCCCCCATACAGAAGGTGTAGCATTCATGCTGTCACCAGTGGCACAGAGAGCGCTGATGGGCTGGGAACCTCTTGGGCCAAGAATTATCACAGCAGCCTTTAGAACCAAGAAAAAGCTCAAGCTGAACATCATCCAGTGTTATGCGCCCACTAATGACAGTGATGAGGAAGAGAAACAAGAGTTCTACGACCGACTCCAGAGTGCCTTGGACAAATGTGCGGAGCAAGACATTACCATCGTCATGGGCGATTTTAATGCCAAAATAGGGGAGGACAACACCGGATATGAAGAGGTGATGGGGAGACAGGGACTAGGCTCGGAGATGAGTGAGAACGGGGAGAGGTTTGTAGACTTTTGTGCTCTAAACAGACTTGTCATTGGAGGCAGCATCTTCCCACACAGAAGAATACACAAAGCAACTTGGGTCTCACCTGACCATACAACAGAGAACCAAATAGACAATATCTGCATTAGCAAGAAATTTAGAAGATCCCTTCCAGATGTTCGAGTGAGGAGGGGAGCAGATGTCGCCTCCGACCACCATCTGCTTACCTTAAGAATGAAGCTCAAGCTAAAGAAAAGCCGCACAGAGACAACAAGAAGACAGCGCTATAATGTAGGCCTCCTGAGAGAACCTGGAGTTAGAGAAGAGTTCAAACTGGTGCTGTCCAACCGGTTTCAAGTGCTACAGGAGCTACTAAATGAAGAGGAGGCAGTCACCACAGAGCAGCAGTGGAAGGTAGTTAGAGAGGCGCTGAACTCAACCTGCAAAGACACTGTAGGGTTCAGGAAACACCATCACAAGGACTGGTTGTCGGCACAGACCTTGAAGAAGATAGAAGTGAGGAAGCAGAAGAAAGCAGCTGTCAACAACAGTCGCACGAGAGCAGCCAAAGTAAGGGCACAGGGGGAATACTCGGAAGCCAACCACGAGGTGAAGAGTAGTATCAGGGCAGACAAGAGGGCCTACACAGACAGCCTGGCAGCAGAGGCAGAAAAGGCAGCAGGCAGCGGCAACATGAAACAGCTCTACGACATTACCAGAAGATTGTCAGGCAAGTATAGCCATACAGAAAGACCAGTAAAAGACAAAGAAGGCAAGCCTATTGCAGACAGAGCAGACCAACTCAACAGATGGGCCGAGTATTTTGAAGAGTTACTGAACAGACCTAGCCCACCCGACCCCCCAGACGTCCAGCCGGCAGAGACCGACCTACCCATCAGCTGTGACAGACCCAGCCGGGAAGAGATCAGATGAGCAGTGGCATTCTTGAAGAACGGCAAAGCAGCAGGCCCAGATGGCATCCCAGCGGAGTCTCTGAAAGCAGACCTAGAGACAACAGTGGAGATGCTGTACCCACTGTTTGGAAAGATCTGGGAAGAGGAGGTGATGCCGGCTGACTGGAAGGAGGGGTACCTAACCAAGCTTCCCAAGAAAGGCGACCTCAGCAAGTGTTCCAACTACAGAGGAATCACCTTGCTGTCAGTACCAGGAAAGGTCTTCAACAGGATCATCCTGGAGAGAATGAAGAGCTGTGTTGACCCCCAGCTGAGAGACCAGCAAGCAGGATTCAGGAAGAACCGATCATGTACAGACCAGATCGCCACTCTCCGCATCATCGTGGAACAGTCTCTGGAGTGGAGCTCCCCGCTGTACGTCAACTTTGTGGATTATGAGAAAGCATTTGACAGTGTGGACCGAGAGACTCTGTGGAAACTCCTACGACACTACGGTGTACCCACAAAGCTTGTCCGCCTGATCAAGAGCAGCTACGATGGCATGACATGTCGCGTGATCCACGAAGGGCAGTTCACCAGGGAGCTCCAGGTCAGAACCGGTGTCAGGCAGGGGTGTCTGCTGTCTCCGTTCCTCTTCCTACTGGCCATAGACTGGGTCATGAAGATGACCACAGAGCACAGACGAAGTGGAATACAGTGGACACTGTGGACACAGCTTGATGACCTCGATTTTGCAGACGACTTGGCATTACTGTCCCACACTCATCAACAAATGCAGGACAAGACCACGAGGCTTGCTGACATCTCGTCCCAAGTGGGCCTCACCATTCACAAACAGAAAACAAAGACAATGAGGCTGAACGCAACCAGGGAAAAACCAGTCTTGCTTGCTGGCACCCCGTTGGAGGAGGTGGAGTCCTTCACCTATCTCGGGAGCATCATAGACAAAAAAGGCGGCACTGATGCAAATGTCAGAGCACGAATCGGTAAAGCCAGAGCAGCCTTTCTCCAGTTGAAACAAGTGTGGAGCTCCAGAGAGCTGTCACAACACACCAAAGTCCGGATTTTCAACTCCAATGTAAAAGCAGTTCTCTTATATGGAGCAGAGACTTGGAGATTGACAAAAACCACAGTCAACAGAGTACAGACCTTCATGAACAGTTGCCTTAGAAGAATTTTGAAAATCCACTGGCCAGAGAAGATCAGCAACGTCAGACTCTGGGAGAGAACAGAGCAGATAACAGCAGAGAATGAAATTGGGCGAAGAAGATGGGGATGGATCGGTCACAGTCTGAGAAAGCCAGCTTCCAGTATCACTAGGCAGGCACTGTCATGGAACCCCCAGGGAAAGAGGAAAAGAGGTAGGCCGAGAAACTCCTGGCGTCGAGACCTCCAAGCAGACATCAAGGGACTGGGAACCACCTGGAGTAGAATCGAAGGAGAAGCACAGGACAGGAGTTGCTGGAGGTCTATCGTCGACGGCCTATACCCGGGTAGGGGTGACAGGCATAAGTAAGTAAGGCAACCAAGGCCATCTCACAGCGGCACTTCAGTACATGTGAAGTACATCATGTTGAAATAGCGCAACACAAGGAAAATACAAGATAATACAGCAATGAAAATAAACTTGCTAATAATGTGGCAAAAAGCCAACATCAAGTTCATACAAAATGTTGGTCTAAAGAGACAAGAAAACCACATCACTTGTTGCACAACACCCCCACAAAAGCTGTGACAAAGGCTGTACAGCTGTCTAGCTTATTAACCCCTTCACTACCCAAACACAGCAAACAAAGATCCGCAGATTAGCAGGGGCTCATGAGGATCTATGTGTCTTGATCGTTGAATCCATTGATGTTCCTGGACTGCTGAGGATATCTGTGTCAACTTACAGTAAAGGGGTTAACACCCCAAGATTAAGGCATCCCAACTTCAGGAAGCATCAATAAAGATTTAATTTGTACTGGGTAGAGATGTATTGGACATGATAGTTCAAGGATTGTACCATATTAGTATTTTGGCACCTTCCCTGACATCAAGCTAATCTGGCACTACCCTTGAACTACATGCATCTATTTCAGGCTGTGGTGTCTCACAGGCAAAACTTTGACCTTGGTTACAGCTCCGAGTTAACTAAGCAGCTCTGAGTCAACTGAGCATCAACATTCTTTCTTTTCTTTTTTTTTTTGGGGGGGAGACTGACATGCTCACCTTCATGGCAAAGATGTGGTCAACGAACTTGTCACCAAAGACAAACTTGGCTCCAACATCAGTATAGGAGAGGAACTTTCGAGCTTCCTCGCCGATAAAGCTAAAGACACTGTAGCCGACGTCCCACTTGAGAATGAGCGTGGCAAAGCAGAACTGGAGGATGAACCCCCCAATCACAGGACGCCAGTTCACCTAGCAGGACACAAAATATCGAGTTGACAACAGCAACTGTGCTGTACACCCAGGGTTCAAAATTAACAAGGGTGGAGGGGGGTGGGGGTGGGGGCAGACGCCCCAAAATTCAGCGCTCCGCCCCGTGCTGTTAAAGCTGGGGCCACATCCACCCCGTCAAAATTTCTACAGCCTATTAAATTATAACCTTTTCCTTGCTGCTATACTTTTGTTTTCTGGGCACTTTTGTTTGTTTTCTCCCCAACACAGGCTCAAATTGGATTGTAATAACGAATGTTTCTCAAATCTTACGCTTAAAATGGGACCGAACCAAAAGCAGACCAAGGGAAGCTACACAGGAAATACAGATATGATGTCATTCCTTTTCCTGGAAGCCGACAAAGTTTGCGCGCAAAAGATCTTGAAATTTCCACCATGTGGCGTTATTTAACTGGCCCGAGTTCAGACTCGGACCAAGATTGAGAGGTAACCAGTTAGACAAGCATTATGTTGTTTTATAATTGTCCTTCTTTTCATGTTGTCTTTCACTGTAAACTTGAAAGTTAGGATTAAGATGGAGGCAACGTTACAATAATTTACAGTCTGACATGATGGGCCCTCCGCCACAGCATTTGCTGTGACTGGGGCCCCAAGCTGAAAAAGTTAATTTTGAACCCTGTCATCAAATTGACACAAAGACATTTGCTCAGTCAATTCAAGTGAGAACCTGAAAAGTATGTATTGGCACAACCTGCCCAAACATACCATACTTAACGCAATAACTGCAGGGCTTCAGTTTTAGTGCGTCTGTGCGTCTATGACGCATTAAAACTCAAAATCACGTACTGAAAATGTAATTAAAGGGTACTCCGACGCACTAAAATTCAGTGCATCTGCGTCCGAGACGCATCATCCTTGCGCCACCGTGTGTAACCTAACAGAGGTAGGCGACAGTCATTCTATTTTTAGTGACGAGTTGGTTCGTTTAGCCCTTAGCTTGGTTGCGGCTGCGTTCAGAATCACCATGACTCCGGGGTCCGTGCGAATGTAACTTGAAAGGCTAACTGTTAATTTGCGTGTGGTGTCAGCACGTTTTTACGAAGTGCGTGCTACATGTTGAACGCCTCACTTGCTGTGATGTCACCATTCATAATATTATGGGATACCGCATCGTGCGTTTCACTTTCGATCTTGAACGAAGTTGTAAATGGCGGAGAAAAAGCAAAGGAAGCTGGAATACTTCGGATTCTTCAACCCGGCACCGTCTTATCGTGATAATCGCTTAGAAGAAAGTTGCACTTCGACACCGCCGTCTCCATGGACAAGTGACAGTACCAGAAATGATACCCCTGGGCACCGCCGCTGCAACTCGCAGTTTTCAGAGTTCATGGCTGTGTTTATTTCCATGGCTAAAGCATGACGGCACACACATGACATGCGCAATGTGCATGGAGGCGAACTCAAAAAGGAAGTCCAGAAATATGAACAAAAATAAGTTTGTCAGTTTTTTTTTTATTGTGGTCAATCCATCTTCTGGTACACAGGTATTAGGCAAAAGCTCTAAAATTGGAGAAATACGTCTTTTGGGTTAAATGGGTTGAAACCAACTTTTAGGTACATTAGTTCACACACACACCTCATTCTCAGGTCAATGGCCTAGCAGAACAGAAAGATATATATACGTATCAAATCCATAGTACTAGAAACAAACAAACTAAAATGATATGAGAGAAAGAAAAAGAGTCCAGATTTTGAGAAGAAAACAATGGTACAGTGGGCTTATATTCAGGGCGAGAGTTTACTGAGAGTTTGTGACTGTAAAACATGACGTTAGGTGCTCATACCTTATTTAGGTGCTGTGCTAGACGGGTCCTGAATGTAGACAGGGATGGGGCGGCAGCAATATTTGCTGGTAACGAGTTCCACAGTATGGCTCCCGAGTAAGATAGGTTCGTTTTAAATGTCGAGGCATGGCCTAGGTACGTACAGATTTTTCCTCGTCTTGTACGGGGTGCTAGCGGGACTAAAGAGATTAGTTAAGTAGCGAGTTTTGGAGAGGCTGATTTGAAACATCAACACACCCTTATTGTATATAAGTAGCTTACGTAAAGGCAGCATGCCAAGGGCTTTGAGTCAGTCATCAGTGCTGTCTTTACTATTAGAGAGGATTAACTTAGCTGCCCGCCGGTGGAGAGCATTAAGCCTTTTTAAGCATGCATCGCTACACCCATCCCAAACTGTAGATGCATAATTTATATGTGATTGGATGTGAGCGTTGTAGAAGATTTTTCTTGTAGGCGTGTCTGTAAAATGAGTAAGTTTAGAGAGGAGGAATAAATTTTTGGACACGGTACGACATATACTATCGACATGAGCGTGCCAAGTGAGCTGATCTTCGATAGAGAGAGAGACTCAAAGACTCAAAAAGTTTATTGTGGCAGACCTTCTGGTCCATTCACAAGGGGAGGGTGGGGGAAGGGATTATACAAAGCTTCACAAACAATGGACAATGCTTGTAAACATATTTTCCAAACATGGTAGTCCATGTTTAGTTTATACTTGAAAAATACAAATTGTTTACTTGAAATGTCAGTATCAATGAAATAAATAATTCATAAACAGTTTTGGCGATGGCTACAGTCTCTGAAAACTTCAGCACAATCGGCGTCCACCTAATTCATGTAATGTCGAAGAAAGGCTCGAATGATTTTCAATTCCATTTCAGCACGTTCACACACCTCCTTATAGCGAACACGGTTGATTGGCGCCCAGCGTCGGAGATCGCTGATGGCTTTATTCTCATCTTCATTGAGTTCACCCGACAGTCGTTTGAAAAACCAATGATCAACATGTTCGTTTTTGTTGTCAAACAACAAAACCACATCGTCACTCTCACACACGAACATTTCCTTCTCGAAACGAGTGTCAAGCACAATTTTCTTAAATTCCACATTTCTCTGTCTGTCCCTCAAACGCCTCTGCAGTCTTCTGTCCACTGCCCCGATGTATTGTTTTATTTGTTCCAAGTCATAACCTGTCTTTTCCAAGTCTATTTCTGTCGATCCAGCATCCAGCACTTCCGTTTCAATATCATGTAGGTCATCTGTCAGCTGTGTTGTCACGCTTTCTGTGTTGTTCTGTCTATTCGCCCGTGTGATGCAAGGATCGTTGTTTTCCGTGCGAGTTTCACGTGGGGGGCCACCAATACCACACGGTGTGTTGTCGGTTTGTAGGTCAACGCATAAAGTAATTGTGTCATTGTTTATTTGCTTCTCTGGTGGTGTTGGAATAAACAACGGGTTGTAAGACGGGAAAAGTTCGTTTTCCTTACTGTCTTTCTCTTGCTTCCGTGTCTCTGCTCTTGTCTGGTCACGCAGTATCTGGGAGGGTGGTTTTCTCCTGTATGTTGACATCTTCTCGGGTGGAGGGCCGCCGGTCAGCCGAAGCACAACTATGGTTGTATCGCCCTTACCGTCGATTTTGTAGGATGACAGGGTGTTTTCTTTTAGCAGGGCATTCAGGATGACATCAACTGCTGATGGTAGTCCTTCAACAGGCATTGTCGCTTTGGCTGAAGCCCCCAAATCAAAACTGAATTGAGAGAGCTCGAAAAGGCCGCCCTGTTTATCGATAGAGAGAGAGAGAGAGAGAGAGAGAGTTTAGACAAGTCAGACTTTGGTTGTCAATCTGCATTCAGCAGAAAAGGCTATGTTCTCTGTTACAATACATTATCAAATGATCATACAGATAAATACATGTGTTTTTCTGTGAGAGAGAGGGAGAGGGAGACAGGCTTTTGCACGATAGCTCAACAGTTAAAAAAATCAGTATCATCAGACACACACACACACTGTCACAACACATTTAAAGAGGAGAGAGCGAAATGAGTTAATTTATTTTAAAGAACATACAGATGATCAGAGATGCCAACCCCTTTCATTACCTGACCTTACCATTTTCAAAATTTGACAGGAAGAAATAAAATTTGACAGGAAGATTTCGTGTGAACATAAAATATCTCAGAAAGAGAAAAAAGTTGACACCAAAAAAGATGAATGGAGAGAACCTCTACAAGGAGTTCTTTGTTGAAGACTTGCAGGTCCTCAACAGTTCGTCACTCAAAGGGGTCTGATGGCAAGGATACAGACTAAAGTGTCAGAGCTTATCAGTGTTCCCTCTAACACCTCAAAAATATGTTCCCCTGTCGAAGATGAGTTGCAAGTGGACCACACAACAGTTCTGTTTTGATTGCTCCATTTATGATCCCTCGTACGATTGGGTAGCACTTGTCGCCTCCCTCCTGACTGTTATCTGTTCCAATCACAAACGGTCCTTTTTGCATGGTGGCAGCAAGCTCAGAAGCTTTAGCTTTGCTGCAAGCTTTGAGTATTTGCATTGTCTTTGTTCTGCCGCTGCTGCACTGTTAGGAATGTCACTGTCCGGGAACACTGCTCGGAACAATGGGCCTACATGAACGGCTGCACTGATGGGTATGTTGTGCTCGATAAGAAAACGTGTAAACAACATCTCTGCCCAGATTGTTGAGCTTCCAGATGTTTCAGGTTTGCTTGAAGTAAAAAAACTTGTCAGTTTTGTTGCTTTTGTTTGCGCAGCACTTTTCTCTTTGTGGCCAGTTGTTGCACAATGCCTAGTGACATCGTCTAATCCACAAAGACCGATTTTGAAATCTAATTCACATGTAACACAGCGAGCATGTCGTTGTGACACTTTGGACGCGGTTATGCTCGGATAGTTTTTGGAACAACGTTGCAAAAACTTCTGCCGATACAGTTTTCGCTTTCTTCGCCTCAGCATTGCTGCTGCAATCAGCACTTTTATGTTTTAACGATTCACTTTCGTCACCCATGCTTACAGTGTAAAACAGCGAAATCCCGAGAACTACTGAACTGATATGAACTGAAATCACACTATTTCTGATCTTGTATATTTCAGATTCCGATTGGTTGTGCTAATCAGGACACTTCTGATTGGCTCATTATTTATCTTGAGATGGCGATGGCTCGGCGGTATAAGAGCAGCAAAGTCAGCGAGAAATTGGTAACTTTTAGCGGACAATTTCTGACCTTTTTTCACCGGAAGACAATTTATTTGGCCGTAAACTTGTAAGAAATTAATTTTGGCCTAAGAAAATACGGCGAAATCTGAAGATTTGGCATCTCTGGATAATGCAGTTTTTCTTAAATAAATTTGCGGACCCTCTATTATGATCAGATGGGGGTCTGTGTACCCTCTAAAATTTATACCTGGGGGTCTACAGACCCTTTAACCTGTTGTGAAAACAGAAGCCCTGAACTGTAAAGTCTACAAAGTATTACCAGTACAGGAATACTGTAAGTTATTTTTCTGTTACAGACGGTATCTGAAGGCAGTTAGACTTCTTTGGAATTTTGTGGATGCTCTGATTTGTCTGACATTATTACAGTGACACCAATGACATACCTTAGTGGGATGCGATGAGCAGACAAACAGAACCACGATGAAGAAAACCAGACCAGCCAGCGATGCCAGATTTGTCGGATGATCCTTTACTGTGACAATAATCACTGCCAGTATACCCGCCAACGGCAACAGTACAACAACCCTGTAAACAGCAAACCATCTCAACATCCAGGTGCCTTGTGTGTATGCCAAGGTCAATTTCTTCAAAAATAATTAAGTAGACAGGATGAAAGGGATATGATGGTGTAACTTTGTTATCACTTCAGAACTTCAGGCACCCAGTAAAATTACTTTTCAAACACATGGTGACGCGAGGTTGGGCCAGGAGGAGCCTGGTTTAGGAGTCATTAAGTGTCTTCTAATATCATCATCCTTCATCAATGTTCCCACCAAAATGATTTAGCTCAGCAAAGAAAAGTCAAGCACAGACTACAAGAGACAGATTCTCATGAGCATAACTTGTGTTTATCGCTATTACTATTAGCATTGCAAAGACGCATGATTCTCATCACACGCAGCCACTGAGGCTGTAAGTGTAAGAGCTTATTGAGAATGAATGCACAATGCAACCTATAACAGACAGCTCAGCTTTTAAGACACACAAATGTGCCCCATGTGTGTGAAATAGATTATGGTTTTGACTTATCTCACATTTTCTATTGTTAATAATGTAAGTGTTACTAATTTATTATGGACTGATCTATATAGATAACAAAGACCTGCGTGCCCAACATCTTTATTTTATGAAACAAAGATTCAGTTCATTTCAAACTGGATATAGAAACAGTACCGATGGCTGCATGCACCAGGGGCTTAAGTCCATGAAAAGATTACACTCACCAACATAAGACATTCCAGTGGTTGTCAATGGACCTGGCAATGGGAAGTAAAATCTTGGTTCTGATTTCATCCCCAAAGCGTGATGTGATGAAGGATATGAGGACCAATACTAGAAGCACACAAGTGAGGACGATCAGGGGTACCAGGCTGTGCTCATCCGGGCACAAATGAATTGCCGCAAAGACCAGTGCAGCCTTGAAGTATGCCAGGTACAGCACACCAAGGATGACAATAAAAATCTGGAAGAGATACATTAAAAACCATGGAACCATGACAATGTAACACGTGTTGACCATGATAGTTCTAATGGGTGGTGACAGAGCATCTTGGCGCCTCCAGAGGCCAAACTTTTCTGGGAGCCACCCTTCAACTATCATGGTTGATCTGTCTTTAGCGTGGTCTGTATGTGTAGTCTTCATGACAGGGCACTTCTGCAGTTTTGGTCTTATGGTTCAACAAGTTAAAAATCTACATGTCTACTAGAAAAGAAACAATTCAGATTTTTTTTAACATTATCACACAAATCACTCTCCTTGTGTACCAAATTGTTATGTACAACAGTTTGTACCTTCTTCAGCCGCGATGAATGGTCAGTTAGAAAGGTCTGCATTGTTGAATGGACACTGACAAACCACAACATCGCACTGCTCTGGTCAGATCCATCACCTTCAGATAACTCTGAAAGTAAAATCAGTACATATTTGAAAGTTCAAGACGCATCGGTAAGTATTTTTCAAAAAAAAATTATTTTAAAGAAAAATACATTTATTTCTTCAAAAACGTTACCGATGGCATTACTGATAGGAAGATATACATAGCTTATCAATTTACAGTTCAGTATCAATCTGTGTCCGAGGACCAAAAAAATGAACCCTAAAGATACCTTAATGGGCTAAACCAACCTGAAGTACTACATAAGCTAACCTTTCTGATCTATATCCCTCTCCCTCTCTGTAATCTCTTCACCCCATCCCACCCTCTGATCCACAAACAATCATTTGGCGCCAAATGTACACTCTATAAGCTGGCTTAGGGAGGTATGACCCTTTAGATAAGATAGAACTTTACTGCCATATTTAAAAATACATTAGGAAATCATCTCGGTGCTGCGCAACATAAAAAGAACATAAACACATAAAATATAATTAAACTGCTTGCGTGCATACACACACACACACACATTCATACATACATTAATAATTATTGTGGTCTAAACGTAAAGGCCATAAACAAGATTTCACTGTGACACAAATCACAGAAGATTTATCACAATATAAAACATGTCACTTGCACCACAGATGAAATGTTATGCTGATAGATGGACAATATTGTATTACAGTTGGACGGATGGATCAGGTTTGGCGTTTGTTTGCATCATTAAACGTTGGACAGCAATTTGGTAGAAACTATTTTTAAAATGACTCATGTGTGTTTTGATTGCTCATAACTTCTGCATTACTTTTGTAATGGAGCGGACACAGACAAGCACACAGGCCGCGAAGGTTTGTAATGGAGGAGTCTAACAAAGTCGCGGGGACATTTGTTTTCTTTATTCCACTTAAGGTTGTATACTATACCTACACTTTTTAATTGAAAACTGCCCTTTATAGGGTTTTTTGAGAGCCTTGTTCAGTCTGGAGGCTATTGCCACCCTGACAGACCCATGGTCCCGGGCATATTTGTAAGTTACAGCCGTTTTTCTGAGGTACCCCACGAGAAAAAACACGCAAAATAGCCGATTTCAGAACACAATAAAAATTTATCGAATAGTGTGTTAAAATGATAAAGAAACATTTCGGTCACTTCATAAAGTATGTTAGTATTTTCTCGTAAAAAAAGTGTGTTCTGATAATTGGAATTTTAAGTGAAATCTAAAAAAATGTATGTTGTAAATTCGCAAATTGCCCGGATGTTATCAATAACATTACAAGTGTTTGCAATGTTGGGCAATTGCTCAGGCCCTTTTTATTCGATAAAGTCGTACTTTATGTTATAACTATCACATTGATTATGAAGAAAATATGGGGTCCCGCACAAAATTGGGCACTTTGGGTCGTTTTCGAGTGCGTATTCAATAAGGGATACAAGCGATGTCTGACTTCCGGCAGATCATATCTCCGCCGTAGCCGGCATTAGAAAGAAGGGAAAACGACTATGCCAAACTTACAAGGGAAAACCTAAGCCCAAACTGTTGCAAACTATGCCCAAACTGCTAGTCCTCGATTACTATTTGTGACAGTAAACTGGAACAAACAACAACGGCAGATACGGGATGAAAACGTTTATCTATAAGTAATTAAATGCACGAGCTGTTTCTTAGTAATTTAGTTAGTGCAGTGGTAAGGTACTTTTCTTTGCCACGCAGTGACCAGGGTTCGAGTCCCGTAGATGGCGACGTTTTTTTCCTGCTCACATTTGAAACCCATACAGTTTCTACTTTGGTTACAAATTATAAGGAAACACACTTTAAACCCAAAGCAAAAAAAAAAATAATAAAATTAACGCGTGTTATTTTTTTATTTTTATTTTTTAAATATGCGATTATCATCACTGTGGTAATGTGAATGTTAAACCATAAACCAAACAACCGGATTCAGTTTTGGATAAAAATGCACACTGGTTACCTCGGTACATTTGTTCATTCATTTTTTTCAGCCAGGCATTGTGTGAGCATGTTTACATTCATTCAATCATTCACAGCTTCACTGATGAAAAAGCACACCAAAGAGTGTTGTCACAGACAGTTTTTTTTAATAATTTTTACTGGCATCATCTACAAACATTAATTGATGTGAATTTGTTTTAATATACCTGCTGCAAGAAATGCTACATGCTCGTTTGGTGTCTGCGTGAAAGCAGGTCAATGAACATCTCTGGTTGAAAGATGTTTGTAAACAGATTGGTAGTGGATGTACCTATCTCTCTAGCTGAATCTCAGTTTCCCAGCAGTTTTTGGTTACAAATTATAAGGAAACAAAAACACACTACCACCGAGCCACCCAGCTCCCCATCAAAATACAGCTTTACTGCAGAACATATTTCAACTACATGTAACATTATTCACATTTACATTGACAAAGTGCTGACTGTATACAAGCTATTTGGGAGAAAAGTGGAGCTGATGTCATTTTTAGTTGTGTGCATGCCAACGGAGACCGACACTGGCAACCACTTGCTCATGAGGTATTTATTTGGGTTTTTGGTTGATTTATTTGGGAGCCAACTGCACAGTATATAAAAAAAAGGGGGATAGGAGAGAAGGAATGACAGACTTATCATTTAGAGCCTTCCACTACATATATTATTTTGCTCATATATATATATATATATAGAGAGAGGGAGGGGGAGGGGGAGAGGGAGGGGGAGAGAGAGAGAGAGACCATGTACCATCACTGTAGTCCTGATATAATTCAACATTGCACATCCCACAACATAATAACAGTGAAATGCAGTACCAAACTACATTACACAGATACTGTGCACAATGTTGGAATGAAAATCAAACAATACTGTTACCAGTACCACACTGTGTCCAATTGCAGCACAACAAAGTGAAATGCAGTCTCAAGCCCCATAACTTGCACTGCACAATGCTGATGTCAACACAAAATACCATAACAACTGAATAACAAGGGTACAATGCACTGTGTCACCTAGTCTGCATAATATAGGCATCCACACCAAACAATACCTGTACTGCTCTTGATACAAAATCGACCATATAACACTGCAAAATACATGAGTGCTACGCTGGCAAAGTGTCTACAACAGAGTCTGCACCATGCTGGCCCGTAATCCAAGCAATACCATTGCTGCTCTCCAAAAACTCAACATGGTGCAGGCTATCATGTCACAACTGATTGCTGCATAGCACCCTGTACACAATGTTGGCATCAGTTTACTTTATTTAATTTTGGACCCGCTGGGGCATGAAAAAAATCACAAAAGAACTTACATGAATGTGCTCAGAAATGAAATATTATCCTTATTACTACACTGTACGCATGTTCCTTAGCACAAATCACAAATGGACACGGATCATAGTCAGATCATTCTGTTTGCAGGCGTGTGTCATGTACAGTACATAATCTGTAAAACTTGTGAAATGAACCATGTGGTTAGCAATTCTGATACGATAAGTAAAGCCACACAGCTGAAAGTCAAAGATTGACAGTGGAAGAAAAAAACAAAACAAACACAAAGTACAGTACATATCATATGCCTATGATCAGTTATCACCCAACCACTTAAATCTGCTGTGACAGCTGGAGGGTAATGCAAAAACTGCATGGTCAACTCACTCTTGAGAAGTATTGCGTTTTTCATTAAGCAAGTCCACATTTGCACAACATTTTAAGCTGAGGGTTTAATGACATAAATATACATCCCCACGTTTCTATATTTCCGCACATCCCTTCTTCAGAAAGGACCCGTGGGTTTTATACTCTGAGGCCACTGACCATTTTCAGAATGAGCCCTGTATATCATTTTGAATCATGCAAAGCGGAGCAGTGATAAGTTTTCTCCTTGTCTCACACCGATGCTGCACAAAATCTATCTGTACCACTGTTTCCTACCCCATAAGTGTCAGCTGTGGAGTACATATTTTGAATGACTGATGTATGCCAGCATTTAGGAACTTGTCACAATAAAGACCTGTTCATATGATGAAATGTCTTCGAAAAATGAACACATTGTCAGTAAAGGGGTTTTCTTTGGATAATCAAAAACTAATACATATTAAGCTGCATTTCCAAATCACGACATGACAGGAGAGTGACAAAAAGTAACTTTTCTGAGGGGGTCATCCAAATAAATATGCATAGGAAGGTCTTACCATCAGGTATCTCTTTACCAAGTTTAGGGTTACAGTTAGGAATACTTGAGAAAAAAAAATCTTTGGGCAATATATGGCTATCTTGTACCTATTTCCCGATTTCTTGTGACCCTTGACCTTTCTGACCTTTCATGCATACGAAATTAGTATGCATGAAAAGTTCTTACCACCTTGTACCAAGTCTGGGTTTGAAGTTGTGTATACTTGAGAAAACATCTTTTTGGTCAAAATACAGATATTTTTCACCTTTTTACTGCACTACAAATTACAACATGGGTGTCAAATCGCTTTGTCACATTGTTATATGAAAACACACAAAGCACACCCCCATCACTGTACAATAGCCCCTGAACTGCTCGACTGCACGTTACAATTTTGTTGCCCCGCTGCTTCTATGTCAGGCTTATGGAAACACTCCCTCTTTATTTCTATTTTCTCGAGTTTTGTCATTGTCACTTTGTTGTCACTGCCCCACTGTTGTGTCTGCAGTTGAATAGCCAGGCCTAAAGCCTGCTTGCCCTTCTCCTAATATATGGCTATGCATCAGCTCAGGCAGTAAGGCACAGGCTTTTGCTGCATTGCGAATGATGTGACTGTCCAAAACCTTGACACTGTGGCCAGCCTGGTGGATGGACATCAAAATAACAGGACGTCTGCTCTCCTACACAGGACAATCAGTTCACTTCCTTTGCCTTCTCGTCGGTTGGCCATTGCGGAGAGATGTACCCGCTGAACTTTTCTTCCCTCATTTTTCGCAACCTGCAAAAGATAATTTTGTATCAACAAAATTTCTGACATGCACATATTGCGTGCATATATGTTTGCAAGTATTTATACAAAGTACATACATGCATAATATGACAGTAGTCAGAACATGAACAAGAAAGGCAATGTCCTTATGGTTCACGTGTATGACCAATCCACATAATATGTCTGTCCTTTTTGACCTTGGCTTGACTTCTCCAACAGGTCTCTGAAAATGTCTAAACATAAGTATAGGGCTGGATTTTGTACCAGCGAAACCTGAGTATTTTTCCAAATCCCTTCATTTTTCACACATTTGTCAACCCTCTGTGACCCTTGACCTCTGTGAGGGGCTGATTACATTAGTAGCACAGAAAAGTGTTATCATCATGCCAAATTTTATTGAAAAGTTTGCAAAAACATTGATAAAAACTACAACTCTACCCGAAACTAACTTTTGTCACCCTTATCATGTGGTATCTCCATAGCAAGTTTGAGTTTGAAGTTGAAAATACTACTTGAGATGACCTTTGAAAGGTCACAGAAATTGGTATGTTTAGAATTATTTTACCACAAAGTACCCTTGTGCCAAGTTTGAAGTCTGAGGCTTGCATAGTCTTCGAGGAAATGCCAATGTTAAAGTTGCCCACAGGTAACAGACAGTTGACGGACGACCCATTACAAACACTTACTTTTGCTATCACACTTGCGCCAAAAATTAGATGCCATTGAGCTTGAAATGACCACAAAGGGTGTATACATATATCTAGAATCAGCATCAATATTCAAAGTGTAACTTGCAGAAATTTTTTCAAACAGGACACAACGCATTGCTGTTTAGCAACTGCACACACTGGACCAAATGGGTAGTATTCAGATTTTTCTAGTCCTTTTGTATGCACTAAGTGCTTATTAAAGAAAACGACAGTATTTGGAGACTTGCCCAACCCTCTAGTTTTCAAATCAAATGCAATATGGTGCCACTTGTTGACAGCAAGTGATTTTAGCATTCGGTGTTGTTGAGAATGCTGGTACTACTACTACACCATCTTCAAAATGAAAGAAAGCATTACAGTGTGATGTGTTTATCCCAACCAGTTGTGTTTTGTTATGAACCTGATTCTATTCACAAATCAATCGGTATGCTTTACCTCGAGTCCAGGACAATAAGTGTCGCATTCTCTCACTTTAGTTGATCCGCTGGAACTGGAATTGCCTGCTTTTAGCTGTGGCCTTCTCCTGTGAGCAAACATGACCTGACTAGCTCTTGCCTCTTCTTGGTGTAGGCGTCATACTTCTGTGCTTGTTTGCAAGTATACCCTCTGGGCGTGACTTTGCAGTGAGACGTCAACAGCAGCACTGACCTGAAATGAAATACATGTGTATCGTGTTATTCGGCAGCATGGCAATTTCACTTCTGATCTTATTTCAGGGTGGGTCGGTTCCAAACTCCACAAACAGGGACTTTGTTATAGCATTATAAACAATTCGGGGCCGGTGGGGGGAGTCCCCCCCCCCCACCCACCCACCCAATTCATCCCTACATTTAGTTTGCACATTACTACCTTCAAACTAATGTGAAATAAACTGTGAACACCACAAACAAGAATGGTGAAGCCTGGATCGCTCGTGTGCATTTAAAACTGATCATTTTCTTAATCTGAACTGTGTGACCTTTCCAAAAGGTGACTGAAATTTAAGTGCCATGAGGCTAAGCATATGTAAAGTGCTGGCTTATGTACAGTTGTGAATAGTATTGGAGAAAAAAATATCTTTTGTCAAAATATGGCTATTTTTTTTTTTTAACCTATTTCTTGATTTCTCATGACCCTTGGCCTGAACTCAAACTGGTAGGCTAAGAGTAAGAAAGGTCTTGCCACAAAGTATCCTTCGGCTACGTTTGAAGACTGTGGATTGAATAGTCTCCGAGAAAATGCCAACATTAAAGTTTACCATGGACGACCAATGGCCCAGAACATAGCCTTACACTTGCTTCGCACATGAGCCAATGAAAGAAGGCATTACAGTATGATGTGTTCATTCACACCATAGTTGTGTTGTGTTCTGCACCTGATTCTCATCACAGATCTACTGGTATGATTTACCTTGAGTCCAGGAGAATAAGTGTCACATTCCCTCACTTCACTTGAGCTGTGAGTGTGACCTTGGTCAGTTGGTGTAGACGTCATACTTCTGCACTTGTTTGCAAGTATGTACTCTGGGTGAAAGTACTGAGACTCCACAGCGAGAGGTCAACAGCAGTATTAGCCTGAAATGAAATACATGATTATTACTGTGTTGTTCGGCAGCATGACAATTTCACTTTGCGTGAACTAAATGCAGGGGCAGATTATTACTTTCAAAATAAATGCGACAAAAACTGTGTAAACCACAAAGAACAAACAACAATGGCAAAGTCACGTCTATACGCCTCATGCGCATAACTGATTCACAACCTGTGTGACCTTTCCAAACGGTAGCTGAAATAAGTGTCACAAGTGTCACGAGTCTCAACATACAGGCTTGCTTTTGTACTAGTCAAATTTGTATTTTTCACACATTCTACGGTCATCCAAAATGGTAGTCAACAAATATTAGGGTTTCAGTCAAAGTAGCGTTTTACTAGGTAACCCTTTTAATCCTGATACACCCACTGCTTGAAATAAATGTGACTATGATAGTTCAAGGGTGGTGCCAGAATCGATTGGCGTCTCATCCGCCAAGCTATTCTGGCACCATCCTTGAACTAAAAAAATGCTGGACCTATCTCCTAATCTGTAATAACTAATATAGCCTTCATAAGACAGAGAATGGATGAGAAAACTAAGTTACTAAGTACTGAAAGCAGTTACTGAGTTAGTAATACAAAATTCTCCCTTAGCAGGACTTTATACTACACACAGTACGTTTTCCTAAATAATAAGCACTGGCACTGGTTTAATATCACTACAATGTGGACTACATTCCTTCCACCGTATTAGTAAAGGCTCTCTGAGAATGTATGGAAATGTTCTACTTCTAGGTGGTGACTGACATACATGGAATGCATGCCCCTGTCAACCCACAATAAAATGTAGTCTTCTTCATTGCAGGTAGGCTGTAAATTTCCATGCATAAAAGGACAGTTAGCTATTGGGGTTTTACGCCATGCAGGTGACATCTCACGGCGGTGCATAAAACTTTCTTTTTTTTAAGAGTTGGAAAACCAGTCAGATATGCCACTTACGTACGACATTTTTCTTTCACTACTAGTAACTCGTGTTCTAGTCACTTAGCAAACACCACCAACCTCTTTTTCTACTTTACTTTACCTTTTCCTTCCTGATGTTTAAAGAGATTTTGTTGTTTTCCTGGCTCCCGTTTGGTTGGCCCGTTCATTTTTTTTTCTTCTTCTGAGAAATGGTTATGCGTTACTACTGACGCTCGATGACTAGTCGCAACTTATGCAAAAGTATCTTATTTCTGAGGAAACACAACATTTTATGCATAGAAACAGTCAGCGTACACACCTATTTCAGACAGTATATATCTTTTGTCAATTATCGATAAATTGAGCTTGTTTGCAATACGACTTGCCGTACGGCGGTTTTTTTCGGTGACCTCTAGTCTCAGGTCACGGCAGACGCAAGATAGCGGTATCTAAATGCGCAGAAAAGATGCGCGAAACAGGTGTGTCCTACAACCTTAAAAGCAATCCAGACCAAAAAGGTGACTGCCAAGCCTGTAAAATGCAAAGAAGTACCCAACGAAAAAAAAGAAACACACTTAGAAAAGACGGGTACAACTAAAGTCATTGTGTTGTACCCATCTTTTCTAAGCGTGTTTCTTTCTCCGTTGGCTACTTCTTTGCACTTAAAAGCAGCATAGAGGCAAAGCAATCAGTCCCCAAGTCTTCAGTCCAGTAGCAGTGCTGCTGTCTCGGTTCAACCCAAAATAATGGCTTGCCCAAAATGAGGTTCAAAATTACCACTGGTCATCAATTAATTCGATTGGTCGACTAATTATAAACAGTGCCCCCTGCTGACCCCTAAGCTAGTTACCAGAAGTCAAGGGGAAACAATCTAGCAGTAATTGCAATGTGTTTCCCTTAGACAGTAAAGACTAGTGCACACATACAATGAATGCTTACTTATAGTTTAAATGATCCATGAATAAACAAACACAGTGACCAAAAGACCACATCATCACACTTTATTTTTAGTAGCATCAGGCCAGGTCTCCCCTGGTATCATGGACAAGGAGATGCATGTTTAATCCAACAGTTTCTTTTATTGCTTTACTCATCTGATATTTTGAGTTGGGGAAAAAAGCAACCATCTTCCTCCCATCTGCCCAATTCAAAATACCTCAATATCAATAATACTTTATCTTGAGATTAACATCCTAAAATTTCAAGCTTGTAAGTACACAAGCACTTGAGATACGATTACATACACACATGCACTAAATATATTTCCCACAGAGAAACTCAGAACATACATTTTGTGCCACTGTCAGATGTGAAATCATATTTGCTTTGTCTTTCTGTAGAATATAATGCCAAGTTGCCTTAGTGTTCATGGACTTAAATGTGCTAATTTCCTACTCAACGCCCTCTGTTGTGCCTCATTTCAATGTTGTTCCTATTTTACAAATAGGACCAATTTTTACAAACAGGTAAAAGACATCCATTATCACAGTTATGAGAAAACAAAAAAGAACAACGTCAAAGTAATATTTATATATTTTTAAAACCATAGTGCAAAATGCTGAGAGAAAAAAATGGATCAACTCACCTTCATCAATATCCAAAATAATCCCCCCTGTTTTGTCTGAACTCCCATCAGTTTTATCAGAACTGTCGGTATCAGTGGAGCCCAACATTTTTTCACTTTCCTCCCCGATCTCACTCAGCTGGATGCTAACACCTGAGTCGTCAGGGCTGGGGGTCAGCGATTTTTTCTTTGAGGGTGTGCTTGTGTTGAACGACATGATTACAACGCTGACAGTCTGGTCTGGAAGAACAACATTTCTGCTTAATCCTACGGCTGTCTGTAGCACTTTTTACGAGGTGATTCCTGCAGGAACTACCTGGACAAAAAGCGCTATAGACAGCCAAAAGAGGTTACAAAAATATTGTGAGGCAGAATACTGACTTACCTGTACATGCCAAAATGGTGATTTTAATGTGCACGCAAAGACTGACACTGTTTGGCTGCAGTCACAATAGGGCTTAATATTAGAAAATAAACTGTTTCTGATCATATATTGCCCCCTAAGAGGCATTTTTGATCATTCCTCCAACCAAAACTGATTTAAAATGTTGGGCAGAGAGGACAGATCAGTGACCTCCAAAGTGGTCATACTTTTTGTTTGACACCTTTAACCCGACACCACAGGTCTCCAAAACTTCCTTCCCAGTGTTCAAAAATAAACAAGATGAGGATTTCATCCCAAAGTCTACCGTATTGTTTGGAGCTCACATGCGTTTATCTTTTAGGAACATTCAGGGTTGTTATTATGTTAATATTTTTAGAATATTATGCTGATCCATTTCCCTCCTCTCTAAGCCAACCCCTGATCAACACACACGTCGGCACACACAAATAAAGATGGACACACATAAATAAAGACGGACACACGGTGATTCCCACCATTCATAAGCTCCGTGGTCTAAAGAAGAATAATAGCATGAACAGTGAAATGATGTCACTTCAAACTTCACGTCATGGCATCATTAGTCCCACAACGCTGTGTTTATAGTGACGACTCGATGTTATACTTCACTCATCGTAGTACCAACATTTGATGCATCAGAGAATCAACTTTGCAATTTTCTTGCTGATTTTCACACCTAGGGCTTACAGGTCACAATCTGACCTAATCCTACCCCAGAGCTGGGACAAACAGCAGGCTTATGCAAACACTGTTTGTGAAAAATCATGCAGCTACTAATGAGAAGATAGTTTTTTTTTTGTAAAAGAAAAATTAAAGTTATGTTGGCTGTTTTACATGACTCCCAAAAAGTGGTGCAGAACATCATCTGATTTTCACACCTCGGCATACAGGTCACAATTCTCCTATTCGTACCTGACAGCGGAGACAAACTGTAGGCTTATGTAAATACCGTATATGAAAAATCATGATTATTAACGAAGATTGTTTTTTTTTGTAAAAAAGATTTCATCGTTTTAAGTATAACCCATATAATTTGTGAAATTAATCCCCAAAACATGAAATAAATTTGTTCAAAAAATATTTAATTACCACTCAAAACGTTCTAGAGGCACAATGCTGGTTAATGAACTCATTTAATATCTCCCTTTTATCTAGCTATATGCAAAAATATCTAGTAAAAATAAGAAAAATTACAGACTCCAGTGTGGATCAACCGTTTTTTGTGAAACGGACATTTTCTCGCCAATAAGCATCTTAATCAAAAAGTTTTTTAAATGGTCCCGAGATAATTCTTTTCGGGACAATATCCTAAAATTTCAAGCTTGCCTGTTCTTGAACGCGGGCTCTAGTCGCTGTCACACACACGGCGCTTTGGCGCCAAAAAGACATTCTCTAGCAAGGTTTGCGTAGCTAGATGTGACATCATTTTTATCCTGTTACTTCTTTGCCAGACCTGTTACTTCTTTGCCAGAATTTATGGGGCCAAACACGTCATGTGCATGCTCCAAAATGCGCTCCGGTCAGCCCCATTTCAAAGTCTACCGTATTTTTAAATACAGTAGACAAAAAGCGTGCATCCCCAAGGACAACCCCCCCCCCCCCCCCCCCCCCCAGGATATTGTATTCCCAATTATAACATACGCTTCGTTCTTTATCACCTAATTGCGTATTGTGAGGGTTTCAATTTAAACATCAGTATGTTGTATGTGTACTTATTTGTAGGTCATCTTTCAAAATTAGCTTCCCATTGATTACTCAGTAAGTAAAATCTATTATGTTTTTTAACGCCTCCATATGCAAGGCAGCAGGTGGTCAAACACCAGCATTACAAAAATAAGCTTAATAGCAGTTTCTACTATAGCAATGCCCTAAAATTTGTTACTGGTAATTGAAACCAAGAATTCATGATTCATGTGATGCCAGCACACTCTGAATTATATGACGCAGTATTACTGAGGGTGAATGAAAACAGTGAAACCCGAGGTGCCCCACCACTGCACTCTTATCAGAATTTCCAAGACAAACCTTGGAAATCTGGCCATGTTCAAATGAGATGCAATACCGGTAATGTATGCCACTCAAAATCTAAAAGCAAAACCAATAGTAGTTTAGTACATACTTCACTATTTGGGAAATGTGTTATTTTTTAAAAAGTGATGCTGGACTTTTTCTTTATTTTCCCTGGTCCTTAGAATCAGTCGGTTTTATTTTATATTTTTAAATCATGCATCCATGGCAATTTTGACCCTTGATTGCTCCAAGACCGAAGATTGCTCCATAGATATTTTAGCTACATAGATACTTTTTATCAGTGACCCAAGTCTGAAAGGATACAGCACCATGACCTGGTGGGCATCGTGCATAATGAAGAATGAGCAAATTCCATCTGCAAAAGGCGTAGATTCTCATGACCCACTGCAACTGCAGGACTCATAAAAATATATGCTTCTTGTCAACCCAATTTCTCAGTTTAGGATGGTAATGGGGCAGACATTGTGGGCCTAACCCCGGACTACAGTCAAACCTATCAAGACGGCCACCTCTCTATGCAGACCACCCATTTTTGGTCCCATGGACTTCTTTCAGCTACTTAGCCCATTTAGCTCTGATGCACTACACCATGAGAGGGATCGACCATAATTCAAAGGTAGCAACAGATTAGATAGCAGCCTGGTGGCGCAAAGCTAATCTGGCACTACCCTTGAATTAACATGGTCGCTCCATCACCTGCAAATAGTACAGTCACTGGGTGAAAGCAACCACATTTTGATAGTACCTTGGGTGGTAACTTTACACAGGTTTGACTGTACTGCGTTTTTATACAAGTATCATATTTCGATACAAGCCTATCATAGTACATAATAATAATGACAGACTTTGTGATTTTCATAATTATGATGACCACTTAACCCTTTGACTGTCAGTAGCACATTTTGTCAAGATGATTCTTGTTGGAATCATTTCGACAAAAATCTGTACATAATAGGCTTATGCAGGTGAAGGTGTACAAATATATTTTCAACACCTGCTACTGTTGATTCACTTTCAACAGTCAGCGAATGGAAAAATTAATCAACACCTGCCTGCACACACAACACAGCCAATAGATGATGAATAATGCAAGGTTCATTCTAAAAATGTACGCACATGGGTCATTGGCCAGCAGAGTACAAATCCAATGGGCTTTGGGGGTGGGGGTGGGGGTGGGTGGTTGTGGTGGTGGTGGGGGGAGGAGGCAGTCACTTCGTCACCAACTGGCGAAATATCGAAAAGCAGGAGGGGAAATATCGAAAAGCAGGTGGGGGAATGGGGGGGGGGGGGGGGGGGGGGGGGGGGTTGGGTGGGACAGTCAGCACGACAAAAACAAGAAAGACAAAGCCATTATGGCTCACACGTATGACTGATTTACGTATGTGTGACCTTTGTGACAAGGGCTGGGGCCATATGCACATTGCATCATTAAAAGTAATGGCCGATTAGGACTAAAGGGTCATTTGTAAATGGACCATTTGTACGGACCCTAATTGGAATGCACGTTGTCCAAAAAACGTGCCATTAGTTAAGGGCTACTTTATGTTTAGAATGGAGGGAATCCCTTCCGCTTTGACTAGTTCGCGCATGCGCAGTTCAAGGCCTCCCGTTTAGTTTTGAGGCGCACGTGCGTGCGGCGCCATAAGATAAGGAGCCGCGCAGCGCGTCGTCTCTGTTAATATCGCCGGCTGGCAGCACAGAGCTGAGCGCAATCTGTTACGGCTGTGCAACTATAGTCTCGCTATTCTCGTCACTGTTTTACGCGAGCACACTATGTGTGTACACTCTCAGCGTTGACCGTGTACCCACGGGATACATTTTACTGAATGGCGCCGGTCATTTATGGCATGTTGTTTAAGCTGTACAGAACGTATGTTGTATTTAAGACATACACTTAAAAGGTAAGAAAATAAACTTTCTACATGCTTAGGAAAATGAAGATGAGCAATGCATGCAACGGACTAGAAGACAGGCAACCGGCTAAAATGTATCAGTATCAAGACAGTTTAACTGTAGCTGTAACTAGGTCACCTCACCCTAAGCTAGCGCGGCACTCCCTAACTAAATGTGTGGGTTTGTAGAAGAACTGGGGCAGCTGTGATGAATATCATGGACTAACTGTCTTTTCTCTTCCTCGGGCAGTCATCCAACGAGAACTGAATAGCCACTCAAGCACAAAATTCCCATGCAGCTTACCGGCTTTTCACCACCACCGCACACTAATCGCCCATTAGGATCGCTAATGTTGGGGTACAGCGGCATTAAATTTAATGAATCATTAGGCTACTAAAATGGGTCATGCATTCCGTTAAATGGAAGATTTGTGACCATTAACCAAAATGGCTCATTACCATGGATAATGGCGTGACATGCATGCGGGCCCTGGCTTCTGCAGCAGCAAAATCCACGTTTTCTCAAATTTTCAAAATGTAAGCATTTTTCACATATTGACATCTGTCAACCCCCATGACCCTTGACCTTTGTGATGAGTCGACTAAATTAGTATGCATATGAAGGTCTTACCATCAGCTATCTTTGTACCAAATTTGGTTGAAAAATTTGCAAAAATTTGGGAATACCAACAATTTTATCAAAAATCTGCATTTTACACACATTTGCCAGCCTCGTGACCCTTGACCTTTCCAAGGGGTCATCCAAATTAGTATGCATAGATAGGTCTTACCATCAGGTATCTCTGTGCCAAATTTGGGTTTTAAGTTGTGAATAGTATTTGAGAAAAAAACATCTTTTGTCAAAATATGGCTATTTTAGACCTATTTCCTGAGCTCTCGTGACCCTTGACCTTTCCGAGGGATAAAACAAATTAGTGTGCATAAAAAGGTCTTCCCATCAGGTATCTCTGTAGCAAGTTTGGGTTTAAAGTTGTCAATAGTATTTGAGAAAAAAACATCTTTTGTCAAAATATGGCCATTTCGGTCCTATTTCCTGAGCCCTTGTGACCCTTGACCTTTCTGAGAGGTCACTCAAATTGGTATGTTTAAAAAGGTCTTACCACAAAGTATCCTTGGGCCAAGTTTGAAGAATGTGATCCTTGACCTTTGTGATGAGTCACCTAAATTAGTATGCATAGGAAGGCCCTATCATCAGCTATCTTTGTACCAAATTTGGTTGAAAACTTGGCAAAAATGTGGGAATACCAATAATTTTATCAAAAATCTGCATTTTACACACATTTGCCAGCCTCTTGTGACCCTAGACCTTTCCAAGGGGGTCATCCAAATTAGTATGCATAGATAGGTCTTACCATCAGGTATCTCTTTTTGGGTCTGAAGTTGTGAATAGCATTTGAGAAAAAACATCTTTTGTCAAATATGGCTATTTTCCACCTATTTCCTGAGCTCTTGTGACCCTTGACCTTTCCGAGGGATCAACCAAATTAGTAGGTATAGAAAGGTCTTACCATCGCCATCGGGTATCTTTGTACCAAGTTTGGGTTTGAAGTTGTGAATAGTATTTGAGAAAAAATAAATTATGTCAAAATATTGCTATTTTTTACCTATTTCCTGACCCCATCGACCATGTGACCTTGACCTTTGTGAGAGGTCACTCAAATTGGTATGTTTAAAAAGGTCTTACCACAAAGTATCCTTGGGCCAAGTTTGAAGAATGTGGCTTGAAATAATATCCGAGAAAATGCCAACGTTACAGTTTACCATGGGCGACTGCAGACGGACAACACCTGGCCCAAAACAGTCACTTTTGCTTTGCACAAGAGCCAGAAATCCATCCCTGGTGCTCCACAGGCTGCTGCGTTCATGAAACACAGCTGGGATAAGTTTATTTTTTTTCTCAGGGTCAGACAGATAAACTTCCACTTTTTCTGTCCCTCTCAAAATGTGTCCATCAAATATGGAGAATTTTAATTTTCCGCTAACACAAAATAACAGAAAGCTTGTTAACTGTTAAAGCACAATGTTAATTTTCCAGGATGACATTCAGACTAAAAACATGTATCACACAAAAGTTTATTAATTAATTTTGCAAGATGCAGTGAAAATTAACACCAGTTCTATTAAGTTCTTGTCATTAAATAATGAAGGTTTCTTTGGGTTTTTAACATCACCAAAATAGTAAAAATCAACAATAGAAGTGGATACAGTCAGAACTTCATGTAATGCAATTTAGATAATTATTCCTGTACTTGAAAGAGCTATTCTCACGGCCAGATCTTGTTTTTTGACTGGCTTCTTATATCTTATTAGTTGTTTATTATTATTTAAGAGATAAATGTAGGCAATCAACCCAAAAATACGGGTCCGGTAACCATTGAAAAGGTGAAAAATCTCCCTGTCGAGGATCGTCGAATTACAGTAATCGTGTTCGGTATGAAACCACGCGGTCGGCTGCCGGCCACGTGGGACTGAAATCGCCGGCTTGCGCCTATTTTCTTTCAGGCTACGGGCTTTGAGATTTAACAGAAGAATATATAATACTGTACCTACTGACCTGTTACATGAAATTTTATGTGAACAACTCAAGAATATTACATCCACTCACCAAATCAAGGCGTCTGCGTTACCTTGCCGACCGTCTGCGACTGTTCGGTCGGCTTTAGCCCTTCCCTCAAATACACACCATGAGTGATTGTGTGCCGCGGCGTGCGGATTTGCCTTTGCGATGCATGCGCGCACGCGCTCGCTTCCCAACGGTACCTTCAATTTGTAACCGTCAGTGGCTCTGCCATGGAAGAAGATAGCAATATGCAAAATGATGACAAAATCGGCTGTAGCAGCGGACTTAAAATCCGCGAATACGCTCCCATCTGCATCCCTGAAGATGAGGGAATGCACCCTATTCCTGCTGCTGTCACAACCATAGTCAGCTCTATGATCACACCGCAACCTATAATTTACTTCTGTTTCAGACGAAATCAACATCTTCAGTTTAGAATGCCGACATTGCCGAATGCGGATCCTATGATACTGTGACAGTGTCATGAAGCAACTTATTTACTCCCAAAGTGTTCAGCGTGTCAGACGAAATCAGAGCGTTTGGGCTTGGCCGGCTATGTGTCACAATTAACTGGATTAAACACTGACGACGTTTGCGGCCGTCACTGTGTCAGCGCGGAAAGAAGGCTGGCCCAAACCGCGTCCGCTCACCTTAGAGACCGCATTACGTCACTGTATTGCGATTAAAACTCAAATGTAGTAAACAATTCTAGATCTTCGTGTGTTTATCCCTTTAATAAGGGTGGTGTTTAGGAGAACAGTGGCGGATCCAGGGGGGAGGGCGCCTGCCCCCCCCCCTCCTTCCCAGTCAGCCATGACAAAAAAAAAAAAAAAAACATTTTTCTGATGGTTATTTGTGGAAGTTGTGTTTTACTATTCGATGGTTCTTCTTTTCTTGTACAATTTCACAATTATCTCATGTGTTGCCTATAGTCAAATATCCTCACTTCGCACTCCTTACCTGCACCTGTCACAGTACTTCACCCAGACATATAGTGCCATGTGCCCCGCACTCACAGGGGCTCGTGTAAATCAGTGCCTCTTGCTGTGCGATACAATCCGCTTTGCATCCCGCTCAGACTGAGGCAGCCATCTGGCAATAAGCCACTGACTGCTGGTCAACCCCAGCGGTGGAACAGTGTCCGATCATTGCTGAACTGGGGCCCAACTGAGAGCCGAAGAGCAAATGATGAAGAAGACGAAAAATATTTTATTATTGGTTGGAAATCCGAGTCAGCCTCACTATTTTGATTTCAGCAGAACAGAGTCGACTGAGGGGCGTGAGCGTTTTGACGGTGTCAGTCAATGGTATGGCTGATGTATGCCTAACTGATGCCGACGCGGTAGTAAATGAAAGAGAAATCATCAAATGACAACTTATATCATTATGCCCTTCTACCGTTATTTGGAAACAGCCAATATCAGTATCCATTAATAATAATAATAATAAAGGAGATTTGTTAAGCGCTTATTCTAAAAGTAACTCTAAGCGCTGATAATATGAAAAGGCTAACAGCCAAGAGACACACGCACATTTAAGACGGCGAGCCGATTAAATTGATACGATAGTTTTTTATTTTTTTTAATCTCCAAAATGGAAGTAATGATTTTTGCCAAATAAAAACGACAACATCAATGAAAAAATAAACGTTTGACAGACTAACTAAAAAATAATGAAAAAATCTGCATACTTAACACCTCGATTCTTGAACTCCGACTTACTCAGCATTTGGACGCTGCACTAACTGACACTAATTAACTGAACTAAAACTCAGTGGCTTAAGTCCGGAGACACGCCAATCAGTTCACAAAACGATTTCACATATAGTCAATTTAACATAAATTATTTATTTAACACAGGCATAAAGAAAGGGGAACGTTGTTTTGTTAATGGACTCTAGCTAGGCCTTGACCCCATTACTACTGTGCGATCACAACATTGGCGGGAAGATTCACAGACCTGGTTTGGTTCGACAGAAAGCCGACAGTCGCGAGAAGAAAAAAAAAACTCGGCAAATGTATGTAACAATACAGCTGCTGTTGTGTTGTGTTAAAGGCTTTGTGAATGACGGTGTTTCTGTCGGGATAACAAGCCATTATGTGGCCACATATTGCGCCATGCTCAGGACCAGGGCTAGTATTAGTAAACAATACCTCTATGGCGTGTCAGTCAGGCATTAAGTACTCTATTTCATGTAAGGCGTACTGACAAGAAGACACTTGACCACACCATATCCACTGACTGGAAATGTGTACATCAGACAAAAGTAAGACAAAATACGTTAAGATAACTCACGTTTTTGTGGCCTCTTTTCGTTTCCTAAAAATTTTTCTGTCTCCTTGCTCTGCCCGCTTTGCTCAGTTGCTTTGTCGGTCGACCGCTCCAAGAGCGAAGTACGGGCCCGCGTTAAATCTAGCGCCAAAGTCGCTCAGCCTAATGAAAAAACTCAGCTTGCTGATTGGCAGAAAACACGCGCGTTCACTTTGAGGCTGGCCAAATCATGGATACTACATTACGTAAATATAGGTCAGTGGGCCAAATCGCTTGCGAAGCGATCACGTGATACGCAACTGGGTTCGTCTGCTCACAGCCGCCATTTTTTGTAGCAGAGGTGCCGGCGGCCTACTGAGGTGCAGAGTAGCGATCGTGAACGTGGACGGTTTTTACAAGATAAAGACATCAAAGAACTAAATAACTACAATTACAACCGCTGCATTGTTGGAGAGATCGGAGGTCACCTTGAATTTAATGTCGGCGAAACTCACGCGATCTCTGTGACTCCCGGCACAGAACCGCAAGTCACAGTCTATAACTCAACGGACAAAGAAAAAAGGTCCCTGAATTCCGGCAAGTGTGGGTGCGAGTCAGTTATCATCAAGCTGTCGTGAGAGATATCTGGCACATATCAAACCCGCTGCGACCGTATTTCCTCCCCTCCCTTTGGCTCCTGCGGCTCCATGCCTGACCAAAAGCTTTTCGAGTTTTTCAGTTCACGGATAGTACGACTGTGTCTTCACTTATACCGTGTATACACTATTTAGTTATAACCATTTTTTACACTTTATTATCACTAGGCTGTTGTTGTTTTTTTTTTTTTGTTTTTTTCTCTCTCTTAATAAAGTTTCATTTCATCTCTCTTTCTCTCTCTAAGAATGTTGTAGTTTAGCAAGGACAAACACGAAAAGAGGCCTGTGCGCCTATTGTTTCCCCAAAAAATGCGCTAACCCGTACACGCACTAAAAAATGCTAGAGTTCATTTGTTTTTAAATGAAGTTGATGTGAATTTTCAATGATTTCACACAAATTCACCTTATTTTGCGCACGCAGTCAAGGAGACAAGGGACAAAAAAGGAAAGTGAGAAACGGGACGGCTTCGCCTGCCGTCCGCTGTAATATAAACAATTCCGCGATAACGCGGATGCTAAGGAGCTCGTGGGGCCATGTGTTTTTGGAGCTGTAGCGACTGCCTCAGTTCGGAGTAATCTCTGTGTCCGTTGAGTTATATACTGGTCAGTGATTTGGGGAATGAGCCACCAGTGCGGAGTACAGTTATGCCGAAGGAATCCCGGCGTCCTCAGACACTAAATCATTGCACCAGTCCAAAGCGCGATGTTAGTCGATAGACACTAACAGCATCGTGATTTGCATACAATTATAATAAGCTCAGTTTATTCCTATTTCCCCTTTGCTCAGTACTAGGTATTGCACTAGGCAGTTAAATCACACGCAGGATTTCAGTGACTCATGCGGCTGTCACTGACGCAGGTTCAAACCCCACTCCTTCAGTCTCCTGCGGTTTTATTTGTTTATTTATTATTTATTTATTTTGCGTTTATTTTTTACTTATTTCTTTAGTTTATCGTGTTGCTCTTGTTTTCTGCTCGTGGCGGTACGGCTGGTCTTTAGAATGGCTGGCTATCTTATTCTTTAATACGTATTTCTTAAAAATATTCATGAATTCCCACTCCTCTTGTCAAGGGTGACTCCCAGGTATGTCTGTTGGTCTTCATACCGCAGACGGTGGGGTGTTGCCCATTGTTATGTTGCCAGCCTTTGCTTTGTTGGAGAGAGACTGAGAAGAGTGTGGCTGATGATTTTTCTGTGTTCAGTGATGGTCACACACCAACCTTTGGTCCAGTCCGTCAGCCTGCCCAGGGCTAGCTGCGTCCTGTATGTAGCAGTTGTTGCATACTCCTCTGTGCACCACAGTACCAGGTCATCTGCGTACAGGGCTGCGTGGACTCCCTTTGGCAGCTCTGGCACAAGATCGTGAAGAATGAGCTGACAGAATGGCAATGAAGAAGCTGACAGAATGGCATAAGTGGGCGCAGAGAACGAACAAGACGAAAATGGAGTCAGCTTCACAGAGATGAAAACCATCATTAAGTCTGTGTACAGACCACCACAACGGCCCCTAGACAGTTACCATCAGCTGTCCAGACAAGAGCAGGTGACCATCTTCCGTCTGAGGACCGAGCACAACCGACTCAATTTCCACTGACCTGCACAGATTCTTCCACCTCACTGCCGCCATCTCCCCTGTGCCCTTGTGGAGAAGCAGAGCAGACCACAGAGCACATCCTCCAGGACTGCCGCGGTGGGAACCACCAGCTGCTGGGGGAGGAGATATGGCCGAAGCCCGCCACTCTACAAGAGAAACTGTACGGGCCTGTGGGGGCGCTACAAAGACCAGTGTGACGACGTTCGAGAAGAAGAAGAAGTGTGACGAGTTGCAGCTGAGTGAAGTTTCTTTACAAGAACCCTAAGTGCGTGCGTCTGGTGTGATTGTATCATACTACGACTACCACTACCACGTAACATGTCAAGCACGCTGCCATCCCACCCATCCTCCCTCCCCCTCCCCCCTCACCCCCAATGAAATATATATTCATACGCCTCTGAGAAAAATGTCTGTTATGTAGGATCTATGTGGGAATCTGGTGAAACTAAGAAAGAACCAGTCGAGATAACGACAAGCCTCATGATGATCATGTTTACCGCAGTGATTGGAACAAAACAAAATCAATGTATTGGACTTGTCGCCTCAGCATGCCACGGCTAGACAAAGGGTCATTTTGATTTATTTTTTTTAAACAGCAAAACGCGTTATTCTGTTACTGAAGTCACTGTCCACTACTCAGTGACGCTTACATAGCTGCATTACAGATTATGCACAAACATACCTGCGTGTTCAGTATTTCCCACGTAGTCTCCGAATTTGTTTCTCTTCAGATCAGCGCTGAGCTTGGAAATGTAGTACTACTAATAATAATAATGGTTATTATATAGGCGCGTTTTCCCAATTCGGCGAATCGGCTCAAAGCGCCGCGAACTGCACCCAACACGCACACTCACGTGACACACTCATTCACTCTGAAGACAAAACACAGTACAAGACAAACACAGGACATTCACGTGGTGCGAAGTACTAGAAATGTCGTAGTTTTTGACGTGAAAATGAATTGCCGTAGTGTTCAACTGTAGGTCTGAGCTGCTTTTTATTTGCAGTTTACTCAGCGGCACTCGGAGTGTAAATTTGTTTGTAGATAATGGTGACCCCGCGGCGGCGTTCGTCTGGTGAATCAGTGTGTGTGTGTGTGGGGGGGGGGGGGGGAGGGGGGAGAGAGACAGACAGAGAGAATAGATAAAATCGTGACACTGACTCGGACGGAACTGATGAGAGGTGCGTCAAAATTTCACTGACGAGTTTCAACGAAAGCAGTCGATTAACTTTCCGGACAAACATGGCATGGCGGGAGCAGATTAAAACTCCGGACATCATGTCGCATGTTTCTCCGGGCTTTCAATCAGTAAGCCACGACCTGCTCAAATTTTTCTGATACACGTGAAATTCATTGACCTAATTTTGTATTTCGTCTCAGTATCGTCCTAAGTTTTAGTTTGTCATAACCCGAGCCGGTTTGATGTTAAACAGTATTTGCATAAATCTATTACTATGTAATAACAGACTTATGGTGTGTGATTAACAAACCGACGTAGCCGTCCTCGTGAAGCCGTGACAGTAGCTCCCCCATGCACCCCCCTCACTAAATAATACTTTTACTGCCCAATATTCTAACATTACCTTTTGACTGTCGGTATCGCTTTTTGTCGCGATGATTCCTGCAGGAATCATTGCGACAAAAAGCGCTACCGACAACCAGAGGGTTAAAAAGATGAGTGGCCCGGACTGATGACAGTCGTTTACGTGTCTGATCGCATTACCGGTGCACGAGTCAACATAGCCTATAATTTTAACATCACAATATTCCTATAATTTTAACATCAAAGCATTCTTAAAGTTACGTGGAACGTCAGTCGTACGAAGTCATTAGCACCGGGAATTAACATCAGTCGGGCTTATCGTGGATGTCAGCTGGCTTTGATAAGTAGCGTCGGGACGTTTCCAAAGAAATCCACAGTAGGTAAATGCCGACTGGGTCATCCGTGCACAGTGTCATCAGTGATGACACATGCGGACGTCCGTCAGTACAAATCGACTTCTGCTGTTAGACTTTCTATGAGCAAGATTCATATATTCTCGTGAACACCTGCAACTGCATGGGCTCGTCAGAGCTGATGTATAGTCAGTGCTAACACTGATATCGACTCTAATGAACTAACTGTTCGTACTGGCTGTTAGTTCCATCAAACGGCTGAGAGGATGGGGAGGTGGCGTAATGTAGGGGAGGGGGGGGGGGGAGGGGGGTCACACCGTTGATTTCGATAGGTGTATGAACTTAGCCGCCGACTAACGAAGACCGACGCACACGAACCCGGCGTGAGTGCTCCCGTGAAATTGTATCTACTGTCTCTGTGGAACCTTGTTTTGGCCTGAATTTGATTTGTGTATAGCAGAAGGCCTCAGTTCAGCGTATACATAATTCTTGTAATGCTGATTGCACGTTAAAGGACGCTCGACAGGATTTTGGTAGGGCCTATTCGCTTTAAAAAAAAAAAAAAAAAAAAAAAAAAAAAAAAAAAAAAAACCACACCTTTCCACTTTCATTAATAACCGTCTCGAATTACAAAAGAAAAAAACATGTATGTCGGAATATCTAAGCTTTAATTCTGACATGTTTGCACACATATTTCAGAAATCAGCGATCCTAATGACCTACACTTTTTTGATAGTACGCAATTTGTAAAGGAAATTAGGTAATGCATATTTTGTGGGCCGTGTGAACTGGCCACTCTAGCGCATTGGCTAGGATATGAACTAACAGACTTTTTTTTTTTCATTCAATTTGTGATGATACAAGGCTTTAGGGGATTTCAGATATCTCATTTCGTATGGAACTTTCATTGAACGTGGTGGCGGAAAGTTTCCTTGATGTGAGTGAAGTGGTGATGGAGACACTATGCAGCCGTGTCAAACGTCAACACCTGGAAAAAAAAAAAAAAAAAAAAAAAAAACCAGGCTTCCAGCTCCCACCTTTGCTCAGAATGTGGAAACATGTATCGTCATGCTTCATAATTTGTAAAGCACAGGCAACTCAAACAAGATTTCCACGGCTGACCAGCCCACACATGTTCAAAAGCTTTGTTAATGCTAAAGAGCTGCATTCCGACCGTCCATACTATCCACCAGAGACATAGATGTTATGTATGTCTCTGTATCAACTTACAAATAAAACGTCATAAAGGTGTTACAAATAAAACCTCATAAAGGTGACGTGTGCAAAGCTTTCTTTTTTTACAGTCAGATAAACTTAGAAGGTCAATTTTCTCCAGTATTCGATAAATCGTTCCACAGGAAAAGCATGTTCAACAGCATCTTCATACTCATTTTCATGTAAAAGATGTTGATCAAGATTCAAACACGCCCTAACCTTGAAACGACACTTCAAGTCAATATGCCCCAGGAATTAACATGATGAATACATATTATCCTCGTTTGGTAATGATGTTGCCGAACTACTGGATCCATTCCAATTTGCTTACAAAAACCATAGGGGTGTGGAGGATGCATGCCTTACTCTGTACAATCTTGTATTTCAACATCTTGAGAAATCAAAGGCACATGTGAGAATTTTTTTTATTGACTTTTCTAATGCTTTTAATACTGTTGAACCACTAATGCTTTTGCAGCGTATGATGGACTTTAATGTGAACACAAACATTATTCTGTGGGTGCGAGACTTTTTGAAGGACAGGCCACAACGTGTAAATGTACACGGCAGTCTGTCTGACCAAGTGGTGCTAAATTCAGGCTGCCCTCAAGGTTGTGTCCTCTCTCCGACATTGTTTTCTATATACACAGACCATATGCGTTGTCACACTGCCACTTCTCGTCTCTTAAAGTTCTCAGACGACATGGCCCTTGTAAGCCTACTCCAAAAAGAAGACAGTTTGGCCGAGTACTTTGCACAGATAGCAGTATTAGAGTCATGGTGCAAAGACAGTTTTCTGGAAATGAATGTACAGAAAACCAAGGAACTCGTCATTGATGACAGGAAAGTTGATGATATTTTTGTACCTGTCTCAATTAATAATCAACCTGTAGAGGTGGTCACTGAATTTAAGTACCTTGGCACAGTCGTGGATAGTGGGCTGTCCTTCACTGGAAACACTGATCTGATTGTGAAAAAAGCAAACCAGCGTCTGTACCTTCTTAGGAAACTGAGAAGTTTTGATGTCAGTTCCAGGGTTTTAGAATCCGTTTATAGAAGCCTGATCGAAAGCATACTGACGTTTAACATCACTGCTTGGTATGGCAATCTCAGTATGAAAAACAGGGGCAGACTGTCACGTATCGTCAGAACAGCTGAGAAGATCATTGGCCTAGGACAGTACCCAGTAGATGATCTGTACCATAGAGCTGTCCGAAGGATAGCTGCTAGCATTGTCAATGATCCTAGTCACCCACTCTCTGATCAGTTTCAAATGCTACCATCAGGCAGACGTTTCAACATGCCACTTGCCAAAAGGAATGTTTTTAAGAAGTCTTTTATTCCAACTGCTGTCTCGATTTTGAACTCTCGTTTATAACGCCGCGATAAGTATGATCTACTTAACATTACCTCCCATCTTGTGACAGATTGCTTGTGATAGATTGCTGCAATGATAATTTTTCATGATATGCTTTTGCAGCGTTTGTTAATGTCTTATATTGTTGTTTCATGACGAGCCGAAAGGCAAATTTCTGTCGTGCCTGGACTCGAACAGACAATAAAGTTGTATTGTATTGTATTGTATTGTATTGTATTGTATTGTATTGTATTGTATTGTATTGTATTTATACAATGGCACTGCACAGAAGAGCTGTAGTATTTCTGCCTTTGTTTCTGATGCTTAGTCCAGGACTGGGTCCTGGGGGCACTCCTTGGCACAACTGTCACATAGTGGTTTTGAATAATTTAATCTTTAATTTCTAATCAAAATCAAGTTTAAATCTTAATCTTCAAATTTGAATCGAAATCATGCTTTTGCCCCCTGAAAATGAAAAGAACTGAGACTGGTGAACTCAGTGTGCAAATGCATAGTTGTGATCAAAGCGATCTGCTCCATGACACGCTTTGATTGCTAAAATTCGCCGATACTACAGGTTATCAATGCTGTCTTGCCTCGTATACAACTTTTCTACCCTTTATTTCATAATCCATGTCAGTAGGCACACGTACCAGAGGTTTCAAGTTCCATTGGCTTTTGAGCGTTTAAGGAGGAACTCTCCTGCATACGATGGAGAAGAAGAGCAGAAAACTCTTCCATTTTACGACATTCAAACTTTATAATTTAATTTAGCCTTCTTGTCCAGCATTAATGTAAGACATAGTAAGAAGAGAAAGTACAAGCTATTAACCCTTAACAGCCTGGAGTATGTCTCTGTAAGCCGTTTTCTTCAAGTTCTTCCAAAAGGGGATCCAGCAATTTTATTTATTTATTTATTTATTTATTTTTATTATGTTATTATTTTTTATATTATTATTATTGTTATTGGGGAGGGGGGGGGGGGCGTCTTGCCCGCTGTTTATTTCCTTTGAAATGTAAACTTGTCTGTGATGACGTGTTATGTTATAAAAGAGGACATCTCAATAGAAGCAGGAGTACAAAAGTACCTTTTGAAAACGTGCGTATTTTTTATTTGTTCTAGATTTTGATGTGTATTTGTAAACCAACTTTGACCAAATGTACGAGAAATACGGAATAGTTCACCCAAAGTCAACACAGCATACAGGGACTTATTTTGTATTCTAACACAAAGAATCAGCTAGCCAGAATAAATTTTGAAATCAGAGAAATAGAGCATTGGGAAAATGCAGTTTTGACTTCATTATCTTTCTGTACTGTAAATGTAAGTGTTAAAATGACGTCACACGTTTGAAAAAAAAAACTATTGTGGCTTGTTGATTCTGTTGTGTTAGAATACCATACATTGGAATTTTTGTGTTTTGACAAAACAGACTCTTGTCTGCATCCTTAAAACGAAATGCGTGTTTGAAGGGTTACAAACAACCGCGGATTTGGGAAGGTCAGCCATTCTTGCGCCGAACGGTCAAACTGAGATTTACCTGCGCTCACGGGTTTCGATTATACACCATCATACAAAATGCTGCCTCATGCCATAACATTTGTTCTTCAAAATATTTTTACGGCTATTAGCACTGAGAATTCTTTTTTAAACATGCAAGGGATCAAAGCCGGGACATTTTCTGAAGTATTGTCATCGTTCTGGAAATGTTTTCCGCACCCACAGTTTTTCACCCAAGCTTTGAGTTTTCAGACAGCTTGTTCTAAATGACTGTAGGCAGTAGGCATTTCTAATTTTGTGAGCAGGCTCTGACCTTAGTAAAGCCTCTGCCCCCAGTTGCAGAAATGTTGTCCAGGCCAACTGCCACCAACCAACTGTCCCTCTGCATTGCATCTAGATTTTTTCTTGTGGCTAAAAATAGCTCAAAACAAAACCGTTGGAACTACTGGCTATTAAAAATTACGTGCAACTCTGATTCTCAGTAGCCGTGATCAGTGGTGATACTGCGTGGGAATGACTAGGTGAGTAGGGTGGAGTGCACATATGTCATACAGACTATAATTTTCGTATCACAGTTTCGCCGAAATGTCATCCACATGAATGCAAATATGATTTTGAAATAAATCAACCGTCGTCTGGCAGAACCAACGATTACAACGGCCCGCACTTTACTCAGTCATGCGTCCCGAAGCGGAGATGAATAGAGACCGGCTTCAGTTGACCTTCCAGCTGTCAGTCGCCGCTGTAAAACCGCGGAGCCATTACATTCAAACACCGGAATGCATTTACGTCTCAGCAATGCCGTACAGACTTAATAGTTTATGACAATTATACATACAACGATAACTGGTAATTTCCACTCCATCAGGCCCTTTCGTTCAAATTATGTAGGCAAACAGTTGTTAGATGACAAGATATTCAGTCCAGATGATTACAATTTAAATTTACTTGAAAACCATACTGACCACGGCCGGACCTGGGAAAAGTCGAGGGGGGTGGGGGGGGGGGTTACAGATTTAGTATAAGGCGAAGCGCCGAGCCTTCTAAGGGGGTCTGGGGGCATGCCCCCCCCCCCCCCCCCCCCCCCCCCGCAATTTTTTTTTTTCAAGGATGCAAAATGGTGCAATCTGGTGCAATCTGAACCTTGAAAAAGCCATTTGTAATGGTCTGGGGACTTTGAGCTTTTTTGAAAATCGAACTGACAAACTCTGGGGTACAAAAATTATCCCCTGCCCCTCCCTTAAATACACACACACACACACACACACACACACACACACAAACATTTATTTATCAACAGATGTTTTGTATACTATTATTATTCACTACTTTTCGTTGATCGTTAACGGTATAAAGCTTTACCTTGTAGTTTATGAACATCAGGGCCCTGCTTTCAGTCTTGCTGCACTAGGTCTCTCGGCATTAGTACCATTTGTGAATTGTATCTTCTGGCAAAACAGTTCACTGCCTCTTTGAAGTCAATATCAACATCCCTGTGCACTTTCAGTAAAGCAAGTGCATCGAGTCTCTGTTGCCCCATTGTAGAGCGCAGGTAGTTTTTCAGGTTGCGCAACTGACTGTTTGAACGCTCACACTCGGCAGTAGTCACGCAGGGTGCAAAGGTTCTTTAGCATGATGAACAGGTTGGGATAAAAATCCCTGTCACAGTGTTTCAGTGCTTCTGATGCCGTGGATGGGATGATAGCTGTCGGATTCTCAGCAGCACTTCGCCATTTGCAAACCCACCGTTGGTATTCTGCATCAAGGGTAGCGTTGTCTGGTAGGTCAGACTCCCACAACATTGCCAGTGTCTTCACCCCTTCTGGAACCTGCATGAAACCATCCTGGTTGTCTATTAAAGTGGTACCAGACAGAGACCATCAACTGCTAGGTCAGCATTTTTGAACCTCGAGTCCAATTCGGTTGACAGGTGTTCCAAGAAAGGAATGGCAATGCTAATTTTGAAATATTCTTCTGGAGTGGCCGCAGGTTGGTTGTCACGGAGAGTCTGTCGGGATGCTTGACGAGGAACAACAACATCAGTTGTCAAAGCATTTGCCATTTTGCTGACTTCACCAAACCAGGCAACGAACGCTGTGTCGACATGTCTTCTAATAGAAGACTGACATGCAGTTACTGACCTCTTTGATTTCCCTGTAGGCATGGACAACATCTTTTGTTCTTTTCTGGAGCTTCACTGTCAAGGGTTTTAAGTAACGCAAACAATTGCGGACGACAACGAATGCAACGAGGAAAACACTGCTGCTCAAGGTGTGGAGAAAGCCAGTTGCCTTGGTCAATGTCTCACTGCCCCAATTGTCACTATCTTCACACATTTGTCCCAAACAGTCGTGAACAACCAGGAGGAGAGATGTGTAAACCTCCAGTGCTTCATGTTTTTCTACTACCCATCTTGTTCTGCACAGATCAACAAGCTTTGTCTTTCTCGTGTCAGGCTGAGATGCTTCGATGGTATCTTCAAGTTTTCTTTGTCTCTTTGGAGAGTTTGAGAAAAACAGTGACAGTTCCCTCAGTGCTCCCATCATGTTCTTCACTGCAGGCAAGCCGCATGCTTTTACAATGCAGAGACTCAAGCTTCGGGAAGCACAGTGAAAGTACAGTGCTTTGTTGTTCCTTGCTTGAAAACGTGCCTGCACTCCTTTAAACTTTCCTGCCATGTTTGCGGCCCCGTCATAACCTTGTCCTCTAACATTGTTGAAATCAAGCCCCCACAAGCCCAGGCACTCAACAATCTTGTTGTTAAGTGTTTCACCTGTGGTATCTCTGCACTGGCCAGGAACTCGTCCATCGACGAATCTCAATATAATTGAAAGTTGTTCCCAGTTTGAGCTGTCTGTGACTTCGTCAGCAAGCACGGTAAACTGTTTTGCTGCAATACTTTCTGCAAGAATCTTGTTGCGGATCTGATCACCAAGAACCTCTATCAGTCTGTTTTGTGTAGGTTTTGAAATGTATGTGGCCTTCTTCTCGCATGTAGCTAGATGTTTCCGGAGAGTTTCATCTCCTGCATCACGTTCTAGAGTGGCTAGATATGACGTCAATTTTATCTTGTTACTTCTTTGCCAGACCATGAGGCCCGCCCGCCCAGACTGTTATGTCCTTTGCATTCTCATAGTAGTACTGAACGTTCTCCGACCAGCCCCATCCTAAAGTCTACCCTATTTTCAATACGGTAGGCAAAAACGGTACGGTGAAAAATTCGCGTTTTTATTGCCTTATGGTTTAGGTTGGCTTGCTAAAAAGCGACATAGTACACAGAACAACCGAGAGGTTAATGTGATTTGCTACATGGCGGGCTGGGAGAGCTCAAATGTGCCGATACAAAGGGTTATCAATGTTTTCTTGCCTACACTAAGACTATTTTCACCTTCTTTTGACAATCCATGTGAGCAGGCACACGTTACGAGGTATTCTACTGCCCCTTGTGAGTAACGGGAAAGCCCACGTACACGGGAGCTCAGGTGGTAGAGCCATGCGTTCAGAGATCTCGTCCGAAAAGTCAAGGGTTCCGCAGCACGGGACAATTTTTTTTCAGACGCTTATAGGTTCCCCGTCTTTGAAATCGCTTTCATGGTGGACAAAAGACTAAGACCTAAAAGCTTAACAGTTTTCTTCTGCGTACAAAAAAGAGCAGAATAGTCTTTCATTTAAGGTCGAAGTACTCACATGCACTGTGATTTCGGGTGCGTATCTGTTACAGTCAATCCATGAATTCATGAAGTTCTGAACCTTGTTGGAAATACGTAAATTGCCTGTGACCTCCACTGATTCAATACATGAAATGTACAAGAAACCAAGGGGAATTACTCAGCGCTGGACAGACGAACAGTTAGATCCCCTGCCCCCTGATAGGCGGGGGCAGGGGATCTAACTGTTCGTCTGTCCAGCGCTGAGTAATTCCCCTTGGTTTCTTGTACAATTCTGCCAGCGCTAGCCTCACCTATCTGGTTTGTGAGTCTGGCCATACCTCCCCCTGCAGCCACTGCGGTCGAACCTGCCTGTCCCGGATTGGCCTCCGCAGCCACGAACAAGCCTGCAGACGTCGTGGGCAACTCCTATAAAATCTTCGTTCGCGAAGTCAAGCCAAGGAGGGAGGAGGAGCCTCACCTACCTGGTTTGTGAGTAATACATGAAATGACTACAATTATCAGGAATTTCGTGGAATTCCTAAAATTACAGGTCAGGAATTACATGAATTGCCTGAGCTATAAATAGCAAATGTAGATTCAGAAATGAAGTTGTTATTACGCCATTTCTTACAATAAAGACGGCAGATCTGTTAAGTTTTTGTTTTGATTTGTTGTTTTGCAGTTATTTGTCATATAAGCGAATTTGGTTTATTTAAAGTAAAAATAAACTTTTAAAAGTAAAAAATAATTAAATAAAATGTCCAGATTATAACATAAAAATAGAAAAAAAATAAAAGTAATTATGGACACTGACTAGAAATACATTTCAAGTTTTTTTCCAAAGAAGTACCCAACGGAGAAAATAACACGCTTAGAAAAGACGGGTACCACACAATTTATTAATATTTCGGGTAAATACCCTTTGTCAAAAAAGACAAACAAACAAACAAACAAACAGAGAGATTAGCCGCTACTTATCTTCATTGGCAGAAGGAATGTGGAGAAAGGAGAGGGGGCGGGCTCCAAGAGAAGGTCGACAGCTTCGTCGAAGAAGCTCTCGCGGTTGACAGATTTTAGTTTGCGACGAGAGATGATGAGCTTGGTTTTTTTCGGGGGAGGTACATTGAGGGAGACGAGAATAGCGAGGTGGTCGGAGGTGCGGGAGAGAAGATAAAAGAGAGAGGCCTGCGACACCTATGTCAGTAATACCGTATCGATACTTCTAAATCAGGGTAAATTACATACGTAATTACGTTAATGACACCTATGTCAGTAATGCCGTATCGATAGTTTTAAATCAGGGTAAATGACATAGACTACTTTTCAGAATTTCCAATCTCCCGTTATCCCAATTCTCAGTGCAAAGAATGTATCTGATTCACAGCATAATGCCCTCTTAACAAACTGCGTAATACACCCCCCCCCCCCACCACACTTCACCATACAATAAACAATAGTCAATTGACACGGCGACACAACAATGCGCTGATTCAGTCTCTCTCTCTCTCTCTCTCTCTCTCTCTCGGCTTGACACGGCCACACAATTAACAGTGCGCTGATTCAGTCACTGCTAAACAAACTGCGTAATACACCCACCCCCCTTCCCCTTAAACGTCACCACCCTCCGCACTCATCCATACAATTTCACAATAG